>CM022705.1:78066211-78541211 GCA_012295165.1 Asparagus setaceus | reverse complement strand
TAGGTTGAATTACTATCGCGACGTAGTCATCAGTAGGGTAAAACTAACCTATCTCACGACGGTCTAAACCCAGGTCACATTTTCAATTGGTGGGTGAACAATCTAACACTTGGTGAATTTTGCTTCACGATGACAAGAAGAGCCGACATTGAAGGATCAAAAAGCAACATCGCCATGAACACTTGGTTGCCACAAGCCAGTTATCCCTGTGGTAACTTTTCTGACACCTCTAGCTTCAAATTCCGAAGGTCTAAAGGATCGATAGGCCACGCTTTCACGGTTCGTATTCGTGCCGGAAATCAGAATCAAACGAGCTTTTACCTTTTATTCCACACGAGATTTCTGTTCTCGTTGAGCTCATCTTACACGAGATTTCTGCTATCGTTAAGCTCATCTTACAACACCTGCATTAGCTATATTATATTAAAATTAAAAAAAGCTCAAGTGTTATTATCAAAATCCAAATAATACCACGCATCAGCAGAGAGATTCCGTGATTCCCATTACCTATGTAAATATTTATTTGATGCCTAAAAAGTTACCATGTTTCCCTGTGAAACCATAACGATTTCTGAGCATCATAAAAGTTTTGCTCTGGTTGTTTCAAGTGACAACTCAAATCTACAAACCAACCAACATAAAGGACCATTCTCATACATTCCACAGAATTATAACCTCAAAAAGGTCATTGAAGTGGTTCACATTAGATAAGCAAAGCCTCCCATCTAATTGTTTTGCAAAACCCCGCGTGGATAAAACATCATATAAAAGGCAACATACCAAAAGATTAAACATGAAACAACTGTACAAAAATTTTGTACAACCAAATTGTTGATATTAGCATGGAACTGCGTTTCTGATATCTCCCATTCTACCGCACCAAATATTGTCTGTTACCCGAAGTTTTTCTAAATCCAACCCTACCAGTTTGTTAGGTCATTCTAATCTTCCAACTCAATGAGTTGAGCTCTCCTCTCAGCTGCCTTCTTCCTAACAAAGATACCCCATCTCATAGCTGCCTTGATCTTGAGCCATCCTACAACAGCTTTACCAGAGGAACGGCTACGATCCTCATCAAAGTTGAAGTTTGGACAAGGTGATGGCATAAAAGGCGAAAACCCATATCCATCGTCGTGTAAATTAGAGCCCCCCATGCTAAAAACACGGAGTAAATGTTGCATATCTTCGTTCTCCAACATCTCATGGCTTCTCATTCGGATCTCTTCCTCTGAGAAGAAATCATCAGCAACCCGAGTGCTTTCTTGGGGTTGAGACCAGTCGTCATAGGAGTTATCATTAGTGGGCTGAATCAATTGACTTATAGGTTCGAACTCCAAGCTCTGGTGTTGAGGTGGAGCCAGAGCTAGGCTCGTGCTGTCGCTTCTTGAAAATTGAGTTTGGTTTGAACTAATGAACTGGTTTTGAGGGATAAATGAAGTGTCCTCAAATTGCATGCTGATATTGGGGGTCACCTGTTGTTGTGGAGGTTGATATCTACTCACTTGGTTCCCATTGTAACTGGAAGAACTGGAACCTGATGCACAAAAACAGTAAATAGTCAGCAAGGAGCAATATCAACTCTTTATCATGTGTAATGGCATATGAGATCAAATGGTCCACCGAAGGTAACCTATCCACAATCGGTATAAATCTAATTAGGCTACACTATTTGTTCCACAAATGGGTATTAAATCACATTCAAATCGAATTAAATTGATTACTAGGTCAATTCAAACTCAGTCCAAGTACAAGAAGCTTATATAGTGGAAGAATTAAGTAGATAGCTAAAGGTTAGATGATAGGCCATATTGCACAAGCCTTAATCAGACTCTACGTTGCACTGAACTTTTATATTTTGGTCATTTACTTGGAACCTAGTGAGTATTTTCCATCTCAAGATTGCCCTATGAAGGAAAAAGAAAGAAAAGAAAACCTGTACTATGCAGCCTAAGGGAGATTAATGTTGCTATTGTTTTGTATTATCAATTCCTGAATATGCTTTGGGATGCGCATTATAAGTGGCCATCTTGTACATAAGCCATAAGAAAATTTCACTTGTGTACAACTACCTCTTGCAGGTTCATACTTGTTAAGGATTGATTTTAAGGTATTATTGACAAGTTCTGTTAACAACCATATCAAAAATTACAGATTGAATAATGTGCTTAAATTTGCTTCTGTTATAAGAGTTAGTTACCTCTTGAAACCACTCCAGCATCCAATGAAGGCTGTACTACAGGAACTGTAACTGACACCTGCGGCTGAGAGATTTGCTGATCATATGAAGCTGGATAACTTGGTGAAACTGCTGGAGCTTTGTTGGGAGAAGTAGATGCCTTCTTGCTCTGCTTGAAGTTTAAAAGAGCTTTGCCATCATATTCTATGACATGCCTCCAGTTATCATATGCTCTTTTTACCAGTGTATCCACAAAGACCTGTGAACATTAAATGTCAGTGTAATCTTCCTCATAAAATCATTTTTTGCAATTTAATATTTTTCTTTAATATTAAAGACCGAATAATTAAATTCTAAACATAATTTAACAGGGATCCTACTTAACTATCTATCAACACAAACCTATTACTACGTAACTATATCCAAGTGGAAATCATTACGATATTATAAGGATCAATGGCAAAGAAACTTAGACAGAAAGAAGTGTGGATGACACGAGTATAATGCAAGAATCAACATTCTTTTGAAACCAGAAAAAATACTTAAAGATCCATAAAACTACATATATGTAGAATAGAAACATTTTATGACTAGTAACGCCTTTGGTTGATATCCAACTGCCCTCAGCTGGGCCTCTGCTAGGTTTATACTTGCCTCTTTTGTGTGAAAACTTGCAGTCAAACAATTACATGCCATTCCAATGAACTTTTTTAATTTTAACTAAACCATATGATAAGAATGATAGAAGCTTGAAGCTTTCATCTCTTGCACAATAAGAAATTCAGATAGCACCTCTATTAACATTGAGATGAAAGTTCAACTAAAATAAATGTATCCAAAAAACATCACCGGCATACAATCCAATAAATTGAATAAATAAAACGACGTGAAAGCTGCAAACCTTCTGACTGTCAGAAAGACATTCTGCTGAGTAATACTGCCCATTAGCAATAAGGCCAGTAAACTCATAGATATTGTTAAATACAGCACCAATGCTCCTTGTTTCATCAGAATAGTAAATATAATGTTTTCCGCCCAAAACACATGTCTTTGCATGTTCCACAAGACTCTCCCACATCTTATTTGACATGCCACTTCCAAGAATCTACAAAGGAAAAAAAAGAAGATTCAGCAAAGCAATCAATAAGAAAACGTTTTGCTTAAACTAAACTATCTTTAAATTCTCGCTTAAACTAAACTATCTTGAATACTTACATTACGCAATCTTTGAGAATCTCTGACAACAAGTCTAAGAAAATCTTCAACTGTTAAAATTCCAGATTTATTCAACCGCTTGTGGAATGAACCATCCTTCCCGATTTTTTCCAACCTCCAGACGTCATCCTTTAAAGCAGGTGGGTAGTGTTTCTTGTATACTGTAAAAAGTTAAAGGAAAGAAGTGTTTAAAAGACAAACTTTTTGAGATAACTATAATGGAGAACTGCAATAAACATGTAGCAAACGCACATTCCCCCCTGTGATCTTTGACGGTAAAAGCTTCCGTTTTTGCCTCTCGAACGCGAATTCCCTCACAGAAGCCTGAAGCAACCTTCAGACCAAGCCTAAATTTTCTACTACGTATCCAACTAGAATTGTCGGTAAATATGAGCTCTCCCAGGGTCCCAACACCTTCTTTCAGTGATACCTGCAAATCCCCAGTCAAAAGTGGCCTCTTTCCTTCTCGTTCTTTGACTACATGGCTTTCAAACTCTTCCTCTGTCCAGCCATCTTCATCTTCATTGTTGAAATCACCCTCAAGAACAACAATGTCTAATTTTATAGACGCCTCAGGTCCTGATGTTACGACGTGGCCAGTATTTGCATCAAGCAATACAACATGAATTGCAGCTCCCTGCTCCCCTTCAACTTTACCTCCTGTAAACAGGCGCAGGGACAGCCTTGACCTGAAATGCAACTGCAAGTTTCTTCCATCTGGACCTTCTATTTGCTTTGGAGGAGACCTGATTCACATGATGTATGATATAAAAGGTTTAGATTTGAATGAGTAATCAAGTATATGAAAATAAAATAAAGTTACCAAAAAATGATCTGAATAAAGTACAATACAGGAACTTGAATGAATAACCACATCACAAAAGTAAAAACTAACATGGTAATGTCTTCAATATTGAGCGTTGTCACATAAAATGCCCTTGAGCTCTGAGAAATGCTTCATACTTAAGTACTAATGTAAGACATAAATGTTGCCTGACTACAAAGATGCATGAATGGATATTCTTCAGGTAATCATGATATGAGGTAGGAAGTAAAAAATTCGATGTGACCAAAAGATTAAACAAGACTTAAAAGATTAAACAAGACTTATCCTTAAGCAGCCTTAAAACTAAAAGGCTGAACAAAATCCGGTAAAATAAGATCACGACATTGCAAAATAAATCATGAAAAAATGTTTACTGGCATATTTTAAATTCTTCCAATTGCAGATGTACCATCAAAATCGAACCACACACAAGTTTCTTACTTCCAGGCGATGACAACAAAAATGGCTAGAGTAGGTGAATATTATTATGAATATATAATTCATTAAAATAAGATGATATAAAGTTAGATTCTAAAGCAAGGATGTATCCAGCAGTAAGTATTAATAGAGTTAAATTATAAAGCAAGAATGTATATCCCGCACCTTCCACCAAGTCTAGCAGGACCCAGCTTTGCTAAAGCACGCTCCACTTCTTCACTAACCTATACAAACACAAAGTCAAACGGAAAACAATCAGACAAGCAACACAAAAGAAAAAATATGGAACACACTAAGACAGATAAAGAGGATACTTTCAATTTATAAAGATAACAAGCTTGTAGAAGAATATAGAGAAAAACACTTCAGTAACCAACCAGAACATGCATTCACCAAATTGATAATCCTTAACAGTTTGAATCAACAGAAAATTAAAAGAATAAAGTGTTAAGAGGATAAACAAATACATAAAATCATTGCATCTAATATGCAAATTACCTACGACCTCCAAGCTTAAGCAAAAGTACCCTTTCGTTAAAAGTTTGATGTAAGCAACACAAAAAGAAAAAAGATGGAACACGATAAGACAGATAAAGAGGATACTATACATTTACATAGATAACGAGCTACTAGAAAAATATAGCGAAATTGAGTAATGATAATGGCTGGAACCTCATTCGTTGAGGTTTCATCCTTTTTTCTCAAAAAGAGAAGAATATAGCGGGAAAAAACACTTCAGTAACCTACTAGAACATGCATTCATCAAATTGATAATCCATAATAGTTTGAATCAACAGAAAAATAAAAGCATAAAGCATTAAGAGGATTTTAAAAAAAAAAACAGATTTACATAAAATTGTTGCATCTTATTTGCAAATTACCTATGACCTGCTAAAGCAAAAGAACCCTCTCGGTAAAAGTTTGACGTGATCTATTTTCTTTGTATGATGTAAAACAGGAGATTTTAAAAATATATGCATGGGCGTCAAAACTAACAAGTGTTGCATATTTCTTGGCGAGAAGATAAAAAAAAAACCAAAAACAAAGATGTGGCAAACTCTATGCAAGACTGCATGCTGAACTTTTACCAAGCACTTAAAGAAATAAAATTGGCCCCTGACAAGCTCTCATACTCATAAAACCTCAAAGAACAACATATGGAGGAAAATAACACGTAAAATGGTACATATTTTACCTTAACAGAAATCAACAAGGTCATGCACTGATTGTTCACATCTTAGACATAGGAATGCCACTTACGCCTGTCTGAAATGGTGGGTTTTATTTGGTGTAGGGAGGAGGGATGCAAATTCAAGGGTTTGATATGACTTTTGTTCACAAAAAGAATGTTAATTTAAAAGAGATAAAAACAAAACAAATAAACTACACTTAAAAAGTATGACTGTTAACGTGTAAGAAGGCCGCACGAAAAATGCAAGTTCCAAGCATGATCAAAAGATCTAAATTTATTCCATGGGTGAAGGATAAAGTTCTTGAAATGATAATGTCACTGATGGTACATAATGACAATTGAGCGTGAGAAATCAAAAGTACCACAATTTAGCTCAGTTGCAAATCACAAAATAAGTACCAGAGAAAAATTGTTTATCTTACAACTCTACGAAGTATAGGCTCCAGTGATGAACACAGCCTCTGCAAACTATCCACCTTGAGTGCTTCAACAATAACACTGCACAGAACAATGATCCTCAATAAATAAACACAAAGATCTAACAAAATAAGAAACCATATAAGAATTTGTAAAATATATATGAACTGAATAAGAATTTATAAGAGATAAAATAAAGAGAGATGAGCTTTGAATAGGTCAGACAGGTAGAATAAATTAATACAGAGAAGCAAAAGTATTAATAGATTCAAACACAACGTCAAAAAATCAAACATGCAAGTTTGACTTACATAACATGCTGTTCTTCTCCAGATGATTACACGGTTCACATTCCTGAACAGATTGAGTAAAATTTAACTGCTATACTTTTTCTTTTTTCTTTTTCTTTTTTCTTTTTGGGAGAAAAAACGCCTACACTTCCTTTATGTTTTTTTATTAAAGTAATGGTAGACTACATACAAGGTTATTAGCCTAATTCACTCATGCACTAACCTGGCTGCAAAACGTTAACGTTTGTTACAACCTCTAACCGCATAGCCAATAGGAACGCGACTCAAATGACTCCCTTACTACAAAACCTCTAAATCTAATTATTTCTTCTAAAGACTCGACCTACCCAACCTTCAGAAGGTTTACACTATTCGTAAAGAACATATATTTCCACACACAAAATAAATAATAAATAAAAAATAAAAAATAAAATAAAGGAGATCTCTTGTCAAAGTAGTAGCACAAATACCGAATGAAGCACAAAGACCAATATAAAAGCCGCCTCCCCTGAAAGCCTAAAATTATATGTTCTCACCATTAGTTTTTACCCCCAATCTTTAGATGTCTAAATGAGCGCGATTATTTCTTCAACAAGCGTATAATACCATATAGTATCAGAGTATATACTCCCCCTAACTCAAAGTTCAAATTGTTTAATTCTTTACAGCACCAATAATCACAAATATTCTCATAGAAAGATATTATGCAGACATTTCCAGTAGCAAAACAATCCAAGAGAAATTATTAAATAGTATCAAAAATTAAAACAACAATCTCATGACAAAATACAAATCCATACATCAATATTCTATCACACTGCTTTCCAATTGAAAACCCTAGAGCATGTAATCCTACATAACTAATAACAAGCGAATAGATTTTTACCTAGCGAGAGCTGGGACCTTTGGGCGCTTGGCCTCGGGATGCTTATCTTCGCCATCGAGATCCTGATCCAAACCCCTTTTCTCTCTCGCCATCGACAGCTTCCTCTCTAGAAACTTTCCGTTCGTCTTCTGCATTCCTCAAACCCTAGATCCCTCAGATCTGAAACCACAAATTCCCCCCAACAACCAAATCCCTACAAACAAATGACAGATTTAAAGCATGAGATCCATCGAAACCCCAAAGAAAATTTCATAAAATAAGGGGCTTGGAAAGTTACAAGACTGTTAATTTCTTCGCCTGATAGAGAGAGAGAGATTCTCTTTCTTGTTCTTTGATTTTAATGGCGGCCGAAAAAATTGTGGGTTTCTGCGCTTCGGTCTCTCTGTACTTATCATCTCAGCTTTTTGACGGCTCCTTTTTTTTTTAATTGAATAACGGTAATGTTTCATATACACCCTTGACTTTGTTGATATTTAACACTATTACCACAAATCATCACAATTGCTAATAAACCATTCAATTTAAGGAGTAAAATTATGATATTCTTTTAAATTAATTAATCAGAGATTATTAATATACTATTCATAAAATATATAAAAACTCTGACTCAAATAAAAGGCTAATTAATTTAATAATAATAAATTATACGTCTTTCTAACAATTGATTTAATTTAAAGTATCTTTGTTATTTCCAAAATTTTGATTATTTTAATAGAAAATTACATTGTCATTCTTCAAATGTTACGGTGAAGAGTAAAATTAAGGAATGGCGTAATATAGGAGTACACAATAGTTACGATGATTTTCGAATATAATTTTAAAATTATCTATAATGCTGACGGTGAATACAAAAAAAGTTATTTAATTACTTAATTAGATCAAGATTAGAAATATACTTTGTTGCAACGTATGCGTGGATATCGAGATGGCCAATGGTGGGCTGATGGCCCATGTTGGTTGGTGGGCCCACGCGGCTTTGGATTTCATGTGGCTTTTAAATATCTAGAGTCTGGGGTTTTTTAAATTTCTAGAGTCGGGCCTTGATGGAGATATTTTTAGCTTTGTTTATGACTTCCTATTTTTTATATCGCAAGATCAAACGTAGGCAAATTTCATATATGGGGTTTTTCGACATTAGTCCCTTAAATTACTCCTATTTTGTATTAGTCCCCCAAATCTTCATATTTTGATATTAGTCCCCCACATTACATAAATATGTTGATATTAGTCCCCCGATTAGTTAGGGTTAGGGTTAGAGGGGAATATTCCGTTAAAATTAACTTAAACACTGTTCATCTTCTCTAACCAGCAGCCTTGGCCTCCCTCATCGGGCGGGCCATCTCCACTTGCTCCTCTCTCCTCGGCCGCTCCGCCCACGCCGTTGCCCTCAAGTCCCTCTCCCCTCATCTCCCGCCGTTCCTATCCACCCACCTCATCAACTTCTACTCCAAGCTCGTCTCGCCCTCAAATCCGTCTCCACCGCAAAATCAAAAGAATGGACTCAATCCCGGTACTGCGCTTCGACTCGCGCCCGCGGCGTTGAGCGGCGCCGATCTGAGACCTCCTTCAAGAATGATGGTTAGAGCCCCCATCTGCACAAAGAGACAGAGAAAGGGAGGGTATTCATTTTGATATTAATCGAGGGTGGACATTTTGGTAATTTCACACCATGGTTAGTCTTAATCTAACCATAGTTAAGGCTTTTAAATGGAAATTGTAACAGAGGGACTAATATCAACAAACTTTTGTAATTTGGGGGACTAGTGTCAAAATATGAAGATTTGGGGGACTAACATCAAAATAGGAGTGATGTAAGGGACTAATATCGAAAAACCTCTTCATATATTTGGATATGGAATTTGCTAACGTCCGCCGTCAGCAATAGAAGAGAAAATCTGAACGGTCGAAAAATGATGCATTTATATGTAGCTTTCTATCATTTTTTTGGCTAATTTTATTTTGGAAAGAAGAGTTTACACATGGATCCTTATCATAAGAGAGATAGATTACGCTAAGAATCTGGATTTGGTGGCGTATCATGTGATGTCAACCGTTTGCTCAAAATGGCATCTTTTTGCAGGGATAGTTAATGCTCTCAATTTTTCTAACAAAAAAAAAATATATAGAGAGAAAAAATGTTCATTTATTGATTTTCTTCATCTAAACATTTTACAATATTTTTTTATCTTTAAGAAAGAAATTAATATTTCTAATTAATTTTGAAAGGGTATTTTTCATGAAATAATTTTTTAAAATTTAGTTGACCTACCAAATTAGTTACGGATTACACTTAAATGTCATGTGTTTCTAACCTATTAATCTAATGATTGTGATTAAACAAATCTGTAACGTAAGACTAAAACACCATGTGATGGAACGTCTCGAATTTTTGCAAGCACGATAGCTTTTGTCTATAGATAATTTATTTGCATAGATTAAGACTGACTAATGAGAGCTATTCAGTAAATCAATTGATGATCCAGTTGGTAAAGAAACTTTAAGTTTATTTTCTAAAGAAGAACAATAATAATATCCATTTTAAAATTATGAATAATTTTTCAAGAGAAATTATGAATTTTGTTAGACGATATTCGAGTCGTCCAATTGAGATAGACGAGGTAGGTTTGTAACTAGCAAAAGCAATCCTATCAAAAATTTGATACAAAATCAGGAGTTCTATTGTCCTCTCTAGAAATGTGTGAACTTACATTATTGTATAGAATTCAATAATCTTAATGATTGAGCCAAACTCAATAGCTACTACTCCTCTCTGTCACTTATTGCTACATGTCATTAAAATACTTAAAACTTCGAAGTAGATGTTTGATCTCCATCAAATTCCCAAGATTTTTTGGCCGTCCAAACTCTGTATTTATCAAAACCTGCCCATTTAGCCATTTTACCTTTGTCTCTTTCGAGGCTGTCTCAAGATAAGCAACATCAATTAACTAATCATGTTTAGGTAGCCGTCGCCACTAATTAAGCAATTAAAATACAACCAGATTACTCCTAATTGGTCTAGTAATTGAATCACTGAAGGGAGCCAAATAAAGACATGAATTGCTTACTAGACTCCATATATACGTCTCTTTTCAAAGTTTTTTGCTTTGGTGACATCAAAAGCTTATAGTGTTCCTCAAAGGAAACATGCCAAGATTAAAGGGAGCATTGAGTGAATCAAATTTTTAAAATTTAGTTGACCTACCAAATTAGTTACGGATTACACTTAAATGTCATGTGTTTCTAACCTATTAATCTAATGATTGTGATTAAACAAATCTGTAACGTAAGACTAAAACACCATGTGATGGAACGTCTCGAATTTTGCAAGCACGATAGCTTTTGTCTATAGATAATTTATTTGCATAGATTAAGACTGACTAATGAGAGCTATTCAGTAAATCAATTGATGATCCAGTTGGTAAAGAAACTTTAAGTTTATTTTCTAAAGAAGAACAATAATAATATCCATTTTAAAATTATCTATAATGCTGACGGTGAATACAAAAAGTTATTTAATTACTTAATTAGATCAAGATTAGAAATATACTTTGTTGCAACGTATGCGTGGATATCGAGATGGCCAATGGTGGGCTGATGGCCCATGTTGGTTGGTGGGCCCACGCGGCTTTGGATTTCATGTGGCTTTTAAATATCTAGAGTCTGGGGTTTTTTAAATTTCTAGAGTCGGGCCTTGATGGAGATATTTTTAGCTTTGTTTATGACTTCCTATTTTTATATCGCAAGATCAAACGTAGGCAAATTTCATATATGGGGTTTTCGACATTAGTCCCTTAAATTACTCCTATTTTGTATTAGTCCCCAAATCTTCATATTTTGATATTAGTCCCCCAAATTACATAAATATGTTGATATTAGTCCCCCGATTAGTTAGGGTTAGGGTTAGAGGGGAATATTCCGTTAAAGTTAACTTGAACACTGTTCATCTTCTCTAACCAGCAGACTCTTACTACAAAACTTGCCTCTCATCTAAGCCATGCACTCCACTTGCCCTCTCCTGGGCCTGCCCACGTTGCCCTCAAGTCCCTCTCCCCTCATCTCCCGCCGTTCCTATCCACCCACCTCATCAACTTCTACTCCAAGCTCGTCTCGCCCTCAAATCCGTCTCCACCGCAAAATCAAAAGAATGGACTCAATCCCCAACAAACTCGCTGGCCCACGCACGCGCTGAGCAACAAGACAAGACGAGACCTCCTTCAAGAACAGATGGTTAGAGCCCCCATCGCACAAAGAGACAGAGAAAGGGAGGGTATTCATTTTGATATATATAATACTGTAATAAGATTACCAATGTGTTGCATCTTTTTCCCTCTTGTAGATTGGTTAGGAGAATACTGTCATATTCACTTTGGAAGAACTATTTCTTATTGAAATTGGTTAATGAATAGAAAATTAAGTTTGAGTAATGCAGATGTTCAAATCTCTTTAAAGAAAAATGTATAATACAATCTAAGCTAAATTTATGTGCCATGAAAAGAGCAATATGAATTGCAATTGGATTGGTATACATCAAAATCAATTAGACTCATGCAAGTAGCCGTCCTAGCTTTAGTACTGCTTTGTACAAAATCATGAAGCATGCTACAACATTTGTTATTTAATCTAAAGATGATTGCTCCTTTGTTTGTTTAAAGAATATGACGAACTACGCGACAAGATAAAAATATATACTGATTTGGACTTATATGATTTCATGGAAGGAAACAATGCTTTAAATTATGAAGCCTTTTCACATTCAAATGCTAGAAAAGCGTACGCTCAAATAAAATGCACACACCAACTACTCCAATGAAACCTTTTGCTCCATTTATTTATGTATGATTGGAATTCTTACATGGAGCATTTGCTTCTCAAGAATGAGAAAATGTCAAGAAGAGACAAGAGCTGGCATAAGCGGCCTCAATTTATCCAAACTTTTTAACACCTAATTAAACTGTGGATTCAAATGGTTTCATAAATTATGCCGAAATCAGTATGTTTATATTTCAAATTTTATTATGAGATATTAAGATCCATGCATAGGATAAATCGAACTGGAATGAGATGTTGATTGATATGAAGAAAACATATTCCCCGGGTTTTACAAGAGAGGTTTCGCCATCTATAATTTTTCTTTTTTTATTTTTTGATAGAAAACCAAACTCATATTAAAACTTAGGAATGAGACATGTCAGCATGGATTAGACATTGTACTGAGACCTGCATCTCCTCCACCAACACTCTACAACCTTCAATAGATTGAGCGAGTCTAGCCATGGCATGAGCTATCTTATTCCCTACTCTTTTAACGTGAGTGAAAACAACATCATTAACAAAAAAAAAAAAGAAGAGAAAAAATGTTCATTTATTGATTTTCTTCATCAAAACATTTTACAATATTTTTTTATCTTTAAGAAAGAAATTAATATTTCTAATTAATTTTCAAAGGGCATTTTTCATGAAATAATTTTTTAAAATTTAGTTGACCTACCAAATTAGTTACGGATTACACTTAAATGTTATGTGTTTCTAACCTATTAATCTAATGATTGTGATTAAACAAATCTGTACCGTAAGACTAAAACACCATGTGATGGAACGTCTCGAATTTTTGCAAGCACGATAGCTTTTGTCTATAGATAATTTATTTGCATAGATTAAGACCGACTAATGAGAGCTATTCAGTAAATCAATTGATGATCCAGTTGGTAAAGAAACTTTAAGTTTATTTTCTAAAGAAGAACAATAATAATATCCATTTTAAAATTATGAATAATTTTTCAAGAGAAATTATGAATTTTGTTAGACGATATTCGAGTCGTCCAATTGAGATAGACGAGGTAGGTTTGTAACTAGCAAAAGCAATCCTATCAAAAATTTAATACAAAATCAGGAGTTCTATTGTCCTCACTAGAAATGTGTGAACTTACATTATTGTATAGAATTCAATAAAACGCGTGCGTCCTCAATTAAGATGATGATAGTTTTAGAGCGGATACATGAGGAGTTGGTAACATCATTTTTATGTCTACGTTCAGACTCGATTTCAACGAGCATGATTGAAACCTATTAATAGGTCTCCTTTTGTTTAAGTCCATGTATTTAGTAAATATTGTCATGAAAGTTTTATTTCAGATATTATCCTTCATTTATTAAAACCGAGGAGTCATTTTCTCTTTGTCAGACAAACCTCTAAGAAAATCAGCTCAAACTACTCTATATTATCCCAAAGACCTACCACACCGCTAGGATTTGTTTACCAAATTCTATTTGCATGTACTTTGTTCACCGATTTCATCTAATCTTAATGATTGAGCCAAACTCAATAGCTACTACTCCTCTCTCATTAAAATACTTAAAACTTCAAAGTAGATGTTTGATCTCCATCAAATTCCCAAGATTTTTTGGCCGTCCAAACTGTGTCTTTATCAAAACCTGCCCATTTAGCCATTTTACCTTTGTCTCTTTCGAGGCTGTCTCAAGATAAGCAACATCAATTAACTAATCATGTTTAGGTAGCCGTCGCCACTAATTAAGCAATTAAAATACAACCAGATTACTCCTAATTGGTCTAGTAATTGAATCACTGAAGGGAGCCAAATAAAGACATGAATTGCTTACTAGACTCCATATATACGTCTCTTTTCAAAGTTTTTTTTTGCTTTGGTGACATCAAAAGCTTATAGTGTTCCTCAAAGGAAACATGCCAAGATTAAAGGGAGCATTGAGTGAATCAAATGTTTAAAAAATTTGTTGTGGTTATCTGCTCCCTAGAGCCAAGGCAAGGGTTAGATTGGCTGGTTTGATCTTATTGGCCATTGAGTAAAGAGAATGACATGGACTTTTAACTTATTAGCTAAGTGATATATATAATACTGTAATAAGATTACCAATGTGTTGCATCTTTTTCCCTCTTGTAGATTGGTTAGGAGAATACTGTCATATTCACTTTGGAAGAACTATTTCTTATTGAAATTGGTTAATGAATAGAAAATTAAGTTTGAGTAATGCAGATGTTCAAATCTCTTTTAAAGAAAAATGTATAATACAATCTAAGCTAAATTTATGTGCCAAGATAAGAGCAATATGAATTGCAATTGGATTGGTATACCTCAAAATCAATTAGACTCATGCAAGTAGCCGTCCTAGCTTTAGTACTGCTTTGTACAAAATCATGAAGCATGCTAAAACATTTGTTATTTAATCTAAAGATGATTGCTCCTTTGTTTGTTTAAAGAATATGACGAACTACGCGACAAGATAAAAATATATACTGATTTGGACTTATATGATTTCATGGAAGGAAACAATGCTTTAAATTATGAAGCCTTTTCACATTCAAATGCTAGAAAAGCGTACGCTCAAATAAAATGCACACACCAACTACTCCAATTAAACCTTTTGCTCCATTTATTTATGTATGATTGGAATTCTTACATGGAGCATTTGCTTCTCAAGAATGAGAAAATGTCAAGAAGAGACAAGAGCTGGCATAAGCGGCCTCAATTTATCCAAACTTTTTAACACCTAATTAAACTGTGGATTCAAATGGTTTCATAAATAATGCCGAAATCAGTATGTTTATATTTCAAATTTTATTATGAGATATTAAGATCCATGCATAGGATAAATCGAACTGGAATGAGATGTTGATTGATATGAAGAAAACATATTCCCGGGTTTTACAAGAGAGGTTTCGCCATCTATAATTTTTCTTTTTTATTTTTGATAGAAAACCAAACTCATATTAAAACTTAGGAATGAGACATGTCAGCATGGATTAGACATTGTACTGAGACCTGCATCTCCTCCACCAACACTCTACAACCTTCAATAGATTGAGCGAGTCTAGCCATGGCATGAGCTATCTTATTCCCTACTCTTTTAACGTGAGTGAAAACAACATCATTAAAAAAAAATTTAAAAGTTCCCTAATATGTTGATTGTGAGTCTAATTTTCATCATGAGTATGCATTCTAAAACCCTTCACCTATTATGTTTATGAGGGAAAAAAAATCAAAATTACATGATTGATTCATATTTAAATTGATATTTAAGCTCAACCATGAACATTTCACTAATTCAAAATGTTGATAATAAGTAACGAAAGTAGCCAGCAAAAATTCGAGGTGATTAACACGTAAGACCTATCAAAAATGCAGATGACAGATAAAAAGATAGTCAAATCTGACATCCCTGAAACTTAGAAGCTTCATTTATGTGTGACACCAAGATCACAACTAACTCAAGCTTTAGAATCGCAATTTATCCTTTTAGCCCATTTAAGCGCATGTAACAATAAAATAATAGAGGTGGAAAAACGAAAATTGAACGTTAGGCCTCATACATCGTACAACAACTGTTATGAATTCAAATATAATTAAGTATGATAATAAAGATCATATATATACTTTTTTTCCCAAAACAAATTTCTAATATCATGTGCAGTGACCTTTTTGTATGGAACGATATACATGACCGATGGAGAGAATATTCATTTATATTCATTTCTGAAACAAGACAAAGCTACGAGTTAATCTAGGGCCGGGTTGTCCTAAGATGCTTTATTTCTTTGATTGTACCAAGATTGTTCATATTATTATATTATATATATAGTGTTTTTTGGATGGTATAATGTTGTGTCGTCCTCTGGAGTTTTGGACTGCAACATGAAACACATGGAGACATCAAGGCCCAGCGCACTAGATAAAACTTTTAGTGATGTGTGACTAATCATGAAGTTTCCCAGAAAATTGACGGCCATGTTGATAACTTTGAGAGGAACAAGTACGAAAATTTCAATGTTGGAGCTTTGTCCTTGCTAACAAAATCACTGCAGGCTGCAGCGTTCAGCAGAGAATCTACAATATATATTCATACTGATAATACTGCACCTGACATTAATTAACTTACAACTCGTATTTATACTTATACATATCAAGCAAGTATAAATAGCATTGATGGTGTCAGAAGTACCATTACTTAAACCCTCATAGTTAAATGAACTCTTAGGTACTAATTCTTAGCATAATTGTTGTGTGCGATACACAGGATGTTCAGTCAATATAATGGTGAAATTTCCTCTTTTATCATCATTATTAGCATCACGCAAGTTTTGCTTATTAATCCATGGTCTTTGCCAATGGACTACACTTGACTGTCAAAATACCACCTTTGCTGCTAAGTTTCAATCTTTCCTTGGATTTTAAATAGATAGGTTGTTTCCCATATTTTGGATCATCTGATAAGGAAAAGAAAGAGGGAGGAAAGCTGATCTGAAGGATTTGAAGAAAGGTAATTCCTAGAGATTTTTAGTTGGATTATTAGGAAGCTATATATCTGAAATGTTGAAGATGTGGGTTTTCATCAAGGAAATGTTTCATTTTTTTTGGAATTTGCTGACATGCGATAGATAGTAAGAAAATTCATTTGTTGAAAAATTTAGCAAATTTTGTGATACTTTGTAATGCGCTGGAGATGAATTATTGTGAAATTTGTTGGTTATTTTAAGAGCTTTTGTAATACTTTCCGCACCAAGTTGATGATTTGTTGATTTTAGTGGTAATTTTTCACAAATTTGATGATTTGAAGTGTAGTTCAAATACTAAGATGTAGAGGGTATTTTGCAAATACCCATGATTTAAGGGGTATCTATGTAGGTAAACCATTTTTTTTTGGGGTCTTAGCATAATTGTTGTGTGCGATACAGGGAACAAGGTGGATAGCAAGAGGAATATTATTAGAACTTAAATTGGGGCTAGCCCGTGCTTGGCACGAGCCATAATACTAGTTCATACTGATAATACTGCACCTGACCTTAATTAACTTACAACTTGTATTTATACTTATACATATCAAGCAAGTATAAATATCATTGATGGTGTCAGAAGTACCATTACTTAAACCCTCATAGTTAAATGAACTCTTAGGTACTAATTTTTAATAGTGGCGTTTATAAACAAATTGATTGTCCAACACTTATACACACAGAAAGCAAACAGTTTAATAATCTACACCTAATACCTTGTTCTTTATATTATTTGATATTAGAATCCAACTAGAATAAAGAAGAATAACCTTATTATATAGCTTATAGTCAGTAACCTTCATGTCCTCAAATATACTAGGTTTCTCTTCTAGACGGAGTTCAAATTCAAGAAACAAGTTAAGAAATTATAATGACACCAGCCAAAGATGTGATGTGAGAAACTATTTTAAAGTTTTTTCCCCAAGATCATATATATATATGTGCAATAATAAATAACTAATCTCTTTGTAGAGTTTATTATGCTGGTGCTTTTCACATGCTCGTCCGTTGTGAATACTATAAACCGTCTTTATGCCATTTCAAAATACACATTGCAAGGACTAAGGACATATTGGGTACATGGTAAGGCTCTTTGTTTTATAACCCTTCAGCGCGTCTAAAGAACACACAATCCAGCATTTTTATAAGAAGATTCAGAGTTTCAGAATGAGTGGGGCCTTGTGAATGATAGTACAATTAAATAGATGAAGTACATTTACCAAATTTTCCAATCATAAAGGACTCATCATAAAATGATGGAAGTAACAAATGAAACGTTATACAGTAAGATATTTCAGATGATACGAAAATTACAAGAATGCCCTGGAAACTAAACTAATAATCTGATGAAGGGAGTGTTCCAAACAAAGAGGATGGGAATTATATACCCAAATCTACATTATTAAAAAAAGTACATAACGCACAACACTGATAACTTACTGATGTTCTCAATTAAACTTGAACACAAACTCCCATTTGCTTCCAGAAGCTTTTGTTCATAACTTCTAGGGTTCATGGTTTGCATGTTTCTTTTCTGCTTGAAATGTGATCCTTTCGTCTGAGTCGAGTTCGCAAATTCTCTTGTATACTTTATTGAGCTGTTGATTGCAGAAATGAGGTGATGTGCAAGGGCCACACATGAGATAAATCACGTTTCCTAGAGGCCTCATATAAACACCATCATCACGAAGTTTCTGAATCAGAGAGAGAGAATATTCATTTATATTCATTTCTGAAACAAGACAAAGCTACGAGTTAATCTAGGGCCGGGTTGTCCTAAGATGCTTTATTTCTTTGATTGTACCAAGATTGTTCATATTATTATATTATATATATAGTTTTTTTGGATGGTATAATGTTGTGTCGTCCTCTGGAGTTTTGGACTGCAACATGAAACACATGGAGACATCAAGGCCCAGCGCACTAGATAAAACTTTTAGTGATGTGTGACTAATCATGAAGTTTCCCAGAAAATTGACGGCCATGTTGATAACTTTGAGAGGAACAAGTACGAAAATTTCAATGTTGGAGCTTTGTCCTTGCTAACAAAATCACTGCAGGCTGCAGCGTTCAGCAGAGAATCTACAATATATATTCATACTGATAATACTGCACCTGACATTAATTAACTTACAACTCGTATTTATACTTATACATATCAAGCAAGTATAAATAGCATTGATGGTGTCAGAAGTACCATTACTTAAACCCTCATAGTTAAATGAACTCTTAGGTACTAATTCTTAGCATAATTGTTGTGTGCGATACAGGATGTTCATCAATATAATGGTGAAATCTTTTATCATCATTATTAGCATCACGCAAGTTTTGCTTATTAATCCATGGTCTTTGCCAATGGACTACACTTGATCAAAATACCACCTTTGTCGCTAAGTTTCAATCTTTCCTTGGATTTTAAATAGATAGGTTGTTTCCCATATTTTGGATCATCGATAAGGAAAAGAAAGAGGGAGGAAAAGCGATCCAAGGATTTGAAGAAAGGTAATTCCTAGAGATTTTTAGTTGGATTATTAGGAAGCTATATATCCGAAATGTTGAAGATGTGGGTTTTCATCAAGGAAATGTTTCATTTTTTGGAATTTCCGACATATAGATAGTAAGAAAATTCATTTGTTGAAAAATTTAGCAAATTTTGTGATACTTTGTAATGCGCTGGAGATGAATTATTGTGAAATTTGTTGGTTATTTTAAGAGCTTTTGTAATACTTTCCGCACCAAGTTGATGATTTGTTGATTTTAGTGGTAATTTTTCACAAATTTGATGATTTGAAGTGTAGTTCAAATACTAAGATGTAGAGGGTATTTTGCAAATACCCATGATTTAAGGGGTATCTATGTAGGTAAACCATTTTTTTTTTTGGGGTCTTAGCATAATTGTTGTGTGCGATACACAGGGAACAAGGTGGATAGCGCAAGAGGAATATTATTAGAACTTAAATTGGGGCTAGCCCGTGCTTGGCACGAGCCATAATACTAGTTCATACTGATAATACTGCACCTGACCTTAATTAACTTACAACTTGTATTTATACTTATACATATCAAGCAAGTATAAATATCATTGATGGTGTCAGAAGTACCATTACTTAAACCCTCATAGTTAAATGAACTCTTAGGTACTAATTTTTAATAGTGGCGTTTATAAACAAATTGATTGTCCAACACTTATACACACAGAAAGCAAACAGTTTAATAATCTACACCTAATACCTTGTTCTTTATATTATTTGATATTAGAATCCAACTAGAATAAAGAAGAATAACCTTATTATATAGCTTATAGTCAGTAACCTTCATGTCCTCAAATATACTAGGTTTCTCTTCTAGACGGAGTTCAAATTCAAGAAACAAGTTAAGAAATTATAATGACACCAGCCAAAGATGTGATGTGAGAAACTATTTTAAAGTTTTTTTCCCCCAAGATCATATATATATATGTGCAATAATAAATAACTAATCTCTTTGTAGAGTTTATTATGCTGGTGCTTTTCACATGCTCGTCCGTTGTGAATACTATAAACCGTCTTTATGCCATTTCAAAATACACATTGCAAGGACTAAGGACATATTGGGTACATGGTAAGGCTCTTTGTTTTATAACCCTTCAGCGCGTCTAAAGAACACACAATCCAGCATTTTTATAAGAAGATTCAGAGTTTCAGAATGAGTGGGGCCTTGTGAATGATAGTACAATTAAATAGATGAAGTACATTTACCAAATTTTCCAATCATAAAGGACTCATCATAAAATGATGGAAGTAACAAATGAAACGTTATACAGTAAGATATTTCAGATGATACGAAAATTACAAGAATGCCCTGGAAACTAAACTAATAATCTGATGAAGGAGTGTTCCAAACAAAGAGGATGGGAATTATATACCCAAATCTACATTATTAAAAAGTACATAACGCACAACACTGATAACTTACTGATGTTCTCAATTAAACTTGAACACAAACTCCCATTTGCTTCCAGAAGCTTTTGTTCATAACTTCTAGGGTTCATGGTTTTGTCTGCTTGAAATGTGATCCTTTCGTCTGAGTCGAGTTCAAAATTCTCTTGTATACTTTATTGAGCTGTTGATTGCAGAAATGAGGTGATGTGCAAGGGCCACACATGAGATAAATCACGTTTCCTAGAGGCCTCATATAAACACCATCATCACGAAGTTTCTGAATCAGAGAGCGAGCATATAATGATGCATATCTACATAAAGATCACTCCATCAGTATGTCGGTGAGATTAAGATCATTCAAAATACTTTTCGGCTATCGTAGTAAAAGAAACATTATCCTAAAAAGTTGATATAACAGGCGAAAAGCCTGTGACCTGGGCAAAACAACTTGGCACTTATGACAGACAAGCAATTTTGTCAAGCAGAGAAAGCTATGGACTAGGAAGACATCTAACTGCGAAAATACATATGAATGAACATGCACTTCAAGATTAAGAATAGGATGATATGCAATATAAGGCGTTCTTTTGCTGTACTCACTAGTAAGCATGCTCTCCGAGAGTTTAATAAAGCAGGAAAACTAGCTAAACTTGGAAAAACATAAATTAGAGGGAAAAAGCTACCAAGGATATAAATAAATCAAAAGCATGTGAATGTACATAGTAGCTTGAAACTAAGGATTTCTTAAAAATTTTGAGTTTATGCTCAATATTTTCATATTGAGAGCAGCTTCGGTTATATTTATTTTGAATAAAAAATTCCGACAGATATGATTCACCCCAAAATTTTCATTCTAAGATAGTTGTTTTTCCTGTGCATAAAGTCTGTGATTGGAGAAAATGTGAAATTTTTTATTATACACCATGAAGGAGATAGAGGATATGATGATGGTTGTTAAGGAAAATAAAGATGATGATAATTTGTTACGCATCATACTTTTAAAGAAATTGTGATGACAAGGGTAAAAAGAGGCCAGGATGAAGGAAGATAGCAGTTCAACTTCTTCTCAAGATCCCTATTATAACGACACAGTACAATGCTGTCTGAATAATCAAGTTTAGACATATCATTACTCCATGTTAAATGACATGCAAGCTACCATGTAGGTTAATTAGATGCTGAATCTCAGAATAATAATTAGTCATCGCACATAGAACATCAGCACAGCTGCATGATCAAGCGCACCTAACATTTTTTGCTGCTGCTCCTAAGTTTATTGGCAAACAAACTATGTCCAATTTTTTATTCAGTTGGCATGTTTTTACGCAGATATGAACTATGAAAAGGACTAGAAGGCAATAAGTAAAGTAAATGTAAGAGATAGTGGCATACCCAGCGTCAGCGCCTTTAGCTCTCAGTTCAATAGCACACAGTGTTCCCAAGGCTACTACTCTTTGCACAGCTGGAAGAGAAGATATCTGAAGCACAAGTTTCCCATCCCATAACTGCAGATTATCACAAAACATTCATAAAAGCTGATTGCATAAGATAAATCAGTCGAACTTTATGACCAACAAAACAGAGAGCATATGATAGTAAGTAAGATCAACTTAAGCCATCCAGTCATACCATGTTCAGTTGCCTACCCATGATCCACATACTGCTATGACCCAGGAAAATCTCTTAATTTTCACAGAATATTTATTCTAACATATTCTAGCACATGAAAATTCATAGCCTGGAGGGTTTTTGTGCAGGGAGTGGAGTTTTATGGAATTTGAAGGGAGCTGTCGTTCTTGCTTTCTCTATTTTCTTTGGAGAGGGTTCTAATATGCTTTCTGAGGCCTTAGCACTTCAAAGAGGGCTGGAGTTGTGTGCTTGTTATATTCATTATCTGACCATTGGGTAGGATTAAAAAAAGCTAGTCCAGTTCTGTAATGGATAGGCTCGATCTCCCTGGAATTTGGCCTTATTTCGCGATCTTGTCAGATTTCTCTTCGCCATAATCGTGTTTCACACATTTCCAAGAAGGAAATCGTGTTTCGGATTCTCTCGCTGCTTGGGCCCATATTCACCAATCCACACTAACTCTATTTCTCAGTTGCCCTCCAATATTGTATCTTTGGTCAGAGAAGATAGGAATGACTTTTATGTGTATAGGCATGCTTAATTGCTTCATTTTTAAGGAAAAACTGGTATTTTCACCTCTTGTAAGGGGAAAGTATCCCTTGTTTATTTATCGCTGTTCGCCTTTAGACGAGTTGCAACTTGTATGGGGGCAAGACCTTATTCCCCCCCCCCCCCCCCCCTCCCTCCTCCTCCCTCTCTCACCTCCTCCAAAACACACACAAACACACACAAAAAAACATAGCTTTTATTATCACCATCACATGAAATAATTGGACAAGAAAATAACTATAGATGCTTCCAGATTTAATAAATATAACATAAGCTATTTAACAAAAAAATGATTAAATGATAAGGTTCTAACTTGGATTTTTCTTTTGTAGAAGTATATAATATTCTATTGTTTTCAAATCAATGAAAATACATAGATATATGTGTGTTTTGTACATATATGCAATAGTGTTATTTCATCAAGAGAGAAACTAGAAGGCTTTCAGGGGGCAGGTAGGCCAACCCTTTTCCAAGGAGCAAGCCTCTCAATCCCTCTGGACTAGGAAACATTCCTACTATAGAATCCAGTTGTCAGGAGCCAAATATAATTTGCAGATAATATTTGACACTATACGGAGCACAAATGAAGTTAGCAGCAGCAATAATATTAGTTAAATGAAATTTGTATACCTCTTTCAACTTTTTCCCTTCAGGCTCTATGTTGGTGTTTGTACATGGGTCTTTGAACCATTGTATAGCTTTTGCAGCTGCTGAACAGCCCATAGCATGCTCGGAATAAGAGTGACCATGCAAAAGAGCCATGAGCTGGAGAAAGAAAATTTTCAGCTGATAGCCAGTATCATTCACTATTAAAGGAGCTACACTTTAAAACTAGGAATAGTTTGTGATAGACAGATCAGAATAAATTTCCCTTTGAGAAGCATATTAAGAACAGCCAGCTCTTTTAGCAGTTTTACTACAGAAATACCTTCGAGTCGCCTTTGAATACTTCAAAAACAGCTTCTGTTGTTAATGTTACTGACAATGGTATAATGCCTCCACTCATCAGTTTTGCAAAACACGCAATGTCTGGTAAACAATCTAGCAGTTCAGCAGCAGACTGTGAAAGTAAAAGCCATGGTCAAAATGAGATTATTTACATATACAAAACTTTAACAAACATATCCGTGGTCTCACCTCTCTTCCAAGGCGCCAAAAACCTGTAAACACTTCATCAAATATGACTGGGATTTTACGAATCTGGCATTCTCTTACAAGAACTCGCTGAAAAAGAGGATCAATCATGTGCATTCCACCAGCACCTTGTATAACTGCATAAACACTTTTTCTTAGTATTCTGATGTTAGGATTCTTTCCTTCAGAAACAACAGAAGTTAAGTGTCAAACTGTCAACGTCATCTAGTTCAACCAAACAACTGTATTTAAGCAGTGAGCTATTTCTTAATCTCAAACCAAATACTAACCAAACCTGATTTACTGCTTGGAACTGCTTTAGTTCATTCGTCCACCTAATTTGTAGCAAACTAAGTAATGGCAAATAAATATCCATGGTTATATAGAAAATACAGTAACTAACATTATCACCGAGCAAAAGAAAGTTAACGAAGCAAGAGGAAGATTGTGCAAGATGAAAGATTAAATGGAACAAAAGAGGAAATCCTAAATAAAAGAATCTTGGAAAGCTGTTGCAACTAAAGAACCTCATTACCATGTAATGTAATGGTTCCCAGAGAACAAAACATCTGAAAGCCATAGGTCAGAAAAGTATCATTGTGTCGAGGAAATTATAATTACATTCCTTCGGCTTTAAATACAGAAAGATATCTACCAAATGGTGAACTTTAGATATATTCTAAAAGGTTCAATTATTTAAGATTAACACCACATTCAACTGTAAAGATGTATCCCAGCTTTTATCCCATAAACACCATCCAAGAATTTACACCACACATTTGACAAGAGCTATAAAATCTGATTTTGTTGCAGAATCTCAGAGACAACAAGTGAAATAAAACCGCAATCCCATATGATCAGAAAAGGACACAGATACCATCGTGAATGGAATTCTGGGATCTGGATCGTTGATTATTGAAATTTTAGGAAATTTTCAACCCAATAGCATCTATCCAGTAGCTATAACCTATATGGCAGTGATGGGAACATCCACCGTTTGAATTGTCTTTTTTATGCAAAATTGGCAGATCATCAACCAAAATAAATCCCAGTATCAAGTGAAACGGGATATACAACACTTGAAATCTACATGTGGGCAAATATATCAATCCTTGATTGAAGGCATGGTTACTCACCCCAGTAAAAGATTAAAAGCACATGAGGCCCAGGTTCAGATCGCAAAATATCATTTGACAAACCTTTAACTAATCAAAGACTAGAAAATTTTCTAAACTGAACTAAATGTGACACAGGATGTCAGTACATATAACCTAAGTGCTTTCATGCTGAGTTGATACTGACTTCAGATGACTGAAACTAAATGAGTTATTAAATGAAGCAAGGGCACATAAGAAGCCAAGAAAATGATGTTTGCAGAATGAATAATGACAATACATTGTAGTTCAAGGAAAGTAGAGAAGATTTGCTTACTTTATCAGTTTTACATGTCTTTAAAAAGTTATGTTACAGAATGCCTCAGCATTATGCATTTAGCAATAAGATTATATCCAATGGAAGGCATAACACACACATAGGTAACCATAAAGAAATTTTAATGAATGCAGTAGCCTAAAGTTTGGGAGAAAAATTAGTAGTAAAGAAGTTTTAATGAATGCAGTAGCCTAAAGTTTGGGAGAAAAATTAGTAGTAAAGAAAATTTAATGAATGCAGTAGCCTAAAGTTTGGGAGAAAAATTAGTAGTAGGAATTTGAAGGGAGCTGTCGTTCTTGCTTTCTCTATTTTCTTTGGAGAGGGTTCTAATATGCTTTCTGAGGCCTTAGCACTTCAAAGAGGGCTGGAGTTGTGTGCTTGTTATATTCATTATCTGACCATTGGGTAGGATTAAAAAAAGCTAGTCCAGTTCTGTAATGGATAGGCTCGATCTCCCTGGAATTTGGCCTTATTTCGCGATCTTGTCAGATTTCTCTTCGCCATAATCGTGTTTCACACATTTCCAAGAAGGAAATCGTGTTTCGGATTCTCTCGCTGCTTGGGCCCATATTCACCAATCCACACTAACTCTATTTCTCAGTTGCCCTCCAATATTGTATCTTTGGTCAGAGAAGATAGGAATGACTTTTATGTGTATAGGCATGCTTAATTGCTTCATTTTAAGGAAAAACTGGTATTTTCACCTCTTGTAAGGGAAAGTATCCCTTGTTTATTTATCGCTGTTAAGCCTTTAGGCGAGTTGCAACTTGTATGGGGGCAAGACCTTATTCCCCCCTCCTCCTCCTCCTCTCTCACCTCCTCCAAAACACACACAAACACACACAAAAAAACATAGCTTTTATTATCACCATCACATGAAATAATTGGACAAGAAAATAACTATAGATGCTTCCAGATTTAATAAATATAACATAAGCTATTTAACAAAAAAATGATTAAATGATAAGGTTCTAACTTGGATTTTTCTTTTTGTAGAAGTATATAATATTCTATTGTTTTCAAATCAATGAAAATACATAGATATATGTGTGTTTTGTACATATATGCAATAGTGTTATTTCATCAAGAGAGAAACTAGAAGGCTTTCAGGGGGCAGGTAGGCCAACCCTTTTCCAAGGAGCAAGCCTCTCAATCCCTCTGGACTAGGAAACATTCCTACTATAGAATCCAGTTGTCAGGAGCCAAATATAATTTGCAGATAATATTTGACACTATACGGAGCACAAATGAAGTTAGCAGCAGCAATAATATTAGTTAAATGAAATTTGTATACCTCTTTCAACTTTTTCCCTTCAGGCTCTATGTTGGTGTTTGTACATGGGTCTTTGAACCATTGTATAGCTTTTGCAGCTGCTGAACAGCCCATAGCATGCGCGGAATAAGAGTGACCATGCAAAAGAGCCATGAGCTGGAGAAAGAAAATTTTCAGCTGATAGCCAGTATCATTCACTATTAAAGGAGCTACACTTTAAAACTAGGAATAGTTTGTGATAGACAGATCAGAATAAATTTCCCTTTTGAGAAGCATATTAAGAACAGCCAGCTCTTTTTAGCAGTTTTACTACAGAAATACCTTCGAGTCGCCTTTGAATACTTCAAAAACAGCTTCTGTTGTTAATGTTACTGACAATGGTATAATGCCTCCACTCATCAGTTTTGCAAAACACGCAATGTCTGGTAAACAATCTAGCAGTTCAGCAGCAGACTGTGAAAGTAAAAGCCATGGTCAAAATGAGATTATTTACATATACAAAACTTTAACAAACATATCCGTGGTCTCACCTCTCTTCCAAGGCGCCAAAAACCTGTAAACACTTCATCAAATATGACTGGGATTTTACGAATCTGGCATTCTCTTACAAGAACTCGCTGAAAAAGAGGATCAATCATGTGCATTCCACCAGCACCTTGTATAACTGCATAAACACTTTTTCTTAGTATTCTGATGTTAGGATTCTTTCCCTTCAGAAACAACAGAAGTTAAGTGTCAAACTGTCAACGTCATCTAGTTCAACCAAACAACTGTATTTAAGCAGTGAGCTATTTCTTAATCTCAAACCAAATACTAACCAAACCTGATTTACTGCTTGGAACTGCTTTAGTTCATTCGTCCACCTAATTTGTAGCAAACTAAGTAATGGCAAATAAATATCCATGGTTATATAGAAAATACAGTAACTAACATTATCACCGAGCAAAAGAAAGTTAACGAAGCAAGAGGAAGATTGTGCAAGATGAAAGATTAAATGGAACAAAAGAGGAAATCCTAAATAAAAGAATCTTGGAAAGCTGTTGCAACTAAAGAACCTCATTACCATGTAATGTAATGGTTCCCAGAGAACAAAACATCTGAAAGCCATAGGTCAGAAAAGTATCATTGTGTCGAGGAAATTATAATTACATTCCTTCGGCTTTAAATACAGAAAGATATCTACCAAATGGTGAACTTTAGATATATTCTAAAAAGGTTCAATTATTTAAGATTAACACCACATTCAACTGTAAAGATGTATCCCAGCTTTTTATCCCATAAACACCATCCGCAAGAATTTACACCACACATTTGACAAGAGCTATAAAATCTGATTTTGTTGCAGAATCTCAGAGACAACAAGTGAAATAAAACCGCAATCCCATATGATCAGAAAAGGACACAGATACCATCGTGAATGGAATTCTGGGATCTGGATCGTTGATTATTGAAATTTTAGGAAATTTTCAACCCAATAGCATCTATCCAGTAGCTATAACCTATATGGCAGTGATGGGAACATCCACCGTTTGAATTGTCTTTTTTATGCAAAATTGGCAGATCATCAACCAAAATAAATCCCAGTATCAAGTGAAACGGGATATACAACACTTGAAATCTACATGTGGGCAAATATATCAATCCTTGATTGAAGGCATGGTTACTCACCCCAGTAAAAGATTAAAAGCACATGAGGCCCAGGTTCAGATCGCAAAATATCATTTGACAAACCTTTAACTAATCAAAGACTAGAAAATTTTCTAAACTGAACTAAATGTGACACAGGATGTCAGTACATATAACCTAAGTGCTTTCATGCTGAGTTGATACTGACTTCAGATGACTGAAACTAAATGAGTTATTAAATGAAGCAAGGGCACATAAGAAGCCAAGAAAATGATGTTTGCAGAATGAATAATGACAATACATTGTAGTTCAAGGAAAGTAGAGAAGATTTGCTTACTTTATCAGTTTTACATGTCTTTAAAAGTTATGTTACAGAATGCCTCAGCATTATGCATTTAGCAATAAGATTATATCCAATGGAAGGCATAACACACACATAGGTAACCATAAAGAAATTTTAATGAATGCAGTAGCCTAAAGTTTGGGAGAAAAATTAGTAGTAAAGAAGTTTTAATGAATGCAGTAGCCTAAAGTTTGGGAGAAAAATTAGTAGTAAAGAAAATTTAATGAATGCAGTAGCCTAAAGTTTGGGAGAAAAATTAGTAGTAGAAATTTAGGACCTTAAAGCAATAAGTTCACACACACACACACACGCACACGCACACACACACAAATAAAATAAAATAAAATAAATAAAATAAATAAAATCAATAAGAATATAGATATGGGGATAGCCGTATGCTATGAGTAACAATGAAGATTATGCAAGAATGAATCTTCCCACTCCAACTGAATGGAAACTCGATTAGGAAAAAGTCAACAATATTCACTTGCCTGGTTCCATAATAAGTGCACCAATATGAGTAGAGTGGCTCAATTCAGAAAATTGCAACAATTGATTTGATATATAAGCAGAGTAGATCCCCGCAACAGCTGAAGAATCTCTATTCCGACTAAACAATTCATCACGGGAATTAAATCCTGCGTGAGTCAAATAAAGAGTATGTTACTCATAAAATAGAGCAAAAACAAATTACCCACATAAGACATGATTTTTTTACTTACGCATATCTTCAGACTTCAGGTGATCAGACTGGAAGGCATCAGGTATGGAAAGATTCCAACACCCATTACCAATAAAAACTGTAGAGGGGTCCAAAAAAAGGCCTCTTCCCGAGTACCTAGTCAAAAAAAGATGCTCAGGTTAGTTCAGAAGCAAGTCCACAGATAGATACCGACAACTTTTGCCAAATATGATCAGAATAACTTTTAAAATTAAGTTAAACTACTACAGATTATTTTACATTTAAAATCGAGCATTTTCAATAACAAAAGAACGATCCTCATGTATGTCCTCCGCCCTTTCCCAAGGAAAACTGCACTCAGACTGTTGAAGGACCCACAATGTCATTCTAAATGCCTTAGGCCTTTAGCTGCGCCTCATTCTAGAAGTCTTAAAATCCATAAAACTTAAACATGAACTTTATAGAGGACAATAATTTTTGGATTTTCCTAAAAAGATTTTTTTTTTGAAAGAATTTTCTTAATTGAAAATGCTTTGATTAATCTAGGTTGCACGGATATGGTTGTGTGTGCGGACAAGGAGACAGATAGGGAACACGACAAATTTGTAAAAGATAGGCTATAGGGACACGCACGCGCGCACACACACTCTAGCACATTGGCACGAGCAATGCACATGCAAAATTGTTAAATACTTCTACAATTATCTCATATTAATATAAATATTAATAGTTTGATGATGATTTAATTTATGTAATTTCATTGTAGACATAGAAAATGTATCCTAAAGTGTTATTAGCAATTAAATATATTCTCAAAACAATTTTGTTAAGTAGTTTTATTAATAAGGATATAATATAATTGCAGGAAGTGATTAAAATGAAAAATAAAAATGTGGATATTGCAATTTAAATTATGTGAGTATTCTCATGTCATGATTTAGAATGTTCTACAAATAAGAAATGAAAAAGAAAAGAAAGAAAAGGAATAAAAATTTCTCTTGAAAAATCACAATTTTGATTATATGAATTGTATTCTATTCTCATGTCATGATTTAGAATGTTCTAGAAATAAGAAATGAAAAATGAGTGGAAAAATATGTTTGTAAACTTACCATTTTACCCTCCAAATTACAATAAGGAGGAAAATGTCCTCGATTAATCCAACTTTCACTACCCTCACTAAGTTTTTTAATAATATTAGTATACATATACATATACATACATGCATATGTATATATATAATATTTACATTATATCAGATATTGAATTAAAATACTGCTAACATTTGTATGTTTCTTTTACTATATATAACAATTAAGAATCAAGTTAAATCAAACTAAGAATTAATGTTTAACAACAGTTTTGATTGCATGGGATACGATGGGTATTTTAAAAATCTTTAAGTAAGGGTTTCGGTTTTCGGGTTCAAAAATCCTATTGGTTTTGAGCTTTGATATACTAAAGAAACTAGTTTAGGGTTATAACTTATAAGTAATCAGAAAATCGGGTTTTGCTTTGAACCGCAAGTGTCTGTGGCTGACCGTGGTAAATCCATGTCCGACACGGATACGGCACCCAAAACGAAGCATTCGGGTAACCTAGATTTCCATCAATCCCATCACTGATGCACTAGATACACCACCGCTTGAATTGTCTTTTATGCAAAATTGGCAGATCATCAACCAAAATAAATCCCAGTATCAAGTGAAACGGGATATACAACACTTGAAATCTACATGTGGGCAAATATATCAATCCTTGATTGAAGGCATGGTTACTCACCCCAGTAAAAGATTAAAAGCACATGAGGCCCAGGTTCAGATCGCAAAATATCATTTGACAAACCTTTAACTAATCAAAGACTAGAAAATTTTCTAAACTGAACTAAATGTGACACAGGATGTCAGTACATATAACCTAAGTGCTTTCATGCTGAGTTGATACTGACTTCAGATGACTGAAACTAAATGAGTTATTAAATGAAGCAAGGCACATAAGAAGCCAAGAAAATGATGTTTGCAGAATGAATAATGACAATACATTGTAGTTCAAGGAAAGTAGAGAAGATTTGCTTACTTTATCAGTTTTACATGTCTTTAAAAGTTATGTTACAGAATGCCTCAGCATTATGCATTTAGCAATAAGATTATATCCAATGGAAGGCATAACACACACATAGGTAACCATAAAGAAATTTTAATGAATGCAGTAGCCTAAAGTTTGGGAGAAAAATTAGTAGTAAAGAAGTTTTAATGAATGCAGTAGCCTAAAGTTTGGGAGAAAAATTAGTAGTAGAAATTTAGGACCTTAAAGCAATAAGTTCACACACACACACAAATAAAATAAAATAAATAAAATCAATAAGAATATAGATATGGGGATAGCCGTATGCTATGAGTAACAATGAAGATTATGCAAGAATGAATCTTCCCACTCCAACTGAATGGAAACTCGATTAGGAAAAAGTCAACAATATTCACTTGCCTGGTTCCATAATAAGTGCACCAATATGAGTAGAGTGGCTCAATTCAGAAAATTGCAACAATTGATTTGATATATAAGCAGAGTAGATCCCCGCAACAGCTGAAGAATCTCTATTCGACTAAACAATTCATCACGGAATTAAATCCCATGAGTCAAATAAAGAGTATGTTACTCATAAAATAGAGCAAAACAAATTACCCACATAAGACATGATTTTTTTACTTACGCATATCTTCAGACTTCAGGTGATCAGACTGGAAGGCATCAGGTATGGAAAGATTCCAACACCCATTACCAATAAAAACTGTAGAGGGGTCCAAAAAAAGGCCTCTTCCCGAGTACCTAGTCAAAAAAAGATGCTCAGGTTAGTTCAGAAGCAAGTCCACAGATAGATACCGACAACTTTTGCCAAATATGATCAGAATAACTTTTAAAATTAAGTTAAACTACTACAGATTATTTTACATTTAAAATCGAGCATTTTCAATAACAAAAGAACGATCCTCATGTATGTCCTCCGCCTTTCCCAAGGAAAACTGCACTCAGACTGTTGAAGGACCCACAATGTCATTCTAAATGCCTTAGGCCTTTAGCTGCCTCATTCTAGAAGTCTTAAAATCCATAAAACTTAAACATGAACTTTATAGAGGACAATAATTTTTGGATTTTCCTAAAAAGATTTTTTTTTTGAAAGAATTTTCTTAATTGAAAATGCTTTGATTAATCTAGGTTGCACGGATATGGTTGTGTGTGCGGACAAGGAGACAGATAGGGAACACGACAAATTTGTAAAAGATAGGCTATAGGGACACGCACGCGCGCACACACACTCTAGCACATTGGCACGAGCAATGCACATGCAAAATTGTTAAATACTTCTACAATTATCTCATATTAATATAAATATTAATAGTTTGATGATGATTTAATTTATGTAATTTCATTGTAGACATAGAAAATGTATCCTAAAGTGTTATTAGCAATTAAATATATTCTCAAAACAATTTTGTTAAGTAGTTTTATTAATAAGGATATAATATAATTGCAGGAAGTGATTAAAATGAAAAATAAAAATGTGGATATTGCAATTTAAATTATGTGAGTATTCTCATGTCATGATTTAGAATGTTCTACAAATAAGAAATGAAAAAGAAAAGAAAGAAAAGGAATAAAATTTCTCTTGAAAAATCACAATTTTGATTATATGAATTGTATTCTATTCTCATGTCATGATTTAGAATGTTCTAGAAATAAGAAATGAAAAATGAGTGGAAAAATATGTTTGTAAACTTACCATTTTACCCTCCAAATTACAATAAGGAGGAAAATGTCCTCGATTAATCCAACTTTCACTACCCTCACTAAGTTTTTTAATAATATTAGTATACATATACATATACATACATGCATATGTATATATATAATATTTACATTATATCAGATATTGAATTAAAATACTGCTAACATTTGTATGTTTCTTTTACTATATATAACAATTAAGAATCAAGTTAAATCAAACTAAGAATTAATGTTTAACAACAGTTTTGATTGCATGGGATACGATGGGTATTTTAAAAATCTTTAAGTAAGGGGTTTCGGTTTTCGGGTTCAAAAATCCTATTGGTTTTGAGCTTTGATATACTAAAGAAACTAGTTTAGGGTTATAACTTATAAGTAATCAGAAAATCGGGTTTTGCTTTGAACCGCAAGTGTCTGTGGCTGACCGTGGTAAATCCATGTCCGACACGGATACGGCACCCAAAACGAAGCATTCGGGTAACCTAGATTTCCATCAATCCCATCACTGATGCACTAGATACACTACTGCCTGCAAGTCGCCAAAAGGGTACAGGATTAATCTATCAACATCTATTTCCATTAGATTGCCAATTTGCAACATAACCTAACTGCAAATGGCTGCAGATCTGATTTTGCAAAGTGAGCAATCATCGTATTGCGTAGTTCACCATGCCACAAGATTTGCATATCAAAGGAATGAATGGCGATTGGTGAAAAGTACCAATTAGTACAAACCAGAGTTACTAATAGCAGTATGCATTATGGAAATGCTGTCAAGAAGATGGTCATTCAAAAAAAGGCACCAATTAGGCAGTGAGGTGATAGAGAGACTGTGACGAAACAACAAAGAAGTTCGAGTTACACAAATCTGGGAAGATTTTACATAACACAGCTAAAATAAATCTTACCATGGCTGTTGTAAATAACTTGTATAGGAAGATGGGGCTTGCGCTTCCATTGCTCCTAAAGTGTCACCATGATAGGATCCATTGAGAGCTAAAACCTGAACATCAGAATAATGAATCAAGAATCACTAATCAGAAACACCCTCCTCAGTCATTGTAACTAGCAGTTTTGAGAAAATAAATCATATGCCTACCTATCTAATATCCACTAATGTGAGATAATATAGCCATAAATCTCACTGAACTTGGTTATCACTATTATAGAATGTCATGACTTAAAAGTTCAAATCAGAACCCACCGCGGTGACCCGAACGGTCAGGAGGTTCCAATGTGGCTCAGACGGTATTGGGTTCCATTCCAGGCTAGGTTATCCAAAAATAAGTTCGAATTAAAGATGACAGGTATATATATATATATATATATATATATATATATATATATATATATATATATATATATATATATATATATATATATATATATATATGTATTGAATTAAAGATTGTGGGCATAAACATCTATGCATATAGGATTGAATTTATGTACGTCAGTGTGAGCATGTTATGTGCTCAAGCATTGTTCAAAATGATTCAAGTACCTTATATGATTGCCTTGTAACAAACTGCAAGCAGACAGTCTCAAGTTTGTCTCACTCATTTTTGCCTCAAAGAAAGGAAGTCCTATTAATTTCACCACTAAAAGAATTGCAATATGAATAAAGAGCACAAAAGGATTATTTAAAATATTTTGATCCTTGGAACCTACAGCAATGAACTTCTTATAAGAAGATTCAACAGAAAACTGTTATAATCCAAAAAACTAGATTAACTTGATGCATGAAAAACACACTGTCTTGCAAAATACAAACATAGAACTAACTATGTTGTAGTCAGGGACTCAGGACATGACATTGATGATCACAATAACTACGGCTATGGGAAGAAATATATATGGCAGAAATTAAACCCACCTTGAACTGTAGTCAGGATTTAACATTCATAATCCCAATAACTGTGCCTACATGGAGAAAATATATATGGCAGAAATTGAACCCACCTTGAACTCAACAGATCCTCTACTGAAATCTTTGCTAGAATCCCGATGAACCCCATGATCATATGCGTATTTTCGAAATGCCATTTTGAGTGCAATTTCAATTGCAGTCGATCCATTGTCAGAAAAGAAACTTCGAGAAGCCCAACCTGCATGAGAATACATATACTAATCTGATTTACAATCATACTGGACAGAGTCACAGACAGAAGACAATGATGAGGATAAGCCCGCATAAAATTGTTAAATAATTACTTAAAACAAAAGTGCTATACTTACAAAAACGGAATAAGATTGGTGAGTTGAGAAAGAAGCATATAAACTATAAAGCTAGAATAAGCGAAGTAATTTTGGAGTTCTTACAATGTAGCTTAACAAACCACTATTATCATGATTATATTTGTGCAAGGAAATGTTCTGCTAATGCGACTCAGTAACTTAATTTCTGTTAATTGCTAGATTGTCAGAGAGAAACAAAATTAAGAAGTGCATGATAAAAATGTGCAACTACATAACAAGTAAATGTAGAGCAATTTCTAGCCAAAAAGTAGCCAGAATTGTCCCGAGGGCCCCCCATATTGAACAAAAAGATGAAAAGTACCAGTAGGAACAATATTTAAGCAGTATATGTGCTCAACTAGGTGACCACCTGGGCAAAGCATTACGAATAATGTTTAAGAAGCATTATATGTGCTCACCTGGGCGATAACCTGGGCAAAGCATTAGGAAGAGTAGTTAAGCAGTATATGTGCTCACCTAGGTGACAACCCGGGCAAAGAGTCCAAAGACACGAGCCAGATTGCTTAAAATGGCTTAGACGCTCCTATCAATCAATTTCAGGTCCAATTAGGTGGTCACTTAAGTAGCATCTAGGCAAGCCACAAAACTTAAAATAGGCTGGTTGAAGCTAATTCAACCTGATTATACTAACAAGTTAAAAAAAACTGATTATACTAGGATTTTTACACCCTAATGGATTAACTTCCCCCAGCCCTCATCTCTTACGTCCAAGATTTCGCCTTTCCTTAGCTCTGAGCATTCTTCCGACCAATTGATAAGTGACACGAGATAAGCTGAAAAAGGAAACTTATATGCTCACTTTAGTTTTTATATGTTACTTAAAATTTTAATAAAATCCTGTTCTTCTTCCTCTTCCCACTCTTTTAGTCCTTATTTCTATTTCTCTTTTTTAGAAAAGCTCCTTTTCCTTTCTGTAATTGCATCCACCAAAGGCTGTTGCCTGGCACCACCAGTGCCTGAGGTTATTGCTAAACCATCGTCGTTACTGCATTATTCTTCCTCTTCTCCTTCTGCTTGTACTGCTACTGCAGTACTGAAACTGGAACCAATCCCAATATGGTTTGTTTGAAGCAAAATAATATGCCTACTTAAGCATCTTATCTTGCATGCTTTTTAAGTTCTTTTAGTTAGTGCTGAAAAATGCTCATCTAAGTCCAACACCTCATGACCTCATCATGGTATTACTATAACAGTGGAACGTTTGTTAAAGACTATAACAGAGGAACGTTTGTTAAAGACCCCACACAAGCACCATGACTTTTCTATCCAATTTCAACAGGAAAATTGCACATTAATTTTGCGGTGCAATGGAGCTTCATTATCCAAAACACATCTAATGTTTCTCGTATTTTTGGGTTTGGATTCTTTAAATTGAATCTGAGAATCGAAATCTAAATCTGATAATTTATTAAATATGATTCTCTGTTGCATTCTAGCTTTCTTAATGGATTTGGATTCCAAGTGTTCGAAGTAAGCCCCAAGTTTCATAAAGCTATTATAAAGCACCTGGATACGTTACTCAAGCGACATTGGAACAAGGGTGAACACATTCCTTTCCGCATAAAGGATCATAAGGATTCCCTCTAGGAGATCATGTGGAAATGGAATGTGCCAGGTGAAGGTGAAGGGTAAGTCAATTTTATTGGTGTGTGGCAGAACCAGCCGTCGATCCTATAAATTTATAATGGATCTGCAAGTGGATCTCATTGGATCCGACTACTTGCCATAGAGATAAAAATGTACAATTGAAGGTTAAACAGTGAGAAGAACATTATAGTCAGCTGACCTTTCCCTACTCCTTCCAGCAAAAGTTCTGCACACTTAAGCGCAGGCTCATACACATTCTCGGGAAACATCACATGTCCATACCTTGCAGCAGAATAGCCCATCTCTCTCGCAAGCTCAATCTGAAACCACCTAGCAGAGAAACCACCGTGAACATACACATCAGGCAAGTACATTCTTGCTGAAAATAGAACTAAAATGCTTGATCAACATTGACATAGAACAAAAGCAATTTAATTATCAGGATAATTGAAGCTCGCTGGATTCTAGATCCCTCATAATCCGCATACCAAATTACCACATTGTTTAGTACTCTGAAGATGAAAATTTTACTTTTCGAATACTATGTGTCATTAAAATACTTGTTTTAAAGTCTAGTATTTCCGCAACTGCCTTTCAAAAACGAATTAGATTATAGATGTTTCATTTGTATTCATGATCTCAAGTGAAAATAATCAAGATAATGCTACATTTGCCATAAATTGCTTTTACTTCTATCATACAGATAATAAAAGTAAATGCATTCTCATGCAAATTCCAAACTATGCACACTGATGCAATTTTTTCTTGCTGCACCATATGCACAGATAGCAATCTACATGATTTCCCATGTCCTTCATCACTTGGTATGTCTACCAGAGATCGAGAACTGGTAAGAAGAAAGGTGGAGTAAGGGGAGCAAACATGCCCACTCCCCACCACATCTGCAGACTTGAAGAGAATTATGAACACTGTTTTTCACTTGGCTCAAAGAAAATTCATAAATCCGATTGTAGCCACTCAGAACTATATTTCCTTAATTTCTTGGTGAACTTAGGGATTAGAGACACAAATGGGTTTGAGCAAACATGAAAAAATACAGTGCATGAGCCTTTTAGGGCATGTTTAGCTAATACTTATTTTATGAAACCTTATGAGTTACTAATTAGTAATTACTTCTTGTTACTTACTTCGTTAGAAGGCAAACTAGTCTTCTAACCTCACTAAGAAAATCTCAAGTGCCGAAAGAATAAGTTGGAAAATCCCATCTTCTTTTTCCTCCTTATGAGTTAAAAAAAGTAAATAAGTAAAGTTTACCAAACATGATTTTGGATTCTTATAAGTGAAAACATGCTTATAAGTCAAAAAAAGTAGGTCTCCAAACATGCTCTTGGTAGAAGCCAAAGAGCATGATAAGGAAGGTTGCGGTAACAGAGGCATGGATTGGTTTTGAGCCTTGAGGTAAAGTCACAAAGTTAAGTAACACCGTAATATTCATAAACCTTAGAACCTCAATTCAGTTGACAAACAGGGATAAAAATTCACATAAAGGTAGAGCATTTTCCTCACTACTACTTGGCTCACTACTATTGCTCTAAGATGGTCCTTTTGTTTTCAATATGTAAAATAATTAATTGACTGCCAGACAGAATATTAGGTTGGATGTAGGAAAGTATCGAAATCATTTGTGAAAAGACATAAAAAGTTTGCATCCATGAGCGAAAAAGATGCAAGGATAAACTTCAGGCGTCAATACTTTGTGTTTTATATCTGTTATTTGCTCTCATTCTTCAATTTAGTGGCCAGCTAACAATATGGACGAGCTTCAAACCAAGAAATTAACCAGGGTTTCTAGAAACATCTAGCCTAAAGATTGTAACTTGTTACTGACCATTAAATAATAAAATGGAAAACACCTCTAAGTATTTATTTGACCAACAGAGGCTAAATGACGCCGAAAGATGTTCCATATAAGAACTTACCTGCAAAGTAGCATCAGGCCCTTGAGTCCACCAACTAGCACAGGCATCAAACTGTGGAACAATCATCTCCCTGTTATTGCAGACCTAAAGAAAGAATCAAGTCCAAAATATTATTAATCACAAGGCATCATTGTACTAAAGATAGATATGTGGATTGCGCATTATGAACGAAGATGGTGAAAGATAGATCCTAGAGATAATATCATGAAACCAAAAGTTGTTGAGAAACATGTGCACAATCATTCAATACAATCTACAGAACCGTCACCATATCTAACAATTTCCAAGTAAATATAAGAATCAGAGAATTCCAAAAGGTTTTTACACAAACCTTATGTACAGCAAAGTTCTCACCATAACGCGAGTCTATCACTGTTATAGTTTCTTCAGGAACAAGATTGTGCTGAGTAAATGGCCACCACAAAATGCTCCCTGCCTTTCTCGGCATGTCATGTAATCTTTGGATCTTTGTCAAATATGAAGAAAACATTATCTCCCGAAGAGAATTGAATATGTTGCTAGATCCACAAAACCAGTCGATCAAGTTGTTTGAGGGATCTTGTGGTATAGGTGGCAGAACGAGCACATCCACACTAGAAGCATAAATCAGATAATAAGAAATCTGGATCAATTATATAAATTCGACATAATATTGATTATGGATCTGGCATCCAAACTGCAAACCAAATTAATTAGAGATAAGTACATAAATAGAATCTTTGGCTGTAAAGGACGTCAGGGCATTAAAAGAGGCCATCATAAAAGTGATAAATAATTAACGGTAATTGCACTACACCAGAGGCATAAAAAATGAATACGCATAATAAAAATTTTGTAACTGAGGGCTCAATCAAGGGAGAAAGAGACCTTAGAAAAAGGTTATTCGTAGAAATGTAAATGCCATACATGCTCTTCCACAGAAAAGGACCACAGGCGATAGTTGCGGGGCCAGGAATTTCGGGAAGGGGGGTCCAAAAAATAATTAAACATGATAATACATAATTTATTTAACACAATTGATTAGCATCTAAACACCATTACATGGGGTTATCTCATAATGGGCCAAAAAAATTGGGGCTTACATGACATTTACTTTTTTCTTACATGGTCAGAAAACTACTTCTTGCTTATTCAGAAGCCGTTTCATCAGTTATTCTGAAATTCTTCATATTTTTCAGAAAGCCTTTTATAGTTCCAGTGTCTTTTATAAAGATTCCAGTGTCTTTTGTCAGTTATTTTGCTTTTCTCTCACCTTACTATTTTTTCTTTTTGGGAATTTAGAGTTCCTTCTATATAGTTTTGCTAATCAGAAACTGCCAAATGTGGGGAACATTTGATCAAAGTTTACACTAGATGAGACTGAAAAATAAATTTTTTGATATTATGAATATCCTGTATTTTAAGGAGTAATTATTTTTGAAGAAGTAATTTGTTCTTTAAGAGATAGCATGCCTTTTATTCATTGCCACTTGTAATCTTTATTCCATCTAAAAGCACCATAAGTCAGTATCCGCTTTCTCCTACAACTTCTTTCCTCATTTAGCATTGAATGATTTGTATGTTCATTATTTGTCTCGTGAACAAATCAATATTATATGCTCAGCAGTCCAACATGAAGATCAAGGACCCAACTGAGGTGCTACCATTGTAATACAGAGTTGAGCTGCCAAAGGATGCTTGTTGTAAAAGCAAGGTATTTTATGCAATGTAATCCTTATAAATAATTATTAGCAAATGACACCTATTACTTTTTATTTTATTTTTTTGGGGAGGGGGTGGGGTTGCATTTGACCCCAATATGGCTCTACCCTGCCAAGAGATAGTAAACCTCCTATATTTTAGCACGATAAGATGGAAGGATATGTGTGAATGTTTCAAATATATGTATATTTGACTCATACATATATATGCTTGTTGTTTTATTCCCATAGTGTAACTACCTAAAATAGCAAACCGTAAAATATCTAGTGTTGCCAAAGGGTGACACAAGTGAAGAGCTCAGGCAGTATCACCACTTCTTTCCTCTCACAAACAAGTGAAGAGCGCAGGCAGCATCACCACTTCTTTCCCCTTGTGAGAGGTTGTGGGTTCAAATTTCCCCATCTGCAGCGGTAGGCGAGAATTTTCAAATTAATATGCAAGGATACACCAGTGCAGATAGAATGGTTCAAGTCCAAGAGGCATGAAGGCCTCTTGGATATGATTTGCAGCAATAGGTCTATCCTCCGGTCTGAGATTTTTCCCCTATCTTCATGGGAGCTTCTTCTCTTGCCCCTAGGATGGAGATTTCATTCCCTTGCACTGGAGCTTGTATCTCTAGACAAATTTCTCAAAAGAAAAACATACTTCACATACTTTAAAGGCAAATAAAAGTTTATGTACAAATACAAATGGACAAAAATGCCATGTCTAATGACCCACCAATTTTTATTGTGGAAGTATGTTGTAAATCATAGCCAGATGACAAATTGTCCAATAAATTAACATTTTAAGAGTGTCGTTGGTATATAGTAAATTAGTTTTCTCCTATATGCCTCTTTGCATAAGAAACAGAAAGACCAGTTGTCTACCACAAAGAATAACTATACCATATGAAGAATGATGTGAAAATGAATCAATCGAAAGAAACCGAGATCACCTCTTTCTCAAGTAAGACATTAGCGGAACCTCATTTGACAAGCCATGATCTGCTAAAACAACGGCTATAACATCATATCCTCTAATCTTTAAGCTCTCATAAGCAGATATAGTTGCTGATATGCCCCCCAAATGGCCGTCCCCAACAAGAATAACAGGTAACCTGAAAGACCTGGCATGGCAACACGCAAAGGTATAGTTACAGAAACCAATCAGGTTAAGAATTGTTTGATATTGCAGGAAAGAGAAGCACATTTCTCAAGGTACTAACTTACAAAGGAATATAAATGCATGGCTTTCAATACTGATGGTGCTGATTGTAAATTACTGCGGTCGATCAAAAAGAAATGCATTTTCTTCATGCTTAACATCAGACCATTATTCCCACATATGCTAGAGAACATATGAACATCATTTAGTGGCCATAGTTCAATTGAATGATTATGAAGCTAGTCTTCCGTCACAACAACAGGCCATGTTGCTTATTGGCTATTACAATATGTTATAATACCAAAAATAGCAATGGACTACTCATATGCAGAACAGGAGTTAATGTGCACCCAAAGTAATGTCAAAGGGACAGTAGATCATAAAAATTTTCTGTTGAGTACCACGCCAAATATCAAATAACAGAGAAGTCCTCACCTATACAAATCACATTGAAGAGTGCCGGAAGGCCCTGGACTCGCAACACCACCAGCAGTCTCAATAACCCTCCAAGACCCCTCCTTTTTCTCTTTCCCTTTATCAGCCGACCAAGAGTCCAAGCATTTCGCAACCATTCCCCTCAACATCGAATCATCAACCTCCATCCCTTCCATCTCCACCGCCAAATGCGGTGAAACCGCCGCCTTCCATGCAAAAATCGTCTTACAGTCCAACCTAAACCTCAAACCCTCACTCTCAGCTCCCCCAACACTAGTTTCTTCATACGAGCACAAACCCCTCTCCTCTGCGCCCTCTTCTTCACCCTCCGCCGATCCGAACCCTAGAATCTCCTCCCTCGCCGGAATCGAAGCCCTAATCGCGCGATTCGAGGCGAAGAGGACAGATAGGGGGTCGTTCAACCGGCGGCGGAAGAGGTCCGAGATTTTGCGGTAGACGAAGCGAGAGTCCGAATCGTGAGGGAATCCCGTCTGGATAGGCTTCAAGTAGAGGAAGGATGAAGGTGAAGAGGAGGAGAGGACGGAGTTTGCGATGCCGGTGGAAACTAGGGTTTTGCCGACGCCGGTGTTGGAGGCGTAGATGATGAAGGTGGGATCGGTGATGTCGACGGAATGGAGACGGCGGTTGTGGAGGAGGAGAGGGCGGTGGAGGCGGTGGCGGAGTAGAGAAAAGGGGAGCATTTTTGGCGGTTGATGGCGGCGGAGAGATGATGAGAGAGAGGGAATGAGGACGAGTTTAAATGGGGTTGGTAGGTGTTTAATTTGCTAGTCAAATGGAACGATAAGTTTAAGAGCAGTAATAGGGCCACACAGCTAACACACCATCAACCACATTTCTCTTTCTCTATAGTGCATTAGACTCCCATAAAATTGCAAAAAAATAATTTTATATGGATCTCAATACACGAAAGAGAAAGTGGTTTATAGTGTGATTGGGATGTGTCCCTATCATTATTTTAAGTTTAAGGGGGGAATTGCATATTAGTCCCTTAAAATCATCTATAATTGCAAAATTGTCCCTCAATCTCATTATTTGCTTATTAGTCCCTTAAATCTTCAGTTTTCTTGCCATATGCTCCATCTGTTAGAAAAATTGTTAACTTCTCTAACTCTAGTTGAGTTAATGCTTAATCCAGCAATTCAAGTTACCTTACTGCCCGTAGGGTATACATTTTCCTCCTAAGTTTTGGGTTTAGAGGGAAGCTAGTCATGAATGACCTCAATTTTGGATTTGGAGGAAGCATGGGATCATTGGAGAAGAAAGAATGTGTGTTTGAGTTAGTATAGGTGGGGTATATGGGTATTCTACCTAATTCGCCATATTTAACGGTAATTGCACTACACCAGAGGCATAAAAATGAATAACATAATAAAATTTTGTAACTGAGGGCTCAATCAAGGGAGAAAGAGACCTTAGAAAAGGTTATTCAGAAATGTAAATGCCATACATGCTCTTCCACAGAAAAGGACCACAGGCTTATAGTTATGGGCCAGGAATTTCGAAGGGGGTCCAAAAATAATTAAACATGATAATACATAATTTATTTAACACAATTGATTAGCATCTAAACACCATTACATGGGGTTATCTCATAATGGGCCAAAAATTGGGGCTTACATGACATTTACTTTTTCTTACATGGTCAGAAAACTACTTCTTGCTTATTCAGAAGCCGTTTCATCAGTTATTCTGAAATTCTTCATATTTTTCAGAAAGCCTTTTATAGTTCCAGTGTCTTTTATAAAGATTCCAGTGTCTTTTGTCAGTTATTTTGCTTTTCTCTCACCTTACTATTTTTTCTTTTGGGAATTTAGAGTTCCTTCTATATAGTTTTGCTAATCAGAAACTGCCAAATGTGGGAACATTTGATCAAAGTTTACACTAGATGAGACTGAAAAATAAATTTTTTTGATATTATGAATATCCTGTATTTTAAGGAGTAATTATTTTTGAAGAAGTAATTTGTTCTTTAAGAGATAGCATGCCTTTTATTCATTGCCACTTGTAATCTTTATTCCATCTAAAAGCACCATAAGTCAGTATCCGTTTTCTCCTACAACTTCTTTCCTCATTTAGCATTGAATGATTTGTATGTTCATTATTTGTCTCGTGAACAAATCAATATTATATGCTCAGCAGTCCAACATGAAGATCAAGGACCCAACTGAGGTGCTACCATTGTAATACAGAGTTGAGCTGCCAAAGGATGCTTGTTGTAAAAGCAAGGTATTTTATGCAATGTAATCCTTATAAATAATTATTAGCAAATGACACCTATTACTTTTTTATTTTATTTTTTTTGGGGGAGGGGGGTGGGGGTTGCATTTGACCCCAATATGGCTCCGCCCCTGCCAAGAGATAGTAAACCTCCTATATTTTAGCACGATAAGATGGAAGGATATGTGTGAATGTTTCAAATATATGTATATTTGACTCATACATATATATGCTTGTTGTTTTATTCCCATAGTGTAACTACCTAAAATAGCAAACCGTAAAATATCTAGTGTTGCCAAAGGGTGACACAAGTGAAGAGCTCAGGCAGTATCACCACTTCTTTCCTCTCACAAACAAGTGAAGAGCGCAGGCAGCATCACCACTTCTTTCCCCTTGTGAGAGGTTGTGGGTTCAAATTTCCCCATCTGCAGCGGTAGGCGAGAATTTTCAAATTAATATGCAAGGATACACCAGTGCAGATAGAATGGTTCAAGTCCAAGAGGCATGAAGGCCTCTTGGATATGATTTGCAGCAATAGGTCTATCCTCCGGTCTGAGATTTTTTCCCCCTATCTTCATGGGAGCTTCTTCTCTTGCCCCTAGGATGGAGATTTCATTCCCCTTGCACTGGAGCTTGTATCTCTAGACAAATTTCTCAAAAAGAAAAAACATACTTCACATACTTTAAAGGCAAATAAAAGTTTATGTACAAATACAAATGGACAAAAATGCCATGTCTAATGACCCACCAATTTTTTATTGTGGAAGTATGTTGTAAATCATAGCCAGATGACAAATTGTCCAATAAATTAACATTTTAAGAGTGTCGTTGGTATATAGTAAATTAGTTTTCTCCTATATGCCTCTTTGCATAAGAAACAGAAAGACCAGTTGTCTACCACAAAGAATAACTATACCATATGAAGAATGATGTGAAAATGAATCAATCGAAAGAAACCGAGATCACCTCTTTCTCAAGTAAGACATTAGCGGAACCTCATTTGACAAGCCATGATCTGCTAAAACAACGGCTATAACATCATATCCTCTAATCTTTAAGCTCTCATAAGCAGATATAGTTGCTGATATGCCCCCCAAATGGCCGTCCCCAACAAGAATAACAGGTAACCTGAAAGACCTGGCATGGCAACACGCAAAGGTATAGTTACAGAAACCAATCAGGTTAAGAATTGTTTGATATTGCAGGAAAGAGAAGCACATTTCTCAAGGTACTAACTTACAAAGGAATATAAATGCATGGCTTTCAATACTGATGGTGCTGATTGTAAATTACTGCGGTCGATCAAAAAGAAATGCATTTTCTTCATGCTTAACATCAGACCATTATTCCCACATATGCTAGAGAACATATGAACATCATTTAGTGGCCATAGTTCAATTGAATGATTATGAAGCTAGTCTTCCGTCACAACAACAGGCCATGTTGCTTATTGGCTATTACAATATGTTATAATACCAAAAATAGCAATGGACTACTCATATGCAGAACAGGAGTTAATGTGCACCCAAAGTAATGTCAAAGGGACAGTAGATCATAAAAATTTTCTGTTGAGTACCACGCCAAATATCAAATAACAGAGAAGTCCTCACCTATACAAATCACATTGAAGAGTGCCGGAAGGCCCTGGACTCGCAACACCACCAGCAGTCTCAATAACCCTCCAAGACCCCTCCTTTTTCTCTTTCCCTTTATCAGCCGACCAAGAGTCCAAGCATTTCGCAACCATTCCCCTCAACATCGAATCATCAACCTCCATCCCTTCCATCTCCACCGCCAAATGCGGTGAAACCGCCGCCTTCCATGCAAAAATCGTCTTACAGTCCAACCTAAACCTCAAACCCTCACTCTCAGCTCCCCCAACACTAGTTTCTTCATACGAGCACAAACCCCTCTCCTCTGCGCCCTCTTCTTCACCCTCCGCCGATCCGAACCCTAGAATCTCCTCCCTCGCCGGAATCGAAGCCCTAATCGCGTGATTCGAGGCGAAGAGGACAGATAGGGGGTCGTTCAACCGGCGGCGGAAGAGGTCCGAGATTTTGCGGTAGACGAAGCGAGAGTCCGAATCGTGAGGGAATCCCGTCTGGATAGGCTTCAAGTAGAGGAAGGATGAAGGTGAAGAGGAGGAGAGGACGGAGTTTGCGATGCCGGTGGAAACTAGGGTTTTGCCGACGCCGGTGTTGGAGGCGTAGATGATGAAGGTGGGATCGGTGATGTCGACGGAATGGAGACGGCGGTTGTGGAGGAGGAGAGGGCGGTGGAGGCGGTGGCGGAGTAGAGAAAAGGGGAGCATTTTTGGCGGTTGATGGCGGCGGAGAGATGATGAGAGAGAGGGAATGAGGACGAGTTTAAATGGGGTTGGTAGGTGTTTAATTTGCTAGTCAAATGGAACGATAAGTTTAAGAGGAGTAATAGGGCCACACCGCTAACCACACCATCAACCACATCTTTTTCTCTATAGTGTATTAGAATCCCATAAAATTGCAAAAAAATAATTTTATATGGATCTCAATGCACGAAAAAGAAAGTGATTTATAGTGTGATTGGGATGTGTCCCTATCATTATTTTAAGTTTAAGGGGGGAATTGCATATTAGTCCCTTAAAATCATCTATAATTGCAAAATTGTCCCTCAATCTCATTATTTGCTTATTAGTCCCTTAAATCTTCAGTTTTCTTGTCATATGCTCCATCTGTTAGAAAAATTGTTAACTTCTCTAACTCTAGTTGAGTTAATGCTTAATCCAGCAATTCAAGTTACCTTACTGCCCGTAGGGTATACATTTTCCTCCTAAGTTTTGGGTTTAGAGGGAAGCTAGCTGCGGGAATGACCTCAATTTTGGATTTGGAGGAAGCATGGGATCATTGGAGAAGAAAGAATGTGTGTTTGAGTTAGTATAGGTGGGGGTATATGGGTATTCTACCTAATTCTGTCATATTTAACGGTCATTAATAACACCACCTAACATGAGGGACAAATTAGCAAGAAAACCTAAGATTTAAGGGTCTAATAAGCAAAAATGAGATTTAAGGGATTATTTGGCAATTAAATATGATTTAAGGGACCAATATACAATTAACCCTAAGTTTAAAGGTTATCCCTTTTTAGGGTTTTGCATATGCCCTAATCTTCTATATTTGCAATTTTACCCTCTATATCTTGATATTTGCTGACTTACCCTCTAATTCTCTCATATTGTGTTTTTCAACCCCTTAACAACTTGAGAGTTTTAGTTCTGAGACGGAAAATATTCCAAATCTATTGCAAATTATTGGAATTTTGATATTTCCATATTTAGAAACAAATATTGTTAAGTTGGAGGGTTAGTAAATCCAATGTGACAAAATTGAAGGGTAATTGCAAATATGAAAGGTCTAAGGGATATATATGCAAAACCCTACTTGAGAGAATATATGGGATCTCGATATCCAATTCCCAGACCGCTAACCGTCTTTTTTTTTTTTTTTTGGTTTTCTTTTTTAATAAGTAATGGGATAGTTATGGATTAGTTCACTGATCCATGAAGACAAAGCCCAAGGGATAGTTTTTCCCAGGTTTCAGGAGCCTAGGATTCATCAGAGGACCCAACGCCAAGCAGCTTGATCATGTTGGACGGTCCTAACAGTTCATTCATGAAGCTCATTTACAGTAGTGAGATTCCTCCATCGACCTCCTGCAAAACTCTCCCGTCACTGCATCATCAGCCCTGTTCACCGGCAACGCAGCCAGGGCCGGCTCTGGGGCTGTGCGGGCTGCTCGACCGCACAGGGCCCCTTGGAATTGGGGGCCCCATTTTTTTAAAATTATATTGATATATAGGCTAGGTAATAGGTTATAGGCTTATAGGTTATAGATAGTCAGGGACTTGACTTGATGACTTCTCCCTGATGACCCCAACCCCTCACATCCAACCTCCCTGGCTCCCCAACTCCCCTCTTCTGAGTCTTCTTCTCATTCCCATTTCTGATTTCCCAACTCCTAAGCGGCCAAGTCCTAAAGGCTAAAGCCAGTCTTGACGATTCGGCCGGCGGCCATTGCTCAGCCTCCCATCGTTCGACCGGCGCCCGTTGCTGTTAAGCCTCCCACAGTCCCCCAGTCCGACCTCCCATGATTTAGAAGCCCAAAGCTTGACCACTCACCAGCGACTCGGCCGGTCAACCTCCACCTCGATCCTGGTTAGATGGCCTCCCCGACGCCGTTAAGCCTCTTCTCGAGATCCGTCCTCATTCCGTGGCGCTCAGCCTCCCCTCTTTTTTCCCATTCCCAAGGGCCCCTAAAGCTTCGACCGTGTTGGCGGCATCCTCAATCAGTCAGTCGATCAGATCAAGTGAAGTGATCAACTCGCAGCCTGAGACCCTGAAATCGCCGCTATCGAGCTTGGCAGCTCCACTTCTAGTTAGCAAGACATGGAATTGGAAATTTTGAACTTTATTAAGTATGATTATTTGGTATGATGTATTGTTTGTCGTTAACTTAATTAGCAAATCTTTACAATCTAAACACATGCTTATTGATATTGCTATAGATCAAGTAAAAGGATTGATTAGGTTTTTGAGGATTATAGAGAAGTTGGGCTCACACAAGCTATGACAATTGCTAAAGAAATTGCTCTTGAAATGGAAATTGATTACGTATTTCAAGTAAAACGTCAAATCAGTAGAAAAGACAATTTGATGAGAATGTTAATGAGGAGACAACACAATCACCAAGAATCTTTTAGAATCAATTATTTTTATTTATTGTAGATCAAGCTATTGTTTCACTAAAGAAAAGGTTTGAGCAATATAAAGCATATGAAGATATTTTTGGATTTTGTTTGGTTCACAAAAGTTAAATTCATTAGATGATAATAATTTGAAAGCATGTTGTGATAATCTTGAAATTGTTCTAAAATATAAAACATTTTCGATCTTGATGGGAAAGATTTATTTGGAGAACTAAAAATCTTACGAAATATTTTACCAAAAGAAACAAAGATGGCTATTGATATCTTGAATTTCTTAAAAATACGAAATTATTTTCCAAATGCATGTATTGCTTATAGAATATTATTGACTATACTCATACAGATCCTAAGAAAGAAGTTTTTCAAAATTAAAATTATTAAAATCTTATCCGAGATCGACCATGTCACAAGAAAGATTAAATGGATTAGCTTTGATATCCATTGAAAATGATTTTATAGATAAAATTGATGTTAAAGGCTTAATTAGTGATTTTGCACTAAAATGCAAGGAGGATAATTTTTCAATGATACTTTTGATGCTAAAGGCTTCGATATCTCTTATGAAGGTAAGCATAGATACAAGAGGACAGATAGGGGTCGTTCAACCGGCGGCGGAAGAGGTCCGAGATTTTGCGGTAGACGAAGCGAGAGTCCGAATCGTGAGGGAATCCCGTCTGGATAGGCTTCAAGTAGAGGAAGGATGAAGGTGAAGAGGAGGAGAGGACGGAGTTTGCGATGCCGGTGGAAACTAGGGTTTTGCCGACGCCGGTGTTGGAGGCGTAGATGATGAAGGTGGGATCGGTGATGTCGACGGAATGGAGACGGCGGTTGTGGAGGAGGAGAGGGCGGTGGAGGCGGTGGCGGAGTAGAGAAAAGGGGAGCATTTTTGGCGGTTGATGGCGGCGGAGAGATGATGAGAGAGAGGGAATGAGGACGAGTTTAAATGGGGTAGGTAGGTGTTTAATTTGCTAGTCAAATGGAACGATAAGTTTAAGAAAAGAATAAAATTACATCAACTACAACCATCAACTACATCTTTTCTATGCCAGAGAATCCCATAAAATTGCAAAAAAATAATTTTATATGGATCTCAATGCACGAAAAAGAAAGTGATTTATAGTGTGATTGGGATGTGTCCCTATCATTATTTTAAGTTTAAGGGGAATTGCATATTAGTCCCTTAAAATCATCTATAATTGCAAAATTGTCCCTCAATCTCATTATTTGCTTATTAGTCCTTAAATCTTCAGTTTTCTTGTCATATGCTCCATCTGTTAGAAAAATTGTTAACTTCTCTAACTCTAGTTGAGTTAATGCTTAATCCAGCAATTCAAGTTACCTTACTGCCCGTAGGGTATACATTTTCCTCCTAAGTTTTGGGTTTAGAGGGAAGCTAGTCATGAATGACCTCAATTTTGGATTTGGAGGAAGCATGGGATCATTGGAGAAGAAAGAATGTGTGTTTGAGTTAGTATAGGTGGGGGTATATGGGTATTCTACCTAATTCGTCATATTTAACGGTCATTAATAACACCACCTAACATGAGGGACAAATTAGCAAGAAAACTGAAGATTTAAGGGTCTAATAAGCAAAAAATGAGATTTAAGGGATTATTTGGCAATTAAATATGATTTAAGGGACCAATATACAATTAACCCTAAGTTTAAAGGTTATCCCTTTTTAAGGGGGTTTTGCATATGCCCTAATCTTCTATATTTGCAATTTTACCCTCTATATCTTGATATTTGCGGACTTACCCTCTAATTCTCTCATTTTGTGTTTTTCAACCCCTCAACAGCTTGAGAGTTTTAGTTCTGAGACCGAAAATATTCCAAATCTATTGCAAATTATTGGAATTTTTTGATATTTCCATATTTAGAAACAAATATTGTTAAGTTGGAGGGTTAGAAAATACAATGTGACAGGGTAAATTGCAAACGTGAAAGGTCTAAGGGATATATATGGAAAACCCTATTTATTTGAGAGATTATACGTTGGACGGTCCTAACAGTTCATTCACAGAGCTCATTTACAGCGGTGAGATTCCTCCATCGACCTCCTGCAAAACTCTCCCATCCCCGCATCATCATCCCTGTTCGCCGGCAACGCAGCACCGACGAACCTAATCTCCCTCCGCCCATCACCCGACCTCGCCTCCAGCTAGCACCTCCGCCACCTTCCTCATTCCTGCAGAAATTATATCAAACTCTCACCGCTATCTAGAAGATTTAGTGTGCTACAAGGGACTCTTAGTTGATATCAGCGCAATATTATCCAGGTCCAAATCTCATCATACACACACTTATCTATGAATAAAATAACCCCTAGGCTATTTTAATTAAGCATTGGTATCTTTTTCTTCCAATTAAATGTTTGTTTGATGATATTTGAAACTGAATTGCTCTGATATTATCTTAATGTCAAGCACTACTCTTTTTTCAGAATGGGAAAATTTTCAGCGATCCAATTAGCTTCTTTTTGCATTAATTGTGACTTCATCAATCTTACTCATTAGTGTACCTGTTTGTATTTCCTTCTTCTGATGGTTGGTCAAGTAACAAAATGTTGTATTTTCAAGTACATCATTATGGATTGGATTAGTCTTTCTAGTAGCTATTCTTAATTCTCTCATCTCTTGAACTTCTTTGGCATTTTCCGATCCAAAAATGCTATTCTTTCTAAAAATTCGGATTGTGAGACACATTAAGATTCAATCTTTACTAAGCTAATAAGTTAAATCAAATTATTTATGATATTTTTGATAATCTATCGGAAAAATGTCATATTTTGATAAGAAACATGTACGTGCTGTTCACCGTTATTACGGATGAGATAACCCTCTCTGTGAAGATCGCATCTTGGTGATGTCTCACCTACGGCCTTGTTTCAATATATTCTTCATCTTCTTAGTATGTGATATTTTTTAAAAATCTTATTGAAGAAGAATTGAGAGAGAGATTTTAAAACTAAATTGCTTTGATATGGTCTTTGCGATCTTATGAAGGTTTGTATTAATTAAGGACTCTGGAAAAATAGGAATGATTTTTATCCTTCCATAATTTAATTTACTTCTCTTACGAACAAAACAAACTCTAAAAGATTTAACATATTTACAAAAATAATATAGGTAGGATGCGGGATTTTATTCATACAGAATTTTATATATATACGGAATAATCAAAGAGAAGAAAAACTAAAATTGAAGTGATTTTATCTATAAGGAAAAGACGAGTAATTACAAGTTTATATATATAAAAAAGTTTTAGAAAGTAAGAAAAACAAAATAGAACGAACGTGAGAATTCAGTGATATATTTCTAACAGTTTTCAAAAATAAATTTCTATCATTTTAATTTAATGAAAGTATTATAATTTTATCTGTGCTAAGTTTTAATAAAACTCGATAGCTAATCAAACAACGCAACGTAATTTAATTGGATTTGTACTCCCGTATTTTTTTTTTTTTTTCCTCTTCAGCCCATGATAGATTTGGGCCTTACATATTGAAATGAAATCGATTAACGTGATAGTGTGCAGCCCAATTACGTAATTAGTTCGCACTTGAGAATCCCAAAGTCCATGTGGATGAATCAGGGGCCAGCTGTAATTAAGCGTTAATTTTAAGCAGTGTCCACTAACCGCCAACAAAAACGATAAATCCCCAAAATACCCCTCCGTTCTCCTCAAAAACCTCACACTGCTCGAAGGCGCCATTTTCCTCTCTATAAATTAAAGCTCTCAAACCAACTCCTCACCCATCTCCTATCTCTCTCTCTCTCTCTCTCTCTCGTTCATGAGAAGGGGGGAAAACATTCCAAATTTCCCCCAAATTCTCAAATCAAAAACCCTAATTTCAAGAAAACAATGGCGATCAAACCCTCATCAACCCTCTTCTTCCTCCTCCTTCCGATCTTCTTCTCCCAGATCCTCTCTTCGTCTCAGGAACCAGGTAATCCTCAGTCCCCTAAACCCTAACCCTAAAAATCGATTCTTGTTCTTGATTTCTTGATTCTTGATTTCAGCGGGAACCACTCCCAGCTACGCGCGCTTCACCTTCGACGCCACCGTGTACCCGCCGGGAATGACTACGACTACATCATAGTCGGAGGCGGAACCACCGGCTGCCCTCTCGCTGCCACCCTCTCCGCCGCCGGCCACCACGTCCTCCTCCTCGAGCGCGGCGGGACCCCGACGAGTTCTTACTCATTAGTGTACCTGTTTGTATTTCCTTCTTCTGATGGTTGGTCAAGTTCAGGTACATCATTATGGATTGGATTAGTCTTTCTAGTAGCTATTCTTAATTCTCTCATCTCTTGAACTTCTTTGGCATTTTCCGATCCAAAAATGCTATTCTTTCTAAAAATTCGGATAGTGAGACACATTAAGATCCAATCTTTACTACGCTAATAAGTTAAATCAAATTATTTATGATATTTTTTGATAATTTATCAGAAAAAATGTCATATTTTGATAAGAAACATGTACGTGCCTGTTCACCGTTATTACGGATGAGATAACCCCTCTCTGTGAAGATAGCATCTTGGTGATGTCTCACCTACGGCCTTGTTTCAATATATTCTTCATATGTGATATTTTTAAAATAAATCTTATTGAAGAAGAATTGAGAGAGAGAGATTTGAAACTAAATTGCTTTGATATAGTCTTTGCGATCTTATGAAGGCTTGTATTAATTAAGGACTCGAAAAATAGGAATGATTTTTATCCTTCCATAATTTAATTTACTTCTCTTACGAACAAAACAAACTCTAAAAGATTTAACATATTTACAAAAATAATATAGGTAGGATGCGGGATTTTATTCATACAGAATTTTATATATATACGGAATAATCAAAGAGAAGAAAACTAAAATTGAAGTGATTTTATCTATAAGGAAAAGACGAGTAATTACAAGTTTATATATATATAAAAAGTTTTAGAAAGTAGTAAAAACAAAATAGAACGAACGTGAGAATTCAGTGATATATTTCTAACAGTTTTCAAAAATAAATTTCTATCCTTTTAATTTAATGAAAGTATTATAATTTTATCTGTGCTAAGTTTTAATAAAACTCGATAGCTAATCAAACAACGCAACGTAATTTAATTGGATTTGTACTCCCGTATTTTTTTATCTTCAGCCCATAATAGATTTGGGCCTTACATATTGAACTGAAATCCATTAACGTGGTAGTATGCAGCCCAATTACGTCATGATTAAGTAGCTCGCACTTGAGAATTCCAAAGTCCATGTGGATGAATCAGGAGCCAGCTGTAATTAAGCGTTAATTTTAAGCAGTGTCCACTAACCGCCAACAAAACTATAAATCCCCAAAATACCCTCCGTTCTCCTCAAAACCTCACACTGCTCGAAGGCGCCATTTTCTCTCTATAAATTAAAGCTCTCAAACCAACTCCTCACCCATCTCCTCTCTCTCTCTCTCGTTCATGAGTAGGGGAAAACATTCCAAATTTCCCCAAATTCTCAAATCAAAACCCTAATTTCAAGAAAACAATGGCGATCAAACCTCATCAACCCCTTCTTCCTCCTCCTTCCGATCTTCTTCTCCCAGATCCTCTCTTCGTCTCAGGAACCAGGTAATCCTCAGTCCCCAAACCCTAACCCTAAAATCGATTCTTGTTCTTGATTTCTTGATTCTTGATTTCAGCGGGAACCACTCCCAGCTACGCGCGCTTCACCTTCGACGCCACCGTGTACCCGCCGGAGGCCGACTACGACTACATCATAGTCGGAGGCGGAACCACCGGCTGCCCTCTCGCTGCCACCCTCTCCGCCGCCGGCCACCACGTCCTCCTCCTCGAGCGCGGCGGGACCCCCGACGAGTTCCCCACCCTCAGCTCCCAGGACGGATTCCTCCAAACCCTAGTTGCCGCCAACAGCCTCGATTCCCCCGCCCAGTCCTTCGTCTCCGACGACGGCGTCCCCAACGCTCGAGGCAGAGTCCTCGGGGGATCGTCGGCGATCAACGCCGGATTCTACAGCCGGGCTCACAGGGAGTTCTTTAATGCTTCTGGTGTGGAGTGGGACCCGCAGATGGTGGAGGAGTCCTACGATTGGGTGGAGAAGGCGGTGGCGTTTAGGCCGGAGCTGAGGAGTTGGCAGGCCGCGGTGAGGGATGGATTGATCGAGGCGAATGTGACACCGTATAATGGGTTTACAGAGAGGCACGTGGAGGGGACAAAGATTGGGGCATGTACTTTCGATTCAAGCGGGAGGAGGCATAGTGCTGCTGATTTGCTGGCGTTGGCGAACGCGGAGAATTTGAGGGTGGCGACTAGGGCTAGCGTGGAGAGGATCTTGCTCAATTCAAATCAACCTTCAGGTTCGTTTTCTTGATTTTTTGAATTGGGTTCGTTGTTCTGTTTTCTTGATTTTAGTAGAACAGAACCGTGTCAAAATCTTGATTTCTTACATTTTGGTTGGGTTTTGATAATATTTTGGAACATTTATGGAGACATTGGTTTGCCCCCAATCTGGTAGCCTCTAGGCAATGTGCTGTGGCCTACATTGTCATTTTTCACCATTTAGAAAGCTTGACGCTTTGGGTTTGAGTCTAAAACAGTTGGCTGAGTTGAATTAAATGTATAATCTTATCGTTCTGATTGCTCAATCATATGATTAATTGGTTTAAAAAATGAGCAATTGGACATGAGCAATCTTTATTAGTATTAATTAAATGTTTGTTTGATGATATTTGAAACTGAATTGCTCTAATATGGTCTTAATGTCATGCACTACTCTTTTTCTGAATGGGAAAATTTTCAGCGATCCAATTAGCTTTTTGCATTAATTGTGACTTCATCAATCTTACTCATTAGTGTACCTGTTTGTATTTCCTTCTTCTGATGGTTGGTCAAGTTCAGGTACATCATTATGGATTGGATTAGTCTTTCTAGTAGCTATTCTTAATTCTCTCATCTCTTGAACTTCTTTGGCATTTTCCGATCCAAAAATGCTATTCTTTCTAAAAAATTCGGATAGTGAGACACATTAAGATCCAATCTTTACTACGCTAATAAGTTAAATCAAATTATTTATGATATTTTTGATAATTTATCGAAAAAATGTCATATTTTGATAAGAAACATGTATCGCGTCTGCTCACCGCTATTACGGATGAGATAACCCTCTCTGTGAAGATAGCATCTTGGTGATGTCTCACCTACGGCCTTGTTTCAATATATTCTTCATATGTGATATTTTTAAAATAAATCTTATTGAAGAAGAATTGAGAGAGAGAGATTTGAAACTAAATTGCTTTGATATAGTCTTTGCGATCTTATGAAGGCTTGTATTAATTAAGGACTCGAAAAATAGGAATGATTTTTATCCTTCCATAATTTAATTTACTTCTCTTACGAACAAAACAAACTCTAAAAGATTTAACATATTTACAAAAATAATATAGGTAGGATGCGGGATTTTATTCATACAGAATTTTATATATATACGGAATAATCAAAGAGAAGAAAACTAAAATTGAAGTGATTTTATCTATAAGGAAAAGACGAGTAATTACAAGTTTATATATATATAAAAAGTTTTAGAAAGTAGTAAAACAAAATAGAACGAACGTGAGAATTCAGTGATATATTTCTAACAGTTTTCAAAAATAAATTTCTATCCTTTTAATTTAATGAAAGTATTATAATTTTATCTGTGCTAAGTTTTAATAAAACTCGATAGCTAATCAAACAACGCAACGTAATTTAATTGGATTTGTACTCCCGTATTTTTTATCTTCAGCCCATAATAGATTTGGGCCTTACATATTGAACTGAAATCCATTAACGTGGTAGTATGCAGCCCAATTACGTCATGATTAAGTAGCTCGCACTTGAGAATTCCAAAGTCCATGTGGATGAATCAGGAGCCAGCTGTAATTAAGCGTTAATTTTAAGCAGTGTCCACTAACCGCCAACAAAAACTATAAATCCCCAAAATACCCCTCCGTTCTCCTCAAAAACCTCACACTGCTCGAAGGCGCCATTTTCCTCTCTATAAATTAAAGCTCTCAAACCAACTCCTCACCCATCTCCTCTCTCTCTCTCTCGTTCATGAGTAGGGGGGGAAAACATTCCAAATTTCCCCCAAATTCTCAAATCAAAACCCTAATTTCAAGAAAACAATGGCGATCAAACCCTCATCAACCCCCTTCTTCCTCCTCCTTCCGATCTTCTTCTCCCAGATCCTCTCTTCGTCTCAGGAACCAGGTAATCCTCAGTCCCCCAAACCCTAACCCTAAAAATCGATTCTTGTTCTTGATTTCTTGATTCTTGATTTCAGCGGGAACCACTCCCAGCTACGCGCGCTTCACCTTCGACGCCACCGTGTACCCGCCGGAGGCCGACTACGACTACATCATAGTCGGAGGCGGAACCACCGGCTGCCCTCTCGCCGCCACCCTCTCCGCCGCCGGCCACCACGTCCTCCTCCTCGAGCGCGGCGGGACCCCCGACGAGTTCCCCTCTCTCAGCTCCCAGGACGGATTCCTCCAAACCCTAGTTGCTGCCAACAGCCTCGATTCCCCCGCCCAGTCCTTTGTCTCCGACGACGGCGTCCCCAACGCTCGAGGCAGAGTCCTCGGGGGATCGTCGGCGATCAACGCCGGATTCTACAGCCGGGCTCACAGGGAGTTCTTTAATGCTTCCGGTGTGGAGTGGGACCCGCAGATGGTGGAGGAGTCCTACGATTGGGTGGAGAAGGCGGTCGCGTTTAGGCCGGAGCTGAGGAGTTGGCAGGCCGCGGTGAGGGATGGATTGATCGAGGCGAATGTGACGCCCTATAATGGGTTTACAGAGAGGCACGTGGAGGGGACAAAGATTGGGGCATGTACTTTCGATTCAAGCGGGAGGAGGCATAGTGCTGCTGATTTGCTGGCGTTGGCGAACGCGGAGAATTTGAGGGTGGCGACGAGGGCTAGCGTGGAGAGGATCTTGCTCAATTCAAATCAACCTTCAGGTTCGTTTTCTTGATTTTTTGAATTGGGTTCGTTGTTCTGTTTTCTTGATTTTAGTAGAACAGAACCGTGTCAAAATCTTGATTTCTTACATTTTGGTTGGGTTTTGATAATATTTTGGAACATTTATGGAGACATTGGTTTGCCCCCAATCTGGTAGCCTCTAGGCAATGTGCTGTGGCCTACATTGTCATTTTTCACCATTTAGAAAGCTTGACGCTTTGGGTTTGAGTCTAAAACAGTTGGCTGAGTTGAATTAAATGTATAATCTTATCGTTCTGATTGCTCAATCATATGATTAATTGGTTTAAAAAAATGAGCAATTGGACATGAGCAATCTTTATTAGTATTATTTAAATATTCTTTTAGTGAAATTTGATGTAATTTTGGCGCTTCCAGCATACTTCTGAGGGTAATTCATTAACATCTTTACTATGAAGTAGTTATCACAATTAATTTTGTAATTGTCTAGTTGGTACTAAGATTTTACTTAACTAAATTTCAATTGTGTCTTGCTTCTTGTTTGGAAAATATCAGGTATTGTTGTGAGGCTTAAACCCATTTAGACCTTTATGTACTGTGCTCTACAGTATCATTCTTCACCCTTATATTCTTAGATTGTTGAATGAGTTCAAATGAAGTGTATGATCTTCTCATTTAGATCGCTGAATTATATGATTAATTGGGTCTGTCTATGCAAAGTGATTAGTTGGGTTTGAACGATCTTTTGGAATATTTATGGACACCCTGTTATTATTCCAACAAGTAAATATTTTCCTCACAAAATTGATCGTATTTTGTACAAAAAGGTTTGATTTAGAGTCATTAGACCAATGTTTTGTGATCACAACGTGTCTTTCCGCTTTAGCATTACTTTTCAGGCTTCTAGCACAAAGGAATTTTATGAACATAGAAACTTAAATGATAATTTTCTTATTATTTCTTAAAATTGATGTGTTTTCTGATTTTATGTTAGTATAATTCCTTTTGAGTGCCAATTTGATATTTCAGCGTTCTTCAACATACATTTGAGGATTCGCTGCTTAATAAACTCGTGGAAGTGATTTCTATCTCTGCAGTATCTTTATTAATATGTAGTTATTCCAACTACTTTTCCAATTCTTCAGTTAATGATAGTTTGTTTAGTATAAAGCTACTACAAGTAATTTTGTTACGGTCTCTTAAAATTTTTGATGCATTCTATTTTTAAATTTTTTATTAATTCTGTTTGAGTGCAAAATTGATGTAATTTTTGTATTCTTCTACTTGTGAGGGTTGTCCATTACTAAACACGTGGAAATGGGTTCCAATGCTGCAAAATTGATGTAATTTATGTAGTTATTGCTGGTAATTTTGTTATTGTTCAGTTGATGATAAAAAGTAAAACTTCAATTATTTCTGTTTTCTAGTTTTGGGAACTATGTCTTGGCAGCTGACTGCTAATAAGTCTGAAAGAGAATTTAACATGCTGACTGTCAGTAAGTAGCATTTCTGGGCATCTAGGCTGGTTGCTTAAAATATAATGAATATAATTACAAAGGTGGGGAAAGGGGAAAAGACTGTCAATAAGTGGTATTCGTTTGCACTATTCTGGATATCTTGGCTTCATTTGACCTGCTAACCTTCTCATGCGATCACGATATATCTTGGTATCATTCCAAGTTGCATCTTTAGTCTTGTGAAGTTATTACAAGTACTTTGTACACAGTTGATGATAATTTTACACAGAAATTTCAATTATGTCCTGTTTTCTAGTTTGGAAAATATGTTCTGTTTTTTATTTTACTGGAATCAAGAACCGTATTTAAATTAATCTAGGATGACCTTGATTAGTGTTCTTTTGATTTGGTATTGACCTACGTTACCCGGACACTTCATTTTGGTGTTGTATCCGTGTCGGACACAGATTGCGGACACACCATGAACACATGTGGTTTAAAACAAAACCCAGTTTCCCCATTACTTATAATAATCCTAAACTAGTTTCTTTGGTATATCGAGCTCAAAACCAATAGATTTTTGAACCCAAAAACCAAAACCATTACTTAAGAATTTGAAAAATAAACGTTGTATCCCATGCGATCAAACTGAACTTTTGTTGTTAAACCTTAATTCTTAGTTTGATTTAACTTAATTCTTAATCGTTATAGATAGTAAAAGAAATATACAAATGATTTTAATTTGATATCTGATCCAATGGAATATCATATATGTATTACATATACATGTGTGTTACTGTATGTATCCTTGTCCTCATATCCTGCCTTTTACAAATTTGACGTGTCCCATGTCCGTATCCATGTCTGTGTCCGCACCCGTACCCATGCAACCTAGGTTTTAATTATATTTTGTAGCATTTATGGATACACTGGTGGTTTCCCGTATATGGCAGCTTGTATTAATTTCTGCAAGATTTAGTATAAAGATTGTTATCTTAGCTGATATGCTGTGATCTGCATTGTTATTTTTCAGCCTCTAAAAAGATTCTCAGTTGATTTGGTGGGTTTAAGTTTTAAATGGTCCAATGAGTTCAAATGAAGTATGCATCTACTTGCTTAGATTGCCCTATCTTGTCACTGATTGGTTTGGCTAATAAAAGAATATTGATTGGGTTTGATCAATTTTTTGTAATATTTAGGGACAGCCTGTTATTTTCCAACTAGTAATTCATTTTCTCACAAAATTGAATTGTATTTTGCACAAAAAGATTGATTGGTCAGATGTGCTGTGATCTACACTGTCATGTTTTACAGTATAGCATTTAGGTTCAGGCTTCCAGCACATATGAATTGCATGAAGCTAGAAAAGGATAAGTTTTGTTGTGTATTAAAATTTGATGCATTCTCTATTTGTGTATTTGTGTTTCATAATAGTATAATTCTGATTAAAAATTCAAAGTTCTTTGTAAATATACTTTCGAGGATTCTCAGCTTAATAAACTTTGTGGAAGTGCTTGTCATATCAGTTATTACAAGTACTTCTGCAATTCTTCAGTTGATGATAATTTTCACTTCAGAATTAAAAACTCTTTGAGTTGTGTTGGTGCTTGTCCTCCTCCTTGTGTGCGGTGATTGAGTGCTCCGATAATCCCCAACACTGCTGACAACTAATAACCATTAATTCTAGAGGATTATTTTGAGGTATCCTCTTCTTTCTTTTTTAATTTAGTTGTGCAATATATTTTTTTAAATACAAATAGAAATTACTATGTTTTGTAATTCTTCACAAACTGATAATTTTTACTTTAATTTTCAATTATTTCTTTTATTTCTGTTTTTCAGTTTTTCTGCCCACATATTAAACTTCTTTAACAATGCTTTACTCCAGATGTAGTCCTGTAGAAATCCTTTAATTGGTTGGGTTTGAGTTTGTTGAATGAGTTCAAATAAAGTACATGATTTGAGATTGTTCAATTATATGATTAATTGGGGATTGCTCAATTATATGAGTGATTGGGGTTGTTTACTCAAAATTAGTAATTGGGTGGAACAGTCTATTGTAATATTTATGAACGCCTTATTCTTTTTCCAACTGGCAACTCTTTTTTCCTCACATAATTCAATTGTATTTTGCGCAGAAATATTTAATTAGACCAATATGCTGTTATCTACACTGTCTTTTACGTTTCAGCAAAACATTTCAGCACATAAGTTTTTTTAAAATTTAGAAACAGTACAAAAGAATTGTATGAAGCTAGAAACTTAGGCGGTTTATTTGTTAGTATATCTTAAAATTGATTCTCTTTGATTTATTTTATTTTAACATATTTCTTTGGGTTCAAATTTGGTATAATTTTGGCTCTTTCAACAAACTTTCGAGGATTCTCTGCTCAGTTAACTCGTGGAACTGGTTTATTTCTGAAGTATCGTTATTATTATGTAGCTATTACAAGTACGTTGCAATTCTTCAGTTGATGGTGTAAATCTATTTCAAGTAATTTTTGTTAGTCCCCTGAAAGTATGATTTATTCCCTATCTTTTTACAAGTAACTTTTGATGTCTTATTTATTATAGTTGTGTTTGAGCAAGTCTGCTGTGTTGGTGCGGTTGAACTTACTTTTGAAGATTATTTGTTACCAGATACGATTTTACTTCAGTATATTTTCATTATTTTCGTTATCTAGTTTGGATGTCTGTTGGGTATCTTGTGGCTGCTGACTGCTACTAGGTCTGCTAGTAGTGGTAGTATGCAGTATGCTGTATATTTTGGCCTCGTTATGACCTGTTAAACCTTCGCAAGCTGTCACTGGGATATATTGGCTACATATTCCAAGTTTGCAGCATCTATAGTATTGTGTAGTCATTACAACTACTTTGTAAATAGTCCATGATAAATTTTTACTCGATGAAATTTCAATTAATTCCTGATTTCTAATTTCGAAGTTATCTTGGATATCTTGGTTGCTGACTAATAGCAACTCTGGTAGAGAATTTAACATGCTGATTGTAGTTAAGCAGTTATTAGTTACTGTACATTATGATCGATATATTGGATTCATTGTAACCTGTTAACCTCAACAGGACCCCGCCGCCGGAGCCAACAGCAGCCAGCTGCAATCGGAGTCATATACCGTGACCGTCTTGGCCATCACCACCACGCAATGACTCGCCCAGGCGGTGAAGTCATCCTCTCTGCTGGCGCCCTTGGCAGCCCACAGCTCCTCCTCCTCAGCGGGATCGGTCCCCGCTCCTACCTCTCTTCATGGGGCATCCCCATCGCAGTCCACCACCCAAACGTGGGCCAGTTCATGTATGACAACCCCCGCAATGGCATCTCCATCATCCCCTCTGTCCCTCTCGAGCACTCGCTCATCCAGGTAGTCGGCATCACCCACAACGGCACGTTTCTTGAGGCCGCCTCCAATGTTGTCTCCTTCCGTCCCCCTCGCTTCCCTTTCCTCCCTGCTGCCTCCTCTCCTCTCCACCTCACCGTCGCCACCATCATTGAGAAGGTCGCCGGCCCTACCTCTGTTGGCAGCCTTCGCCTAGCGACCCTCAACGTCCGTGACAACCCCCTTGTCCGTTTCAACTACTTCGCCACCAAGGAGGACTTGGACCGGTGCGTCGTGGGGATGAGGAAGGTGGCGGAGGTGCTGGAGGCAAGGTCGATGGAGGAGTTCAGGATGACGATGGGGTGGTGGTCCGGGGACGGGAGGAGGGAGTTTAGGTTTGTGGGTGCTGCATTGCCAGCGAACAGGGATGACGATGCAGTGATGGGAGAGTTCTGCAGGAGGACGGTGTCGACGATATGGCATTATCATGGTGGGTGCGTGGTAGGGAAGGTGGTGGACAGGGAGTACAGGGTGACTGGTGTCAGCGGGCTCAGGGTCATCGACGGGTCGACATTCTCAGTGTCGCCAGGGACCAATCCTCAGGCTACTCTCATGATGATGGGCAGGTGAATGCACTTACCACTCACATGATTCTCCACCTGATTTTCTTTTGTTTCAGACGTGCATCAATGTGAGAGAGAGAGAGATCCTTTTTTTCTCATTTGATGTGTATTTTTGTCTGTGTATTTTGAAGGTATATGGGAAGGAAAATCAGTGAAGATAGGCGCAAGATGAGCAATGTTGATAACAAGAAGGGAAGGAATCCACAGCCGCCCCCCTCAGAAGGGCATTAAAATTCCCAGGGCTGCCTTAAGAGGAGGACGACCAGTAGCAGTAGTTTCTCTCTTCTATTAATGAGCATTACACTACACTGTGCAGAGATTAACACATCCCCTTTTTTTTTTTTAAAACCCTGTAAAGCACTTCTGGTACACAGACAGAGTTTACGTTAGCCAGAGACAGGCTAAGCAGAAATATAAGCATTGTCTTTTAGACATTGATCTCTTCGTCAATTTGTTGTTTGGACAAACACAATAAACCAAATAACTCTATGGTAGCCTCTTCGTTGTTTCCGTGTTTCTTCGATAAAAATGTATGCGATGGAGGGTTCAATCAGTTGAAAATGTACGCCCATTATGTCTGAAAAACCTTGGCTGAGGGGGAAAAAAATAATAATAGAAACAAGCTGGAAGGTAAAAATGTATTGTTTACAAAGTAGTCATCGACATGTATAATGCCCTAGCATGCGTCGAAGACCGCATCGATGTAAGCCATAAAAGATGCCGGCAGCCTTATCTTCACTCATACCATCCTTTTTCAGTTTCAAGAATGACAAGGCCGTTATCAAGCTATCATATCCAGCTTGATGGTTTCGACCTTCACAATTAATCACATTGAGCTTCTCGGCTAGTAATTCACCAATCCGATCCCCTGATTAAATCCGCGACACGCCATCATGTACTTAATGTCATAAACGCTTCCCACTACACTCTGAACTCGGCATAAGAACTGACGTTTTCCCTCTGGAAGCAACCTTCCCATTAACAGTTTGACGACGTAGCCCATATCGTACAATCCATGGAAAGTAATTAATCCACTTGATTCTATGACGGTAAGGCAGAAGCACCTTTTGGTAGAACAATCTAGCGAAATAAGAGGCGCACACTCCATTTCGCATATATTTTCATCGAAATCTATCCCGCTATCTAACAACAGTTGGATGGAGCTCTCATGAGAGTCGACTTCAGGATCAAACTCCCTAAAATTAATCTCCCATGACCCCTTGAACACGCCTTCGTGATTGTAGAACGTCAGGCCCAGCTGAATAATCTTCATATCGCCGCTTCTCTGATGCTCGGAAAGGGGTGCGATACAGGAATCCCTGAAACTCTGTGTCCATCGCAACGTAGGTAGAGGATGTCTCTGCAAGAATTCTCCACATGTGATCGACCTCTTGTCGGATGTGGCGCTTCCAGACCTGTATCGATTTCATCATGTATCTAGCCTACTCAAATATACTGGGAACTTTGGAGATGTCATCTGCGTCCGTTGGTGAACGAATATATAAAATGATTTCTAGTTGATATAGGATAAAAGTCCCCCTCCACGTTGATATGGGATACTAGTTCACTCGTTCGTTAGTTTTCTTAATTTATATAGGATCGGAAACCAAGTACTACTTAGTTTGGGAATCCAAAATTAAACTAGTTCATTTACACCATTTGTTAATTCCATAACAATCAAGTAAAAAAAAAAACTATTCTTAAATCATGAGTTGCTCCTTTTCCTTTTTAATTCCATATCAATCAAGTAAAATTAACCAAACTCCTAATCAATATTAAACCCCAAAACAACAGCAAACAAAGAGTTTAAATAACCAGGAAGTGCAAAGTACAGAAACGGGCAGGATTCAGGCCAAAGGATCGAAATACAAAGCAGAAATCAAAATAATTCTATTTTCAATTTAGCTATGATTTACTATCACAGGATGAGTTCATCTCAATGCATCAGAATCAAACCATCTTCTTTCCCAATAAAACTTTACAAAATTTGTCAAACTCTCAGTTAATTAGGCTCACAATGGTAGCTGGTTGCACTCGTCAAGCTCCATCTCGGGATATTCATCTTCTTCTTCTTCGTCACTTTTTCAATATAATGCATCTTCTCTATCGTCATAGGAGTCGTAGAAAAAAAATCTATGTCAGGAGACTTCCAAGAGGGTGTTGAGGTTCATTTCAAGTTGTTCAAAAACTTGAGAAAATAAATAAATGTATAATTCACATTCATTCCTTCTCCAATTCTCCAAAAAGGTATGTCTCCTCTTGTGAGTTAAGAGCCGACCATGCGATCCAAATGCTAGAAGGCAAGGACACTCAGCTTCGAAAATTACTTCAGTCAAGTACTCTTGCAAAAATTGCGTGTTGGCCACGGTGTCATTTCATTATTATGAAACTTAATTAATATATTTATTTATACATAATGAAGATTATTTACCTTGGCTCCGTTTTCATTATGTACGAAGCATATAGATCATGATTAACCAAAATAGACTTCAATCTCGCAATCTCCGTATCTGGAATTGCTTTTGTCTAAAAGGATATGCATCCGCCCAATAACGTAACAATATTTGAGCACTATTTTTGAAGAACCGAAATAATTTTCTACAAGTCGGGTCCATGAAGGGCAGTGCTAACCAGGGCATGCTTTTAAAATCCTCTTCAAATGATTCCTCGTTACCATCGTAACCTTAACAAAATGAAGGTTTAATTAGCATCACAACCTCAAAATTTTTGTTGAGACAAACCCAGGGCCCAATAGAGCAGGGTCGCAGCTAAAATAGTGCAGAAGTAATAAAAAACACACAGATTTACGTGGAAAACCCCCTAAATGAATTTGGGATAAAAACCACGGGCAAGGATAGAAGAATTCACTAGGAGGAAAAACTTAGGAGGATTACAATCTCTCTTTTACAAGGAGATACTCCCTCTATTATTTTCTCTCACTTCTGTATGTAGAGGAGTACTTGATTCTGGAATGCGATGAACTGAAGAATTTCTGGGCCTATTTATAGTGTTTGGAAAAATACTATGCATCAATTTTATATTATTTTGTGGGTCCCACATTCATTATTTTATCCTTCACGAGTAGCACGAGCTCGTTCGCCGTTCGGTGCAATTGGTGCCTAATAAAACGAACGGCGCCTGATAAAACGAAAATCAGGGGCCCACAATATTTGACAATCTCCCACTTGAAGATTTGAGTGAGGATCAATCACATCTTCACTCCATTCTTTCTATCTTGCCATCTCCATGTTGCTTACGTCTCCGTCAGACCACAAGAAGATCTACACCAAATAAACTTATCAGTATTGATTGCTTTTGTCAGAAAATCTGCTATGTTATCTTTGGTGTGAATTTTCTGCATATTCACGGTTCCTTCCTCCACTTTCTCACGAACGAAGTGGTACTGAACTCGAATGTGTTTGGTCTTTGAATGAAAGGCTGGATTTCTTGCCAAATGCAAAGCACTCTGACTGTCACAAAATAGAGAAATCTTCTTTTGTTCATGGCCGAAGTTCCTCCAAAGACCATCTTCAACCATATCGCCTCTTTACTAGCTTGTGTAGTCGCTACATATTCTCGCTTCGTTGTTGAAGTAGTCACAACGGCTGCGTTTGAAACCGACCTGACTCATGCCGAAGTGCAAACACATAGCCTGTGGTGGATTTGCTATTATCACGATCGCCTGCATAATCAGAATTAACATATCCACTGATAATAAAATTAGATCCCCCATAACATAATGCAACATTTATGGTCCCTTTGATGTATCTTAGGACCTTCTTTACAACATTCCAATGCTCTTTATCAGGATTCGCCATGTATCGACTAACCACTCCCACTGCTTGTGCAATGTCTGGTTTTGTACAAATCATAGCAAACATCAAACTTTCCACTGCTGATGCATACGGTACTCGAGACATCTCCATCCTTTTTTCTTCACTGCTAGGACACATATTGGAGGATAAATTGAAATTAACAAGAAGTGGGGTAGAAATTGTCCTACAATCTTGCATGTTGAAGCGCCGCAAGATTTTCTTCAAATAATTCTTTTGAGAAAGTCATATCTTCCTATTATTTCTGTCTCGGTAAATTTGCATCACTAGAATCTTGTTTGCGGATCCTAAATTCTTCATTTCAAATTCCCTAGCCAATTGAGCCTTCAATTCTTTGATACGATTTTTGTTGGGGCCTGCAACCAACATGTCGTCAACATACAACAATAAAATAACAAAGTTATTTTCGCCAAACCTCTTGAAATATCCATAAGGATCTGAATTGAGTCTGTTGTATCCAAGGCTCATGATGAATGAATCAAATCTCTTGTACCAACACCTCGGCGCCTGTTTTAGACCGTATAGAGATTTGTTTAACCTGCAAACCAAGTTCTCTTTTTCTTTTTCTTCAAAACCTTCTAGTTGGAGCATATAAATTTCTTCTTCAAGATCTCCATAAAGAAATGTTATTTTTACATCTAACTGTTCTAGATGTAAGTCAAATACAGTGCTCATCGTCAGGACTATTCGAACTGTTGTAAGTCGAACTACAGGAGAAAATATTTCATTAAAGTCAATACCTTCTTTCTGAGCATATCCTTTGACCACCAATCTAGCATGATATCGCTCCACTTGATCATCGCCATTTCGCTTGATCTTATAGACCCATTTCTTTCCAATGGTCCTCCTTCCTTGTGGTAGTGACACAAGTTCCCAAGTCTTGTTCTTCTGGAGAGCTTCGATCTTTTCTGCATTGCTGTCATCCACAAAGATGAGTCTGTACTATTTACAACTTCATGAAAAGTTGATGGCTCTCCATCCTCCGTTAAAAGACAAGATGCAACGTTACTCTCCGTAATATACTCGAGTGCTGCCGGTGGTCTTCTCACGAAGTTGACCTTCAACTTCGATCCTCGGCCGACCGTTCTTGTACATCATGCTCTGTCGCTCGAAGAATCTTGATCATTTTCCACCGAATATCTACATACTGAGTCCTTCCTCGAAGCTTCCTTTCTCTTCTCTTTGCGCTTGGTTCTCTACAAAGATAACATTTCTCACGATGATAACCTTGCGGGTAGTGGGATCCCACAGCGATACCCTTTACTCCATCAAAGATACCCTAAGAATATACATTTCCGAATTTTGAATCCAGCCTTTGTAATTTCTTAGGCGTTGTACATTACGCATTAATCGGACTTCCAAATATATGGAGGTTAGAATAATCACCGCTTGCCACCCACATCTCCATCGGCGTCTTCAATTGTATTGCGGTTAATGGAGATCGATTCACCACATAACAGGCGGTTTTCACTGCTTCCGTCCAAAAAACTTTATCCAGATTTACAGTTGTCAACGTCGCTCTGGTTCTTTCCAACAGAGTTCTGTTCATCCGCTCCGCTACTCCATTTTGTTGTGGAGTATACTGCATCAATTGTCTTTGATACCTTCTTGCTTGCACGCGAAATTCTCCGTCTGTATATTCTCCTCCATTATCTGACCTCAAACACTTGATCTTCTTGTCAGATTCAAGCTCGACTCGTGCTTTGTAGGCTTTAAAGACTGAGAACACATCCGCCTTCTTCTTGATAGGGTACACCCAACATCTCCGGGAGTGATCGTCAATAAAGGACACGAAATACTTCGCACCTCCCATAGATGTAACTGGTGTTTGCCATACATCAGAATGAACCAGTTCCAAAATAGCATTACTTCTAGAACTCGATGTGTTGAACTTCAGCCGATGCTGCTTGCTTGTAACACAATGCTCACAGAACGGAAGAGCTACCGATTTGAGCCCAGGCAGCAGATTATGATCGGAGAGAATCTTCAAATCTCGTTCTTACATGTGGCCTAGTTTACGATGCCACATCATGGTTTCTTCTTCTCCACGGCTGGTTGACGCCACACATGAATCAGCTTCCTGCAGAGTCTCTCCCTTGAGCATGTATAGATTTGCAGCTATCTTTTCTCCTTTGATCACTACAAGCACTCCTCTAATAAATTTCATGATCCTATTTTCTATATGGGTCTTGCATCCCAGTTCATCTAATTATCCTAAAGACAATAGATTCTTCTTCAGGCCCTTCACATGTCGCACATCTTGAATAGTGCGTATTGTATCACAAACATTTTAATTTTAACAAGTACAATACCACGATCTCCAAAGCATGATCATTGCCCATGAATACGTAACCCCCGAGATAGGTTCATATTTGTGGAACCATTTCTCCGGAGGTCATGTGCCAAGAAGTCGCTAAATCTAAAAGCCGACATCAAGAAACCTCTTCTCGCTTCATCAACAAGTGTTTGCTCCATCAGATAAGATTTCACCATCGCCCGATGTGCCGACAACGCATCCTTGAGATGTTGATGGCTCAAGACTTTTATCACCACTCTTCTTATTGTGCCAACATTCAATTTGACGTGCCCTTCTTGTCACAGCTTGTAGCATTTGATATACTTCTTACTCCTTGAATTCGATCTACCACGAGCATGACTCCCACCGAGCCTCGGTTCCGTTGATCTTCCTCTCGCCACCGATAAGGCCTCCGCTGTCGCGAACTTGCCGCCTTGTCTTTGTTCTTATGCCGATTTTCTTCCTCCGTATCAATGGCCGCAACGCCGCCGAAAACTAGCTTCTCCGCAAGGACGTTATTTGTGAGGTTGATGATGAGTTGATCATACGAAGTCGTAGACTCAAGTAGAAGCTCCGCGACGCTCATTCACACTGATTGCATGTCCCAACGCTTGAGTCGGGAGAACAATGTGTTTAGGTGTTGATGTGGTCGGTCACCGATGTAGATTCCGCCATCCGAGAGTGTAAAGTCTTTTTAAAAGATTTTATTGTGCGTGGATTTCGCCATATAGCTTTGTTAGAGTGTCCTGATCTCCTTTGTCGCCTTCTCCTCTATGCCGGACAAAGACCTCGCCCGCTAATGCCGATTGATATTTGCTATAGCATTTCCGTCCATTTCGCTCCACTTCTTATCATCTGATGTCCGCCTTTCACCGATGGCCGCTAGGCAATTATCTTTTCTCAAGATAGCCTTTATCTTCAACTTTCATAACGAAATTACTCCCGCTGAATTTCTCGATCTTGAAATTCTCGAACTTTGCCGCCATTGCTTCTACCACTAACAAGAACTCCTTACTATCTCAATGAACAAGATCGTGATTTATGAACAAGATCCAGATTCGTGAATAGTATCCGCATTTGTGAACAATATCGTATTTGTGAACAGTACCGTACTCGTGAATAGTGCCCAATACCTTTCAGAGAGTAAATGATATCTAGCTTATTTTCGATGTGAAGGATCCATTTGGTGGCGGTCACGAAGCATCGATAGCGGATATAAATACCCTAAGTCCGCTCGATACCACTTGTTGGGACAAACCGCGATAGAAGCGAGATATCGCATAAAATAATGCAAAAGTAATAAAAAAACACACAGATTTACGTGAAAAATCCCCTAAATAAATTTGGGATAAAAACCACGGGTAAGGATAAAAGAATTCACTATGAGGAAAAACTTAGGAGGATTACAATCTCTTTACAAGGAGATACTCTCTATTATTTTCTCTCACTTCAGATGTAGAGGAGTTGTTTCGGAATGGGATGGTGAAGGATTTCGGGCATTTATAGTGTTTGGAAAATACTACGATCAATTTTATATTATTTTGTGGGGCCCACATTCATTATTTTATCCTTCACGAACAGCACGAGCTCGTTCGCCGTTCGGTGCAATTGGTGCCTAATAAAACGAACGGCGTCTGATAAAACGAAAATTAGGGGCCCACAATATTTGACAATTTTCACCTCTATCTTTTAATTTCTGGTAAATGTTAATAAGTTTTGGTGTCAATCTCCAGGTCCAAGGATTGTTTCTCATGTAAAAGTATTGGGCCACAAATTCCTCTCCTCAACGGAGGCATCTCCGCCGCCAGCAACAATCACTTTCCCGCCAATCGCCGTTGCCACAAAATACGCCCTCCCGCTCCTCATCCTCCCCTTCCCCTTTCTCCACGAATTATTCGCCGAATTATAAACCAAAACCAACAACATAAATCTCCACTCTTTCACCATCAGCGGCGCCCGCTAGGAGGATCACTGCTTAGAAATAACGCTTGATTACAGTTTACTTTTGGGCTGCTCTGGATTTCAATTAAATATAAGGCCGACAATACATTATGGGCAACTCCTCACACAAAACTATGGGTTTGAACTAAATCAAAGGGCCTGTTTAGATAAAATTGTGTGTGGAAAAAGGTAGGCCCAACATTGACATAATTTGTCCTAGGCCGAAAAATAGCCCTAAACTTGTCCGTTGGAGACCAGAGCGTTGATTCACGAAAGAACCAGTTTAGAATAAAACTAAATCAGGAATGATTAAGGCCCAATTTTATAAGTGTTGCTAAACACACCCTATGAACTGGAGTAATTTCCCAATAAAATTCGTTGGTCTGATTCACACTCCACTACGTTTACAAAACTATTGCACTATGCTATGCTTTAATCTAATAATTTGCCAAAGTCCTACTCTTGTATGTGTAATGATTGTGCCTTCAAAAGATGTCCAAATCAGTTGGGGACCCATCGCACCTAGAACGAAGTTTGATTGCAGATAACCCCTTGTACTATGATGGCGTAGCCATTTATATCTTTTTACTTTCATATTGGCGCTTACACTTAATCTCGATAGAGTGCTCTCAATTTAGAAGTCAATTTAGTCTTTTTTTTAATATATAAAGTTAAATTGAGAGGAAAATATAATTTATTAACATATGATTCACACATGATATTGTAATCTTCTAGAAAATGATGTCATATTTTAGTTTAGAAGATGTAAGGGCTAATTGCTTCCCTTTAATCTTTTTTATTTTTTTATTTACTCATAACCCTTTTACTCTAACATGTTCTTGTATATTATTAGATGTTTTGCTCATGTGCAGAAAGTTAGACTATTTTGTTCCACAGTAACTTCTTAAATCCACTCCAAATGCATATCCGGTGTAATTTGAAGTTAGAATATTATTAATATATTTTATTGCGTCGAAACTCTAAAATTATGGTGAATGTTGTAACTCAAATTGCACCCTTAAAAAACTGACAAAAACGCTATAAACATTATCTAAACTAATTTGCGCAAAGCAACTAATTAAATAAAAATTTATCTGGAAATAATGAAATATTAATCAAACTTTTCGTAGGAGCGAGAAGTAATTGTCACTCATAATTGTTACTTTGTTTAGTTGAGTAATGTTGGAACCTTGTATTCCGGGAGAATGAGGAAAACAAGCAAGGTTTTTGGGTGGTTTTTTAATTAAAAAAAGTTAGTCTTGTAGCCTGACTAAAAATAATGAAATATTAATCAAACTTTTCGTAGGAGGTGAGAGTTTAGTAAATTAGTAATTAAACTTTGATAACGATGTGCCATAAGGGATATGTGACATGATGAGCTCACATCTGAAAGATAAAAAAGGCCAAACCCCAAACTATATTGATACTGGATTCATGAAAAAGACTCGTACTTATTCCCTATATGTTCAACAGTTCATCATATCAACTCATTGTCAGTCCACATGTTAGCTGGCCTAACAAGTAACAATTATGAGTGACAATTACTTCCCGCTCTTTCTCCGTCATTTTCTTCTAGATGGTATTATTTGTAAAAATAATTAGAAAACAATGGTTAAATTATACTCTTCTAAGAAAATAATAAGATAAAATTTAATCAAGATTGGTAGCAAGGGGCCCTCGCAAAGCCTTAGTCAATCTCCCAAGGGATATAATTAAGAGAGAGAAAAATGGATATTGAAAGACAAAACCTTTCTCATTTGTATATTCTAAATCCCTAGCATAAAAATTTCAAATACTACATGTCTACATGACTCAAGGAACAAACGTGGCGATATAAAACTTCTACTCTAGCGTGTCGCGAGTAAAATCATGCTCGAGTTGGGGGAAAAAAAAAAGCCTTGTGCTAATTCATTTGTAGTTTGTTTTTGTTTTTGTTTTTGTTTTTTTAAATGAGCTCGCCTTGGAATAACCTTGTACTAATTAAAAAGATTCACAGCCTTCTTGAAAATATTAAGGAAACTTGCATGTATAACATGACACGAGTTCCTTTTTACCGCAGTTTAGTCAGTGATTTATGCATCAATCATAGCTATTCATCACAATAATATCAAAAAATATACATCTATCACAAAACTCAGAGAATGAAATCCAAAACAAGAACTCCAACACTCTACAATACAACAACAACATTCTCCAGAGCACAAGACACCTCCTCCCCCTCTCCAAGAAGAACAATTCAGTCTGTCATCTTGAACAAGTGATTTCATCAATTGTTACCCGAGAATTAGTTCACTGATACAAAAAGAAGTTGTTCCTTTGGTTCAATAGAGCTTGAGAAAGTTTCCCCCTCCACCCTCCTGTAGAAAATACCGGCAGTCACTGTTATGTGCGTGTTGTGGGGTGGGTAGCCTTGATTTCTTTCATTCAGTTCAAACTGAATACGACACCTGAAGGTGCGATACAATTAGCATCATAGAATACATTTGGAGGTTCTTGAGGGAGCCAATAACCACACAATTTGGAAAATGCGGCAGCTGTGGCGATAGAATGAGCAACCACATTAAGATATCTACGAGCGTAAGAGATCGACACCATTAAATTTTGATGAAGAATACAAATGCATTCGTGTATAATACGCTGAACTTGTGCACTTATTCAGCGATGGCATATCATTGGTGTAGTATAGCGGACTTTGTTCAATGAAATTATACGTGCATCAAAGGAATGTCAACTCTTAGATTAGTGAAGAAATTACGAAGTTTGATGATCCATACTTTCTCATTGCTTTGCCCCCTATCTCTATCTACCTCTTATCTCCTCAAACATAAAGAACTTGAGAAGTGCAAGGGGCCAAATCCCCAAAAGCCTTGGACCCTTTAACCACTTCCCACTCTATCCTCCACCCCTCCTCCTCCTCCACCACCCTTCCCACCCCCACATCCATCCCTCTCCCCACCACATATATCCTCCCCTCCTCCCCCTTGGCTCCGCTCCCGACCACCGTAAACGGCTTCCTCAGCTCCCCCGGAACTCCACCCCCGGCGACCTTCGTCCACCCGTCCGTCGTCGGGTCGTAGGCCTTCACCCGCCCCTCGCCGTACTCCGACACCACGAAGAGGGTCCCGCCGACCACCACGCTCGTGCCCGTCCACCCCTCCCTCAGCCCCGCGCTCATCTCCTCCCACGTGTCACTGTCGGCGTCGTACACGCTGCCACGTGGTGAGAACGTGAAGGGCCACGTCCACCCCTCCGTTAGTAGCATCTTGTTTCCGAGCACGGCGGCGTCGTACCTAATATTAGGACCACAGGATCTAGAGGTTATTATTATTATTATATACACTAGAATATTATGGGTCAAAATAACGCGACAAGGAAATTATGCTAATATGGCAAATTTCACTTGGAAGTCAATTGCTTGGCCTCTAATTATGAAAAGAATTTTTCAGTTTAAAAGTAAAAAATAAAAAAAATACATGAGGAATAAAGAGTAAATTATCTATTTTTAGACTCAAATGGTTTCAAATTGAGAACTAAATAAGCAGAACTGAAGCTGAAACACAAAATTCTCAGAAAAGTCTAGGGAAACTCATGATAATAATAATAATATTATTATTGTGGTTTCAAATCGAAAATGATAGGAAAAAAAAAAGACAAAATTAGCTTCAAAATCCCAAATTTATCAAGAAAACTTCCAAAAGGAAAAAAATTGCATCACGAAATCTTACCTCGCCATTCCGTCCCTCAACGGCGCCACGTCAACCCACAGATCCCTCACCGGGTCATACCTCTCCACCTCAGCAATCCCGCCATCACCGCCGCCGGCAACAATCACCTTCCCGCCAATCGCCGCCGCCGCGAAAAACGCCCTCCCGCTCCTCATCCTCGCCTTCCCCTTCCTCCACGAATTATTCGCCGAATTATAAACCAAAACCTCATCACTCACCTCCCCATCCTCCTCCATCCCCCCAACAACGTAAATCTCCCCTAACCTTCCATCAGCGGCGCACGCTAGCGAGGGCCCGAGGATCCGTGCGCCGCCTGTCGGCATCGGGGGGAGGACGAACCAGCGGCGGGACTGGGGGTCGAGGGCCTGCCATTGGAGGCGGTGGGTCAAGGGGTCGAAGGCGAGGACGAAGAGATGAGGGAGGGACAGCGAAAGGTTGGATTTTGATCGGAGGAAGCTAGGGTTTGTGAGGGTCTGGTTCCACGTGGAGGAGACGGAGCGGGCGAGGGAGTTGAGGGGGAAGGGGAGGCGGAGGAGGCAGAGCTCCGCCACTTCGTTGGGGAGGCCGGGTATCAGGTCGCCGGAGACGGCGGCGGCGGAGTCGCCGGAGCTTGGGGGTTGGGTTTCATTGAGAAATGGGGGCGGGGGCGGATGTTTGGGGTTTGGGTTTATGGGTTTTGGATTGGGTTATATTTATAGAGGAGAGGGAGAGATCCTGGAGGAAGGGATAGGGTATTTTAGTAATATGTGAGATATAGCTTTAGTTTGTCGTTAGGCCAAATATCATAAAACCCCTTTAACTTTGATGATCATCAGCAAACTCCCTTCACTTTGAAAATATAAAAACCCTTAAATTTAGGGTTATCAGAAAACCCCTTAATTTTGATATTTTATCAGAAAATCCCCTAATTGAGGGATTTTCTTATAAAATCTCAAAGTTAAAGGGGTTTCTGATAAAATTTAAAAGTTAAAGGGGTTTTGTGATAATCTCAACGTAAGGGTTTTTCTAATATTTTGAAAGTTAAAGGGCCTTTCCGATGATGGTCCAAAGTTAAGGGGTTTCTGATATTTAGCCATTGTCGTTATGTGACGGTGGGCTCAGGATGGGTCCCACTGAGGTGAAGGCAAGCCGGAATGGTTGATGATTATGGACAGTGGGGCCTAATTGCTTGGGGCTGTAAACGGATCCAACGGATCTAATATTTTCAAAGTTAAGGAGAATTTTCTGATAATCATCCAAAGTTAAAGGGGTTTTATGATATTTAGCCTTTGTTTACTTAAGCCGTACAAAAAAATTATAAATATGTAGAATGAGAAGTCATTAATATGTTGGTCGTATTTGTAACATTAGGATTAAATCTCTTGATCACCGCAATAGATCTCAAATCTATTAATGTAATGGTCATCTATCACGGAGAGTCCACATTCGTCTTACATCCCTAATAATTGAGTCTTGCATCCCAAAAATTGAATGTGAGGGAGAGCGATTATTATTATTGTTTTCCTTTTTTTAGTAGAGAAGATAATTTAATGATGAAGTCTTACTAATGGATGTTCCTTTTTTTATAGATGTTTTTTTTTTCCATCGATGTTCTTTTTTTTTTTTCATGTTTCAGAAACCTGGAAATCCAAGATTCTCATGCTTAATCATGTATGCATTAGGAAGCTCTATTGAAATTAATCATTATTTTGCTGATTTATCTTTTCCGTAATGTGCAAAATATATACGTTGTCCATTTACGATTAGGGCTACAAAACATTATCCAAACCTAACACCATACATGCACTCAACGTAGTAGTGACATCCAATTAATCTGTGAAATAAATCCAACACTCGTTCCACATTTTTCTTAATTTTTATTGGAGAAGGTCTTGACATGTGATTTGGTCCTCCATTCCATATTATTTCAACAAATTTAAAAGAAATTTATTCGCCGAATTATAAACCAAAACCTCATCACTCACCTCCCCATCCTCCTCCATCCCCAACAACGTAAATCTCCCTAACCTTCCATCAGCGGCGCACGCCAGCGAGGGCCCGAGGATCCGTGCGCCGCCTGTCGGCATCGGGGAGGACGAACCAGCGGCGGGACTGGGGGTCGAGGGCCTGCCATTGGAGGCGGTGGGTCAAGGGGTCGAAGGCGAGGACGAAGAGATGAGGGAGGGACAGCGAAAGGTTGGATTTTGATCGGAGGAAGCTAGGGTTTGTGAGGGTCTGGTTCCACGTGGAGGAGACGGAGCGGGCGAGGGAGTTGAGGGGGAAGGGGAGGCGGAGGAGGCAGAGCTCCGCCACTTCGTTGGGGAGGCCGGGTATCAGGTCGCCGGAGACGGCGGCGGCGGAGTCGCCGGAGCTTCGGGGGTTGGGTTTCATTGAGAAATGGGGGGGCGGGGGCGGATGTTTGGGGTTTGGGTTTATGGGTTTTGGATTGGGTTATATTTATAGAGGGAGAGGGAGAGAGGGGAGAGATCCTGGAGGAAGGGGATAGGGGTATTTTAGTAATATGTGAGATATAGCTTTAGTTTGTCGTTAGGCCAAATATCATAAAAAAAACCCCTTTAACTTTGGATGATCATCAGCAAACTCCCCTTCACTTTGAAAATATAAAAAAACCCTTAAATTTAGGGGTTATCAGAAAACCCCCCTTAATTTTGATATTTTATCAGAAAATCCCCCTAATTGAGGGGATTTTCTTATAAAATCTCAAAGTTAAAGGGGGTTTTCTGATAAAATTTAAAAGTTAAAGGGGGTTTTGTGATAATCTCAACGTAAGGGGGGTTTTTCTAATATTTTGAAAGTTAAAGGGGCCTTTCCGATGATGGTCCAAAGTTAAGGGGGTTTCTGATATTTAGCCATTGTCGTTATGTGACGGTGGGCTCAGGATGGGTCCCACTGAGGTGAAGGCAAGCCGGAATGGTTGATGATTATGGACAGTGGGGCCTAATTGCTTGGGGCTGTAAACGGATCCAACGGATCTAATATTTTCAAAGTTAAGGAGAATTTTCTGATAATCATCCAAAGTTAAAGGGGGTTTTATGATATTTAGCCTTTTGTTTACCTAAGCCGTACAAAAAAATTATAAATATGTAGAATGAGAAGTCATTAATATGTTGGTCGTATTTGTAACATTAGGATTAAATCTCTTGATCACCGCAATAGATCTCAAATCTATTAATGTAATGATCATCTATCACGGAGAGTCCACATTCGTCTTACATCCCTAATAATTGAGTCTTGCATCCCAAAAATTGAATGTGAGGGAGAGCGATTATTATTATTGTTTTCCTTTTTTTAGTAGAGAAGATAATTTAATGATGAAGTGTTACTAATGGATGTTCCTTTTTTTATAGATGTTTTTTTTCCATAGATGTTCTTTTTTTTTTCATGTTTCAGAAACCTGGAAATCCAAGATTCTCATGCTTAATCATGTATGCATTAGGAAGCTCTATTGAAATTAATCATTATTTTGCTGATTTATCTTTTCCGTAATGTGCAAAATATATACGTTGTCCATTTACGATTAGGGCTACAAAACATTATCCAAACCTAACACCATACATGCACTCAACGTAGTAGTGACATCCAATTAATCTGTGAAATAAATCCGACACTCGTTCCACATTTTTCTTAATTTTTATTGGAGAAGGTCTTGACATGTGATTTGGTCCTCCATTCCATATTATTTCAACAAATTTAAAAGAAATTTTTTTTATTATTAAAGCTACATGTAGTTCAAGTCTTCAAGATGCAATAAAGTAAAGCCGTGCACCAACAGGCACAAAGTTTTCTTTCATTTTGAACGCAATCCAAAAAATCTGGCTGATCAACGTCAAAGCACCTGCCGAAAATGATGGCTAATTCACACTAATTTTTTTTTAGTCTAATTTGTTACTAATCTAAGCGGAGAGAAAAGCAAAGTTTGCTAACCCTCTTCCCTGATTTAAGCTAAAGCATCAATCACATCATTATCCTCCCTCAACCTTGGGGAGTTCCCTGATGGCCATAAACTTTGCTAATGGAGACCAAGATTCCAAATTGCAAATTAGGTTTTGATAAGGAACCAAGCAAAATACGTTATTCTCAGGCTTTAGGTGCTGATGGTGGTCTCCAAGAATGGTTGGTGCGATGGTTGCCGATAGTATCCACCGACGAGCCGGTTATGCCGGAGAGCGATCGATCCATATTCCACCGCCATGAGTCGAGTTTGGTTAGCCGTCTGAACTCGATGCCGTTCGGTTCTTACCGCACCGTCTGGCGATCTTGCCGTTCATCCGGTTATTGTCTTGTTATGCCAGAGTTGAACAGTTGTCAGTTGCCCAGATCTGGCCTGTTCCCATTACAGAGTCTGGTCTTGATTTAGTTCAGCCAGAGTTCCCAGATGGTTACTGTTTGCAGATCGTTTAGTCTGGTTTGAGTTCCACCGGTATCATGAAGCACAGGGGCTTGTTGTTCTCACCTGTCTATACTTCTCATGGTTTTGATTTAGATTCAAAAATTCTTTCCATGATTGAGGTAGCCCCATCCCACAGAGATGGTTCCATGAGGATGGCTTGCCACTGAATGAGACGACCATGCATTTGTTCAGGATGAAAAGTGATGACCACTTGCATGAATGATATTTTTCCCTTCCTTTCTACTTCTTATTTCTAGAACATTCTAAAATATATATTAGTAATAATTGTTATGATCTACAACATTTAAATATCTAAATCCGACATCAAATTCTTCATAAAATCATAGTTTTATCACTCACCAACCGACCACAAATAGTAATTTAAGATAACAAGATCCATCACAGATCACTAAAGTCAAGAAGTATACTATCATTATTTACATATCATGAGGTTTCCACGATACATAACTAAATTACAGTAGCTAGGCCAAAACCAGTAAAAGATTTTTCTACAGTAAGCTGTCTATTTGTCTACTTATGGTCTCTGACTCTCTGATGATATCTAAAATCCCCAAAAATTCAATTTCTAGTTGTCGTGAACTGCAAATAACCATCAACATAACAAGCAATGTTGATTCTCAAGCACCATGTACTTTGGTACATGAGACTTGGCATGAAGTTTATCATTAAGTATGAGTTTATTATTGTGTTTTGGCAATTCACGCTAACCAAAATTGTCAAATCAGAATATTTTAAGTATCGTGTATCTTCATTTATCATAAATTGCAAGATAAAACCCACAGGTAATAACCAAGTAATTATATTTATAGCAATATGTATCTCAATAGTCGGAACTAATTTAGAGCACAAAATAATGGATAAGGAGAAACCAGAAAAATAGTTCAAGTGCATTAATCAACCATGTCAAACATAACCACAAATAGTTTTATCTATACTTCTATACTAATATATAATGAACTTAGTGAGGGTAATGAAAAGTTGGATGATTGGTGGACATATACTTTTCCTATTGTAATTGTAAGGGTAAATTTGTAATTTTGCTAAAGATATTTTTCCCTTCCTTTCTACTTCTTATTTCTAGAACATTCTAAAGCATAACATGAAAATAGGATATACACTCACATAATTAAAATTATTTTGCAAGAGGTTTTCCTTTATTTCTTTTTTTTTTTCATGTTTCAGAAACCTGAAATCCAAGATTCTCATGCTTAATCATGTATGCATTAGGAAGCTCTATTGAAATTAATCATTATTTTGCTGATTTATCTTTTCCGTAATGTGCAAAATATATACGTTGTCCATTTACGATTAGGGCTACAAAACATTATCCAAACCTAACACCATACATGCACTCAACGTAGTAGTGACATCCAATTAATCTGTGAAATAAATCCGACACTCGTTCCACATTTTTCTTAATTTTTATTGGAGAAGGTCTTGACATGTGATTTGGTCCTCCATTCCATATTATTTCAACAAATTTAAAAGAAATTTTTTTTATTATTAAAGCTACATGTAGTTCAAGTCTTCAAGATGCAATAAAGTAAAGCCGTGCACCAACAGGCACAAAGTTTTCTTTCATTTTGAACGCAATCCAAAAAATCTGGCTGATCAACGTCAAAGCACCTGCCGAAAATGATGGCTAATTCACACTAATTTTTTTTTAGTCTAATTTGTTACTAATCTAAGCGGAGAGAAAAGCAAAGTTTGCTAACCCTCTTCCCTGATTTAAGCTAAAGCATCAATCACATCATTATCCTCCCTCAACCTTGGGGAGTTCCCTGATGGCCATAAACTTTGCTAATGGAGACCAAGATTCCAAATTGCAAATTAGGTTTTGATAAGGAACCAAGCAAAATAGGTTGCTCGTTTTCATCATGACTGTCTCAATTCAGAAGGGTTTTCAGTGGGATGCCACTAAAATAGGTGCTTATTGATGGAGACATTTAATAGATGCTTATACAAGTATATAACCACTATCAAGAATGGTTGTAATGTCAAAACAGAAAACCCTAATTATTTATAATTGGATATTTATGTTTCCGGTTGGTATAGATGGATTGATCCTACACATCCACCGCGTTAAGACGGAGTTAGAATGCAGATCATATCAGAATAATCCACATGTGAATTGAGTGTTCTGAGCCATACTTTCCACTGAATTGATCATACTAAAGTATCTAAATCCAATATGCGCATCTTAATATGTAAATTCTTTAGTGATGCTTTCACGGATTAGTTGGCAATTTATCCTCCTAACTCCTCAAAAGTGGTGGGGGCTGTCATTTTGCTTCAAGTTAGTAAGAGTAGGCGCATAAATTAAGGAAACCTTCAAAGCTTACCCTACACCACCATGATTCAAGTTGTGACCTTTTCCCTTCTCAAGTAATGACAAGAAAGGGTAATGGAAAAGAGAAGCACAAAGATAAGGTTATGTGAAGGGCATAGAATGATGGTTTATAGAGAGAGAACAAAGAGTGTGGGGACCTAAAGATGTTGTCTTTATGTTACATGGTCGAAGTCAGAGACACGTTTCATACCTAATTAATTAGATGTCCACATCCCTAAGCTCTTACTAATAGTAATTACTTCTAACTGTGTAGTATCTATCTATTTTGGATAGGTAGACTAGTATCTAGCATGACTTGAAAGTGAGAACTTACCATCCAAAGAAATGGCGTTTATACAAGGGAATTTTTGACAGAGCTCCTTACTATAGTCTACTTGGAGATCATGATCATTCATTGAAAACTAACAATATTAATTAACTTGTCATAATCACATGCGAAGAAAAAAAAAATATGAAAGGAAAACGGGGGCTTGGTAATGATGGTTAGCTGCTCAATAGTTCAATCAAATGTCTAATTATACTTAAAACTCATCAGAGAAGAATTTGGGATTAGAGGATAGATTAGAAAAAATTCTACCATAAAATCAACACCTAAGAGTGGCCTCTAGAAATGATAAAAGGGTTGTAGATCTTCTCCGATACATATTTGGTGATGTCCCATCCTAGGTGGCATGCTTCTACTTGAGATGATGCCACCTTTGAACTTAAGCAATGGAGGATAAAAATTAAAGCCACAAAATGAATGGTAGCCATTGGGACTTGCATCACATGAACATTTGTAATCTATTTGGATAAGAAAACCCTCTCATTTTTGGCCAATTCAATAGCACACTTGTCATCAAAGGAAATGAGGGAGTAGATCTTGTGCCAATAAAGCGATACATCTTACCTCATACTAGATAGCTTACCAACCCTAATTGTCTCTAATGTGTTGTCTCTAATGTGATCCACAATTAATCTTCAATGCATGACATTCACAAAAATGTCTTCACATATCCTAAAGTTGAGTTTTTAATGGATTAGTTGCTCTTGTTTAATTTGTAGATGGGTGATAGCGTTTCATATCTGTCACGCTCTCTATTACAATATTAGTCTAATGTAATGTCTAATGTAATAGACATTCACAAAAATGTCTTCACATATCCTAAAGTTGGTGCGCATGCACATAAATCATCGATTGAGAAGATATCTGATAAAATGATATGTTGAATTGAAGAGGACAAATAAAGATATGACAAGTACCTATCCACAAATCAAACCAAAGGCAATGGAGGAGTAGAAGAAAAGCATAACATTTAACTCATAAATCTAAACATTCTTTGGAGAAAAAAAATCCACAGAAGCCATCCAATCTCCTAAATGTTACAAAGAACTCTGTGAAATTGATTTGGCTACTTATAGTGCTACATAAACGAAACTTCCCATACTTATTTGATCTTAACGAGGGTAAATTACACTAAAACTCGAAGAACTTTTAGCATTTTGCAGTAAACCCCCAATAACTTCTAAAATCACACTAAAACCCCAATAATTAGTGAAATTACAGAAAACCCCCCTATAAGTTTTCGCATTTTGCAGATGACCCCTTTTTGTTGGTAACACATTTAGATTCTAAATGTGGATTGACACTATCATGGGGATTTTTCGCATAATGTGGACACTTATTGGGTGTTTTCTGCATATCTAATAGCTATTCGGGGTTTAGTGCGGTTTTAGAAGTTATTGGGGGATTACTGCATGCCAAACACTGAACGTTTTTGGGGGTTTAGGGTTTAGTTTAATTTACCCCTTAAACAACCATATTCGTAGAGTGTGACAGACATAAAAAATTTAGTTCATAAGAAAAACAAAAAACTAGATATATAAATAAACATCAACAGAAAGGGTTGAAGCATGAAGTGGGTCATGTGAAGGACTTCATCCCAGTGCTCACCCTAGAAAGAATAAAATCCTAAGGAAGCAAACAAATGAGAAATGCATCTAGAAATGCTCATAAGCAGCAAGACTTCAAGTGGTAACAATGTAACAAAATACCCAAATTCAGGGGCTCGCATCATCCATTACTAAGCTAGGGCCCTTTTCTTCTGCACATAAGGCCAAACAATAATAAAACATTGTATAAAAATAAAAATTTTGAAACTATCGAATAATCACTCTATTGTATAATTACACCCACCGTCTAATTTGGTGATAGACTAAAATGCCGTCCAAGTTGCAGAGCTTTTGATAATAGTATTGGTTTAAGCCGAAGCACGTGCGGAGACATTAGCAATTTTATGCCGCCTTATTATTATAATCTACATATTACTTAGAAGAATAATAAGAAAATAACTAAATAATAAAAAGACAAGGAGATGGACAAGGAGCGAATGTTGAACCGTGTGGACTCGAAACTCCTCCGCCGAATTTCCGCTGTCAGCTGATAAAGACGGTGGGCGGCTGGGGGGCCCACCAAGGCCTATCTTCTTCTTCTTCACATAATTATTACACCTACCCGAACTTCTACTTTTAAATAAGAAATTATTTGAAGCTGTAAGTCGCTAATCACCTTTATAAACGCTTTTTTTTTAGTAATGTTTTATTTTATTAAAACAAACATGCTGGATTAATCAGCTGTAGTCTCTTCACATGATCCGTTTATTAGCTCTGATCAAGTAGATTAATGGTCCATGAGCATCTAAAACACAGAACCATCTAAGGGTGTGTTTGGTTAGATTTGGAACTACAAATGTAGTTGCAACCTTAGCTGAATGTTTGAATTGATGTAATTGGAACACCGCGTGCTTCCAACTACATTTACGAGTGTTTGGTTAGACGTAGCTGCAACACAAAAATATTATGGCAAACACTCATATATGCTAAAAATGAGGGGTGTTACATCCACGCTCAAATTTTAAAGTGTTAGCAACACCATTTGAGTTGCCACACCATTTCTTATTGCAACACCCTCTAACCAAACACACCCTGCCATCATTACCTTCACAAAAAGCCCCCCGGTCAAAACTGGGATAAATCGGCAGCCGGTCCTCACAATGAAGGATCGAGCTGGAGGAAATAGACGGGATGGCAGAACCTGAGTGCGACTGATTAAGACTGCACTCCTCAAATGTTATTATCATAATAAAATTCAATTCTCCTTTAACCGTCGGCAGCCACGTTGCCTTGTCTATTTGACGACGATGGCAAGACTCCATCCACTGCTGTTTCTGTCAAGGAAAAGCTAGCTACACTTACGTTCACATACGGCTCAATTGCAAGCGAAAGGTCTCTAATTACAGCAGAATAATGATAAACATTTGAATGAACATCCCTGTTTTCATTCTCTCGTCGCAGTACAGGAAAAGAAAGCCAACCACACTAAAGAAAGTGACCCAGCAGAGCAAGTCGATTCTTACATGCCAACTTTAATAAGTAATACTGGTCCCTGAGTAAGAACATATGCATGTATGTAGCATGCGCTCTTCAAAATCTTCAGTTTAAGCACCTGAAATGAGAACAGCCCAAGTTGTTAGGATGATAAATGCAGTTGCTTTGAGCCATTAAACTCGTTGAAAACCACACCGCGCCGCACCGCACCGAGGAAGAGAATATAAGAAAGAAAGAGGCAAGTAGCAGTGACTTGTTGCTTGCTGCAACCGAAACTTAAAAAAGGTTCCGATGATATCATCCTTGAAAAAGACTACAAATAGGGAACTGATGGTAAAATAAGAATATAAATTGCCACTTAGCATATGGTGATGAACCAGTGATGATAGGTTAAGTGATAAAAATAGAGGATCTCTTATGGGAACTTCGCCGTTGAAGATGAGGCTTACAGTCTTTGTAAAAAAAATGCTAAAATAAAATAAACCCTGTCTGGATGTCTCAAATAAATCAGCTCAAGATAGGTTTGGACCGGGTGGGTTTGAAGCATATCCAACTACAGGCGTGTCCCTGGGTCCTACGGTCCGGGTTTAAAACAGTGAACAGATCAAATAAATATGAAAATATAATAGGAAAACTAATCAAGCTAGAAACTTTGAAAATGATGACTAGAAAATTTCTTCATCATTAGTCTTCATGCAATATTCTTTGCCTTTAGATTTTCTGATAAGTCATAAGGGTATGACCGTACGGTACAAACTTAAGTGTCAACGGTATGGTGTATAAATTATTTCATTACTCCAGAGTTTTCCACAGATTATTCAGCTCTTGTATCTTATTAATGTTTAGTTGATACAGATTGTATTATCTGGTATTTAATCAAGAGAACACGTTAAATCAGAAAAAAAAGATGCATCTTTGAGCTCACTGTTGCAACCCAAAGGTATTGTTTACTTTTAATTACATGCTACAATTGAAGGATGGTAACATGTAAGGCACAGCTATACACTCCATATTTTTATTTTATCTCCTTATAGGACCAGATTGCTAAACAGCAAATAAATGCATGCATTACCTGCTACTCATAACCATATGATAGAGGCTGCTATCACATATAAAGTCCCTCAGGCACCCCTTCCTTCTTCTTAAACATGACTTTCTCTTTCGCCTTCTTGAAATCCGCATGAGTCACCTGAAGTAAGCACATGTCAGTACTGCAACCAAAAGAAGCTATTGAGAAGAATTAAATCTTGTTAACAATTGTCCTACATAGCTGGAGGAAAATATCTGTTCAAGTATTAGACGATGATAAATAAGGAGACATTAGCTTCAGTTATTATTTATTAACAAACTGTGATCAACTGATCATCATAAGAATTCATAATTTTGACTCCAAGGGCATTAAAAAATTGAAGTCCTTAATCCTGACAGCTTCCAGGAGATGATCGGCGTCATTTGTCATAATAAGAGTGTGCACAAGGGAACATCAATTTCACCTGATTCCACTTTCAACCATCAAATATATGCTTTTTTTTCAAAGACAACAAGAAGTCTACTGATCGCAGGAAGAAACACAAACGTTAAGTGATCTGGCCTGCAAAGGCACTCCCATCTCATTGGACATGCACCAATGTTACATTGGTTACCCTTAAAACAAATACGCGTGCCTACCATCCTTCACATTATATCACTGCAATAAATCAAAAACCTACAAACAGGTCCACAAATCATGACACCTAAAATCTAATAGACCCCGACTCTACAACTTGGACTTCAATCAAGGAGGGCTGGACATATGCTGGTTCTGCTAGAGACACTACTTAAGAGTGTATTTTTTAGCAAAGTAACTGCATTGACTAACATTCATCACAAGTTGAATTAGAACAAAAAATATCATGAAACAATGCATTATAAAACTATGAATCGCACAAGCCAGTTTCCAAGAAGACATGATAGGCACTTTTGAACCCACAAAACACATGGAAAGTGCACAAAAAGAAAATACTTTATCAAAAATGAAAAGAAGAAAGTACTTTTTAGAAGTTTTTTAAACCTTCTTGGCTTGAGGAAAGTGAAACAGAAGTAGAAATTTGAGTTGTCAGCTGACCTAACATGCACTTTTTCATTGGTGGTTTGAAATATCAAGGAAATAAAAGAGGTTTCAGATCTCTCTGCTTTTTCCCCCACTTTCTTAAAAGCCAGAAAATGAAAAGATGTAAAAAAGACAAACACCATCCACTTTCCAATCACTTCCCCTTCACTTTGACTTGCTCAACTGGGAAAAATGGGTAATAAGTAGAAACACATTCCAATTCTAAAGTACTTATGATTTATTCTCTAGCGTCCAATTCTGAACAAACATCAAGAGTATATCTAAGCTATTAAACAGCCTTACCTTCATTCTGCGCTCTCTCAGAGCTAGCAAGCCAGCTTCTGTACAGATTGCCTTGATATCAGCTCCAGAGAACTCATCTTTAGTCATTACAAATTCTTCCAAGTTGACATCATCAGCCAGTGTCATTCTGGATGTATGTATCTACATAAAGGAAAATAGAGGTTCTAAGAACAGAATTGAGATGCAATACCCAGGAAAAATAAAATAAAATAAAAGCATACTTCTATCATTCTATGTGAGACAAAACTAGAAGCATACGTCTATATGATCGACTAAATTTACCCCACAATATGATCATACCTGAAAAATGCGTCGTCTTGTTTTAATATCTGGAAGGGGAAATTCAATTTTCCTATCAATTCTTCCAGGTCGAAGCAAGGCTGGATCAAGACTTTCAATTTTGTTTGTCGCAAGAATAACCTTAACATCCCCTCTTGAGTCAAAACCATCTAATTGATTGAGCAATTCCAACATAGTTCTTTGTATTTCACGCTCTCCTCCAGAGTGAGCATCATACCTATAGAGAGGCAGAAAATGAAAAGAAAAAAAATGAAATAAGGCAGAAAACGGTTGCAATTTGTATAAATAGACAGCACAACAGTTGTTGCATAAGCACCAACAATCTTAATTCACCCACCTTTTAGTACCTATGGCATCAATTTCATCAATGAAGACAATTGATGGTGAAAGATCGTCGGCAACTCTAAAGAGTTCTCTGACAAGTTTGGGCCCATCGCCCAAGTATTTCTGGATCAATTCACTTCCCACAACACGCAAGAATGTCGCTGACGTGGAGTTAGCTACAGCCTGAAAGGAGTAAAACAAAGCATTTAACGCTTGAGGATGCCACTGCATTCTGCTTTAAACAGTATACTGTTGGAGACTTTTGAGTATATACTTCTCCCAATGTGTACAATTCAGTACAATTCAGAACAATCACTTTGTGGATACATAATATAGCACATTCCAGTAAATGCAAGAATATCACAGTTTTCATAGAAGTACTTTGGTAGCAAGCTAACTAGAACCACTTCTAACTCTAGATAATGTGCAGGGTATTGTGCAAAGCCTTGAGGAAAGGCAGGTTCTAATGGAAATATATACATGATCCTTGTGCTAATAGATATTAAGCATAGAGAGAGGGAGGGAGGAGGTGGGTGTGTGTGTGTGGGGTTGCTAATAGATAAGTAAATTCCAAAAGGGTTTTTTCAATATATACCCCTAAAATCATAGATATTTTTAAATTTGTCCCACAAATCATATTAATTCTAAATTTGCCCCTCAAATTGTTTTCAACCCTCAAATTTACCCTCCACCTTAATTCCTGTTAAAATCTTAAAACTTGTTAGGGTTAAATTCCATATTTATCCCTATTCTTATTAATTCTCTTCAGAAAAACAGGGGGGAAAATGAAATTCATTATAATTCTTAACCTGTTCCATCAGAAACTCCTCAAACCAGCCCATTAAAAAAATAAAATCAGATAGCACTCTGCAATCTGCATCTCTCACTTTCACATGGTATCAGATCGAATGCTTCTCTCGGCTATGATTTGAAATGGGGAAAAAAAAGATAATTCTTAGCTATGATTTTTTTCATTTGAGTGGGAGAGCAAAATAGTCTCTCGTGTTCGGAGGGGAAAATGGTCCCCTATCAGCGTCTAAAAAGCACTCTTGGGTGCATCTTTTCCAATGAAATTAGTATTTTGGTTGTTGCTTCTTGTGTTAGCTTCCCATGGAAATCAAACAAATTACCCCGTAACACATCTAGAATAGCAGCTAATTAATGTCTTCTGCTATAGGCCCAACCCTAACAATTCGCGAGAAGTCGACAAGGTCTTGCTTGCACTGGCAACATGGCTTCATTGTCAGCAAAGTGGGTCAGAATAGGGGTCAGGGTGTGTTACCAGAGAGAGTAGGCGACAAGAATTCGAGATAAACAGAACGCAATCTTCTTTCTCGGAACAAGTTGGATTTTGGGGTTTTCAATGGATATATTTAAAAGTATAATGAATTTATGTTAACTTTGTTGATTTTTTAAGAAAATTAATTAAAATAGGGACAAATGTCATTTTACCCTAAAAAGCGTTAAGATTTTAACAGAAGTAAAGATGGAGGGTAAATTTGAGTGAAGAAAACAATTTGAAGGGCAAATTTAGAAATATTATGATTTGGGGGAAAATACCTATGATTTTAGGGGCATATATTGAAAAGCGCATTCTAAAATATATATTAGTAATAATTGTTATGATCTACAACATTTAAATATCTAAATCCGACATCAAATTCTTCATAAAATCATAGTTTTTATCACTCACCAACCGACCACAAATAGTAATTTAAGATAACAAGATCCATCACAGATCACTAAAGTCAAGAAGTATACTATCATTATTTACATATCATGAGGTTTCCACGATACATAACTAAATTACAGTAGCTAGGCCAAAAACCAGTAAAAGATTTTTCTACAGTAAGCTGTCTATTTGTCTACTTATGGTCTCTGACTCTCTGATGATATCTAAAAATCCCCAAAAATTCAATTTCTAGTTGTCGTGAACTGCAAATAACCATCAACATAACAAGCAATGTTGATTCTCAAGCACCATGTACTTTGGTACATGAGACTTGGCATGAAGTTTATCATTAAGTATGAGTTTATTATTGTGTTTTGGCAATTACGCTAACCAAAATTGTCAAATCAGAATATTTTCAGATCGTGTATCTTCATTTATCATAAATTGCAAGATAAAACCCACAGGTAATAACCAAGTAATTATATTTATAGCAATATGTATCTCAATAGTCGGAACTAATTTAGAGCACAAAATAATGGATAAGGAGAAACACGAAAAATAGTTCAAGTGCATTAATCAACCATGTCAAACATAACCACAAATAGTTTTATCTATACTTCTATACTAATATATAATGAACTTAGTGAGGGTAATGAAAAGTTGGATGATTGGTGGACATATACTTTTCCTATTGTAATTGTAAGGGTAAATTTGTAATTTTGCTAAAGATATTTTTCCCTTCCTTTCTACTTCTTATTTCTAGAACATTCTAAAACAATGACATGAGAATATAATTTAAACTCACATAATTAAAATTATTTTGCAAGAGGTTTTCCTTTATTTCTTTTTCTTTTTCCTTTCATATTTCTAGAACATTCTAAAGCATAACATGAAAATAGGATATACACTCACATAATTAAATTACAATCTTCTCCATTTTTCTGTTTTTATGTTAATTACTTGCTCTAATTTTATTATCCTTAAAGGAAAACTCTTCAATAAAATTGTATTAAGAATGTTGATTTAATTACTAAAGAATAGTTCGAGATACAATTTCTACATAGAACTTTATAATAACATAACATAAATTAAATCATTATTGAATTATTACTATGGATAATAGAAAATTAACTGGATAACAAATTTAATGTTTTCGCACTTGCGAATGTGCTAGTGAATGATAATTTTCTAAAACAAGTTCTTAGAAACAAGAAAATAAGCTAGTCTAGCATTAATCAATCCTCCGGATAGACCATGATGATATCTTCATTTTCTTTGTCTTCTTTTCACTCTCCACAAACTTATCTCAATTGTCTTCTTTATTTTTCCTTTTGAAGTTTTAGTGTCTTATGACTCTTACCAGTAATTAGCACAAGTATTAAACAAAAGGTAAAATGCACATAATCCCCCTCAGCAATCCTCCCTGACAGACCCATGATGATATCTTCATCTTCTCTTCGCTTTCCACAAACTTATCTCGATTGTCTTCTTTTATCTTTCCTTTTGAAGTTTTAACGATCTTATGCCTCTTATCCATAACTTCATAAGCATTCGAGAAATGGTATATTGCACATAATCACCCTTATCTATACCTTGAGTTGCACTACCCCCAAAAAAACTCATTTATTCGCACTTAGCCCCCTCAATTCATGTACTTGCAAATTATCTTTCTACAATGGCATTTCAAGGTGATAAGTGCTAGTAAATAAGTTGAGGGGTTCTAGTCCAATTCACGGTTTAGATGAGGGGGCTATGTGCAATTTACCCAAAACAACTTATTGACACTTGAAAATTACGGATTAACAATCACAAGATTACTAGAGATTAATAGTCATATCCCTTCTCCACATTTTTCTTTTTTGGTAGTGCTAATTGGCCCTCTTTCAAGTTCAAAGCTCATGAGTATCTACTTATCTATCTAGGAGTTCATTTTTAGTTGGCAAGGTCATATTTCCCATGCACTCATCATTGGTCATACGTAAACCTGCTTTGTTCCCTATCATCATTACCATATCTTGTATTAAACAAACATCATGGCATTGACTCTTAAATGTCCTAAAATAATTCTCCTCAAAGTGTTAGCGGGCTTACACTCATATTCTCCATTTGAAATATAGGTTTAGTGGTTATTTGTACCTTCAGTAGTGAGTGGAGAAGAAACTTAAGCATGAATATAGGTTAGTATTTTCAAAGACTAAGCAGATATCTTGGACTTGGAAGTTCTCTTGTATTAAAAGACAAGAACAGTTCGAAAGCTTGCAACCCATAATTAGACCTAATAGGTTTTTCCAAACGGCTTACAAATTCATTTATTTCTAATCAACTAATCAAAAGCTAGCACATAGCACAAGATATGAGTTGTATTATAAGATTATCACCTGTTGTAATGTGTTAACTCAATAGGTGCAAGGAAACATATTGATTTTCCCACAATCATAAAAAATCATAAGATTCACACTGGAAGCAATAAGACATTTCAGCTATAATGCAAATTTGTTTCTCGAAATTTTAGTGCCTATTTTATTCTTGTCCACCAGGTTTCTTTCGATCTCTAAATCCCATCAAAGCATGTATCCGGAATCTAGATTTATAATTCAACATTCCAACATCCCCATACATTTTCAGCATGCCCACACTATTAAAGGACTGTTTGGAAGTGTGAATATATAAGCACATGATATCTGCACAAATATAGATACATATGCACATTGCACATTTATTAGTAAATCTAAATGCTAAAAGTTAACATGCATGTGATGTTTATGTTCCATCCAGGGCCTTTTGAAATATCCATAAAACAGTTCAAGCCAATGTGTGGATAGAATAGCCTAAACATGTCCTGCCGATATCCAGCTAGATTTCTATTTTCTACTACAAATATTGTGGGAAAAATGTAGAGGGTTGTTATTATATATCTATATCAATATCTATTGATATATTATGCAAGGCAGTGAGTTAAGCTTCTGCAACACCTAAAGGAATGAACTATGAGAAAATCCAGAAAAAGTGCTTACTTTTGCGAGTAAAGTCTTCCCTGTTCCAGGCTCTCCATATAGTATAACTCCTTTTGGTGGTTTAATTCCAATATCTTCATAGAGCTCAGGATGGGTTAACGGAAGTTCAACTGCTTCTTTGATTTCTTGAATTTGAGCATCCAGGCCACCAATATCAGCATATGACTCTAAAGGAGCTTTTTCAACTTTCATAACGGAAACCATAGGATCCACATCATCTTGAAGAAGGCCTACAACTGAAAGGACCTGCAGAAATACACAAGGTAAATAACCATACTCTGCTAATGAACCTCAAGAAAATGTATGTGTGTACAAGCAGAATAAAAGTTATGAAAGAATTGATCGATTTGATAAAGAATGATATTAAAGTGGTTGATTTCCAGTTTCACTTGTATTTGAAAAGGTTAGCACGCAATGAGACATTTCAAACGATTGATCTATCTTTAGTTGTAGATCTATAGCTGTGTTTAGCAACTCCAAGGTAAACCTTGGCTGGTTTTTTCTTAAACAGGTCAGAGTTGGTCCATGTTGGCTTGGTCTGAAAAAGGACTAGTCTAAGGCTATAATTTGATCTAGAAAAAAATGGTTCAACTTGGGCACAATATTTGCCAAACTAAAACTAGGTTTTGGACCAAGGTTGTGTCAACTAAAACAAGTTTCATGGAGTTACCAAACACACCTCATGCTTCTTCATCCGATGAAACTTCATCTTGAATAAATTCCTGGATGTCCTGTTAACTTTCTAGTATATCATAGAATTAAAAAGGTAAAAATGCCTAAATAGCACACCAAAGTTCCACTATTGCTCAACATACGCCACAATTTTTTATTAACAAGCATAAAACCATCCATTAAAACCCTAAGACCACCTCATGATAAAAAAACAAAAAACAAAAACAAAAACAAAAAACAAAAAACAAAAACTTGTTAGTGCAAGAAGACTAGCTACAACTTCAGCAATCTGTTCAAAACCATAATTCAGCAATCAGAAAGGGAATCTGAGAAACTAACGCCCTAAATTTGGACACAAATCACCATAGATGCCTAACTTTGTATAATCAAACACAGCTCCACTATTGCTCCATTAGTTTTAATTCGACCAAGCTGCTTCAAAGCCCTAATTTTGCAATATGAGAGAGAAACTAGTATCCCAAGTTCTGCTACTGTGTAATATGCGCCCCAATTATACCATCCAGCATCAGATCATCCATTGGAAGCCTAAAACCCACCCATAAAACACATAAAATCTTGTTCATAGAAAAACCGTAAATAGAACTCCCCGAATCATTTCAAAACCATGTTTCAGCAATCAGGACAAACATATAGAGAATTAACACCTTAACTTTGGACAGCACAAAACCCTAATTCTGCAAAGAGAAACTAGTACCCCAAGTTCAACTACTATTCAATTTCAATATACGGCCCAATTTTGAGTTTCCAACCATTATTAGATCCTCCATTGAAACCTAAGGCCCACCAAAAATCAAACAAAATTCTGTTCTCTGAAAAAAAGTAGCTACAACTTCTACAAGCGTTCGTAACCTTAATTCAGAATCAAGACAAATAACACCCTAAATTTGGACAGAACTCGCGATAACCCCTAATTTCATATAAACAAACACGGTTCCTTTATTGCTCAATGAGTTTTAGTTCAAGCAAACCACTTCAAACCCCTAATTCTGCAATACGCGAGAGAAACAAGTACCCAAGTCCCAGTATTGCTCAACATATGCCCCAATTTCGTATTATCAAGCATTAGACCATCAATTGGGACCCTGACCATCATTTGGGACCCTAAAATCCCCCAATAAATCAAACAAATTCCTATTCTCTAGACTAAAAAATCCGACAATCTGTTCAAATCCCTGATTTTAGCAAAGGACCAGTATCTTCATAAACAAACGCCCTAATCTCGCTATAACTCACCACAAAACCCTACTTTCGTGGAATCAAGCATAGTAGAACACACACAAAAAAACCCTAGATCTGAAATCAAAACCCTAATTCCTCACCTTATTATGCATCAGAATCGCGCATCCAGGCTCCAGCTGATCCTTGTCCACAAACGAAAGGATACTAACATAATACTCGGGCCCCACCGACGACGAAACAATCGCGTGATTCTCATCGATCAACTCCTCCAGATTCCCAACGCTCATCGGCGACCCTCGCAGATCATCGACCTTCGATCGATCCTCCTCCGATTTCTCCTCGTGAGGCTTCAACCTCTCTTGATTCGCGACGAACTCCTCCTCCATCAAGAGATAGTCCTTGATCCGCTCGAGTTTGAGGAGGCGGAGCTTGCACTTGGTCACCGGAGTGACGACGGGGAGCCTGGCGGCGGCGTCGGGGCCCTTTTGCTTGCGTTGCTTGCGGCCGACGCGGGAAGGAGGGGCCGAGGGCTCGAATTTCTTGTCCTTTTTGCTGTCGCCCTCGTTCTTGCGGTCGCCGGGGAAGTTCTGCTTGTTGAGGCCGCCCGGAGTTCCTTGGCCCATGGTGACGGCGGTGGTGGTCGGAGATTGGTCTAGGGTTTGGATGAAGGGGGGCGATGAAGAGAAACAAGGGAGAAGATTTTTGAGAGCTTGGCTTGAGATGAACGCAAATAAAGGAAGGGATTTTGCATATATGACCATCAAAGCTCTCACGTTTGCAACGTGACCCTACAAATCTTAATATTTTCAACTTTGCCCCCCCCATTCTCTCATGTTAATTTTTTATACCCCTCCACTTAACAATTTTAGTTTTTAAATGGGAAATTGTTGCAAACCTATTAGATATTATAGAAAATTTTGACATTGTCTTGTCTAACCAACATCCTTAAGTTGGAGCGGTAGAAAGACCCAATATACTAATTTTAAAGGAAATAACAATATTTGAGTGGTATTTTGCAAATATTGAAGTTTTATGGGGTATATATGCAAAAACCCCATAAAGGAAGGGCTTATTGGTGAAAATAGGGGTGAGCACTGAGCACTAATCGGTGCAAACCGAATAAACCGACAGAACAGACCAAATTTTACTGATTTGGTTTGATTTTATAAAAACTTCAACTTGTTTCGGCTTTGAAATATTTGAAACTGAAATAATTAAATTGACCGATATCAGTATAATTGTTTAAAAGTTTTTTTCAAATGAAAAGATAATTTATACTAATTTTTTCTATATATTTTAATTAACAAAGGTTCAATTTTAGTTTATAAAGTGATTGATATAATGAAGTTGCTCTTCAACTTGAAATAAAAGATGAGTGAGATGTTTGGAGGAGTAAGGACCATTATAGTATAATCTAGCTTATAATTAGTTGCTTATAAAAACGACTTATAGAAGTAACATATATAAGTTAATGAAAATAGCAGTTTGGTTATAAAATATCAAAACAGCTTAAAATAGCTAAGGTGTTTGATAGAACTATGATTAATGATCATTGTTAAAAAATAAAAGGTATATATTATATATAAACAAAAACAAAAAAAAAATTCTAAAACTGGTCATTGAGGGACCAATTTGCAAACTTCGTTAAGGTTTGACTTTTGAGGAACTAATGAGCAATTTCAAATTCTTAAGGGACTGATATGGAATTGATGAAGATTTGAGCTGCTGATATCTAAAAACTCCAAAAAGGCAACCCGTCAAGTAGCGAACCGGGCCGCGTTATTTCTTATCATACCACCCTCCGGTGAGCTTAAGCGAGCATGGACACGACGGAGGCAGGCCGGAACGCGAGGGAATCGCTGGATCTGGCGTTCAAGATGTCGAACATTCTAGAAACGGGGCTGGATCGGCACACCCTCTCCCTCCTCATCGCCCTCTGCGATCGCGGCGTCAATCCCGAAGCCCTAGCCGCCCTCGTCCGCGAGCTCTCTCCTCCGCAAGATCCCGTCACCGCCCCCAAACCCTAACTCTCGCCAACCCTAATCTCACCCCGCGCGCGCGCTCTCTCTCTCTTTCTCCGGTAAAAGAAACTTCTTTGCTTAGTTTTGCGATTGTTTTGTTGTAGCACTTATTTAGGGTTACTATGTGTATTTTGATTTTTTTTTTCTCCCTCTCGTGATGAATTGGATGCTTAATCGTATGAATTGTTGATTTGGGGAAGGGAAAGATGCGATTTTGTTTTCTGTGCTAAAGCGTAATCGTATATTTGGGTCTGGTTGATGTTTGCATTGCCATTTATATTTCTTGTTGCTCATTTTTCTGGTAAAACTTCAGTATGTTGATGAAATAATGCAGCATGTCTTAGCTCCTATCGCAATTCCATAATCATTTTGTTAAGAATAGGATACGTATTTAGTAATTTTTGGGCTTATAGCACATACTAGAAGATTGTTACTCCTAGTGCGATTCGAGGTTATTGGAATTGGATCTAGAGAGAGTCGAGGTGGCTTTCATTCTCGAGGTAGATGACTTAGAGAGTTTTATAGAGGATTCCGAGTATCATTTTAGCACAATCCCTTCAAGTACTACCTACATTTTGTGCGAATTGCGAAGGTACCTGAGGCGGTTTATCAATGAAGTAATTTTCCGCATCCTATCTTCTTTAGGGGCCATTGATAGCTTGTTGTTTAGTTTTGTGTTATTAGCAGCTTCAATTTTAGAGATCCTCTCCAAGAAATGGTGACCTTCAACTGTAGACTAACCTGTTTATGAAAATTGGATGTTTGAATCTTATCAACCTGGGGAGTACGTTGATCGTTGTGTAAAATGGGAAAGATGGCTGAGGGTGTTGAGATTTTGATTAGAGACCAACAGAAGAGATACTTGTTGGTAAAATGACTTTGAGATGATTTGTTCTTTAATGGGCTTTGAATTGGATAAAGATTCGATAATGGAGTGATAATGAAGAAGGTAAGCAGTAGGTATCATTACACAAGGCCCTGAAAGGGAGTGTAACTTGACATTAGTTTTAAGAGAAGATTGTGTCCTGACGATGATTAAACAGTTCAAGGGAGAAAAACCTCTTTAGCTCTTTAAACAGTTCAAGCGAGAACTCTGCTGAAGAGGAGGATCTCATTGGTCTTTAGCTTTCGATACCATTGATGGTGGCCAAGGACGAACTCCTTACCATAGACTGCATCCTAAGTTAACAGAGATTTGCATGGGAGACAAATAATTTCTCTTACATTCCCATTGCCTGCAAATTCTTAGAGACTACATGTATCTTTTAGAAGCTGTAGCTATAAATTCAAATTTGCTGATGAATCCTACTGTATCTGGGAATAAGATACCTTTTCCAATTCAGATGAGTGAACTAATGCTCATAATTGATTAATTAATTACTTAACTCCATTGCATCATTATATGGCTAGTCAAAAAAATTTACAGGTGAAAATTATTTAACAAATACATACATACATTCATCCAGTTATTCACCAATCCAACAATAATGTCATAATTTTAAATTTTCGTTCGCTTCGCATGGAAACTTCTGTCAAAAATTATGGTTAGAACAAGTCAAGCCCAAGAGTGGTATCCCATGTACTTTTGCATTCGTCGCTGCCTCTGCTACTCAATGAATCTGCAAGGACATGAGAAACGTCAGTTGCTATAATTAGTTACTTACATCATACAAGTAAGACTCTCTGTATACTTACTCCCTTGAGGTATTGATATCTTCTTCATCAGCATTTGTGTTTACAAACCCAACGATCTTCAAGCACTTGATTGAAGCACATTTGATAGGCTTTTGCAGAACTATTTATTCCAAACATGATGAAAAAGACTGTTAAAAACAAGTAATATATTTTCTGAGAGATAAAACCAACAATTTAGGCCATTTTCAGCATGATCACCTCTTTGTACACTCTTATTTCTCCGTCATGCTTTGATATTTCTACGACACAGTGAACTGGAGCAACCTCTATCACCTGAAAAAATTTATATTTTTTAGCCAATCAAAAATGAAGTTTGTAAACGAACCACAAGCTAAGATTTTTACCTCAGCTGATAGGATTGCATGTGATATACTTCTTGATAGCCTCTTCTGCTCATGAATCTTTAGCTGAAAAATTAACAAAAGTTTATAATAACTTATTCTAATATCATAAATTAAAGAAACCACCAATTTGTCATTGAACCTTGGAGTTGTTTATCCTTTCAACAGAGAGGCAGACATCTTTTGCAGCAGCCTCAATCTTTTCCATAGTCTCATCAACAGAATGTGATGATCCGAACTTTGTTTTCTGTTCATAATCATCCTTGGAGAGTTTCAGTTTAAAGAATGAGAAATTTGATGACAAAAGAGATATCGGTCATGGCTTTTAATCACCTTTTCATGAAAAAGGCCTGAGAGGTCTAAGTCATTAGATAGCGCAATGAGTTGAAATGCATTGATAAAATTGTCAGAGCCAGAGTCTTCTTTTGCTTTGGGGCTGATAGTTTCCTGAGAAAACTTGATTCAGTTGATAAAAACTTGAATGTAAGTCAAAAATGAATAAATAAATAATATATATGACTAAGTCCTTACATTTTCAGGTGTGTTGTTATCATCGAGCAGTCTTGTATCTTTAGCATTATCTGTTCCTTCTGATGGCTGATAATCCATTCGAAACCACTCATCTTCAAGGATCTCTGATATTGTGGCTCTCTACATCGGGGAAAAAAGAATAATCTTATTATTTTTATGATAACCTAACTAAGGGGCCAAAAACACTTCGTAACTTTAGAGAGAGAGAGAGAGAAGGATCTCCGATATTGTGGCTCTCTACATCGAGGAAAAAGAGTAATCTTATTATTTTCATGATAACTGGAAAAGAGTAATCTTATTATTTTTATGATAACTTAACTAAGGGGCCAAAAACACTTCATAACTTTAAGAGACGGGGAGCATACTTGAAAAATTTATATATGGCAACATGTTAACAGATCGAGTATGTCTCAAGCTCAATCACAGTAAACTTTTATGTGCACATCTATCTTGAGTTTCTATTGTATTTTCTGAAGTTTCACATCTATTCTTTATTGCATCACTAACTTCCTGAGTACTGGTGACAGTGGCAGATAACTTGATATTTAGATTCTCTTAAATCCCTAGATTCTCTTTAAATCCATTTGATCTTTAGAGCTATTTATTCCAGATTACTGTCAATTATGAAAGTAACTTATTGATAGTAAGTTTTATTTCGCATTTCAGTAATTATATTCACTAATTTGGTCTAAAATGAAGTTAGAGTATACCCTTAAAGGATGCGGTTCCAATATCTTAGAGATCAAACTCTTCTGTGAGTAACTGAACCAATCTGGGCAAGTGTACTCAGCTCTAGATATCTTTCTGTACAAATTCATCAGGCTTCTATCTTCAAAGGGCAGATGACCAGCAAGCAACTCATACAAAATCACTCCGCACGACCAAATATCTGCTGCCATTCCCTCATACTCCTTATGCACAATCACCTGCTTATTTTGATATGCTAAATATTATTAGATGTTTTTTTAGAGAATACTTTATAATGTTCACATTCATTCAGCAGATATTGACTCTGATTGAGTTTCATGTACCTCAGGAGCAACATAGCTTGGTGAGCCACAAGCAGTCGATAACAAGTCACCGGGCTAGAAAATAATAATTCAATTTAAGACTTCAGTTGAAATATTAAATTTTTAGAACAAATTCTTCAGAGATGATGTGAGGATTATTACCTTTTTCAGCACACTTAGCCCGAAATCAGATATCTTCAAATTTCCCTTATTATCCAGCAACAGGTTCTCTGGCTGTTTTTTTTAATATATTAATCACAAAATAAATTTAATAGAAAATCAAGAGTTAAAAGGAAAAGGACCTTGAGATCTCTATGGTAGACTCCTCTGGCATGGCAATAATCCACAGCATCAATAAGCTGTTGAAAATATTTCCTTGCCTCCTTTTCATCCAAATATTTAATATATGACTGCGCATGAAATAGAAAATTAGTAATTTTTAGAGGAACTTATAGAAGAATATTATGTATAACCAACAATAGAAAATCTCACCATTTTATCGGCAAGTTGCCCTCCGGAAATATATTCCATCACAAGATAAATTTTAGTCTTCGTTGCAATGACCTGGTTTCAAATTTTCTTAGCTCGAGATCAATTAAAAGTTAAGAAAAATATAGAATAAAAAATTAGGACTAACCTCGTATATTTTAACAATGTTAGGATGGTGCAGTAGCTTCATTGTACTGATTTCTCTCTTTACCTAAGAATATTGATAAGCATTCTATTCATTAGTAAATATCAAATTTACGGAGGAAATATAATAATAGATTTTTTTTCACTTCAGAAAAAATGATTTTGATATTGTAAGCAATTTAAGTCCTAGACGAACATTTCCTTGATTATCCTTTTAACCAGTACCCCTGGGGCACTCGTTTAGGAGCATTAATTACAAAAGAATTGGTGTAATTAATTAGTTTTGCCGTATGCACTATTTCTCTCCTAATAAATTCTTTTAATGACCTTTCAAATACCAAATATAACCTGCAAGTTATCTAAACCAACAACGAAAACTTTTAAGATATCTACCAAAGGAAAAAAAAAAGGCTATAAAAACATGTATATTGAAATAGAACTTGACAATATTTCCCAATTAAAAGAAGCTTAATAGCATCCTTAGGAACAAAACTAAATCCCATTTACTTAAGACAACATGCTTCACTCTTAAACTTTGAAAGAAAATATTGGGTTCAAGCTGCCTATCTCTTTCAAACTATTTTTCTTTTTCCTATGCTTCTTATTTGAAACATCAACATTTTCCTTTCTAGGACATGTAGCAAATTAGCAATATTATGCCCAACACCCTTACATAATTCACGGTTTAAGTAGCTCTATTTTCCAGTGATTTAGCTCTATTTTCCATTTTATTCCTTGAGATAATTCGATAGTGGTATATAAAATGGAGAAGGAATGTGACAACTTTTTCCCGATTTATCCTCTCGAATTTGTCCACCACATGCCAAAGAAGTAGTAATTATTTACCTTTATTAATCTTCTTACCCACCTTTTATCCATAATATTTTATCGACATTCACGACTTTTAAGGTAGTGATTGGTTAACTATTTTAATGCTAAACCATTGCCCCTGGGAGCGCTGGTTAACAAATACTTTTCTCATTGCACTCTCTCGATGCAATCCAGCAATTAAAGGTAAGTTTGCATATTGAAAGAAAACATTGCTTAATGACCAAAGAACCGTTATCAATTAAAGCAATGCAATAAAGGGTTTTCTTGCTTAAATTTTCATAGTATTCCATTGACATTGGATTCGTTCCGTGTGATCAACAATAATGGGCAACAACATTATTGTAGATTCTTTGCCTTTTCACTAAATCGAGATAAATTAGTTTGCTAAATTTCAAATAAATGAGGCAACATTTTCATTCTTTTCTCGTCGTGTTAATTTGAGCAATATATATACCATTGATCCTCAAGGAAACATTAACAAATAAATTAAAGATTCTACGAATACTCAAAACCAATTTAAGTCATTATTTTTTCCCTCAAAAAAGTTTAAGACGTTATTTTTCTTTCATTTTTAGGAAGTGGTTCAAGGCGATTCATTATTCAAACGTCTATAAAATTAATCAGGCCTTTTATTTATAAATGTATTAGTATTAATTTGAATTTGATTTAAATAGATGCAAAAGACTTCAAAAGGCAAACATTGTAGAAAATATTCTTCACATCTATTTATCATTGTTTTTTTTTTGGATAAAGTCAAAGGAAAGACAATTAAGTAACTTTGCAAACATTTCTGTTTATCTATTTATCAATTAGTGATATAGAAAATTTTGAAGAACTGTTTATATATGCATGAATCATTTCATTGTCCCCTTTTCTATTCTAATTCATATTACATTTCTAAAGGTGAAAACCTCTATATGAAAGCAAAATTAGATAAAATTGCATCAAAACATAATCATTAAAGAATACTATTAAAGAAAGAGATAGATGGAAAAGACCTCGCGACTTTAAGAAAAGAGATAACATTAATATATATAAGATTCTGTATATATATACCTATTCAATAAACCATTTCTTACTCCAATTTCATTTAAATTAGATTTTATTCTATGGGTAAACAAGAACAAATCCTCTATGCCATCAAAGTCGAATTATATTGCATAAAAAACTAAAAAGTAGATGGAAAAGGCCTCAGAGAAAGAAAGAAAAAGACATTGTATACATATATAAGATTATTCACAACTATTAATCATTAAATGATCGGTAATCATATATACAAGAACTTGAAGAACTCCATCAACCAACCATTAATTCTTGCTTCATTTTTCATCCAAGTAATTTGATTCTATTACCTCAGGTAAGCAAGTATAAGTATATACATAATTTCTCAAAATGAAGATTAAAATTAAGAAGATATCGCTCATCATGGGCTAACCTGATACATCAGTTTGTTCTTCAATATCATTTTCTTATCGATGACTTTGACCGCGACGAACTGATCGGACTCAGAGTCCACGGCAAGCTTCACCTTTGCAAAGGTCCCTTCTCCGATTGTTCGCCCTAATTGATACTTACCAATGCGAGTAGCAAACCCCATTCTCAATTTCTTATTTATTTATCTTTCCCGAGTTTGGTATATATATATTTGATTAGGTTTTAGTACTAGTGCTGGTTTGTTTATGGAGGAGGGTGATTGTGGCTTTGGATGCTTGATGAAGATTTTGAGTATGGCTTTTGTGGTGATTAATGGTCCTTGGATTTGTGGCGGTTCATTTTAAACAAGCTCTCTTGTGGTATGTATTATACAAATGTGAGATGATGGAGACTATGTATTAGATGAGAGAGAGAGAGAGAGAGAGAGAGAGAGAGAGAGAGGACGAGCGGTTGAGGAAAGTGGGCAATAACCGGGAACGTGATTTGAATGGAAGGTGCATCCTACTATTGCACCATTTTGTACTAACACCATTCGACTATTCCCTATTTGCAAATTTATACCGCTCCCGCTAAAAAATCTGGAGAATAGTATTTGTTTGAACTTGTTTGTATAGCTTTTTTAGCTGAGTGTTAGGTAGGATCAACTCTTCGTCTAGATTCTGAACAAAGAATCAACAAGACTGTGTATAATCTAAATCAAGAGTTGATCTCTTTAATATATGGAGGAACTATATTGTTTTCTCGCTGAATAAGTGGTTGTTGATAGTTAGGATTAAAAATCTTGATGTTAAGATCTAGAATCAACAAAGATTAAAATAAAAAAATTAAACTCTCATCTTTTCCATTTCAACCCCTTACAAACCATCTTACCCATTTAACTCAATTATAAACCCAAACCGTTTCAAACTCTCATCTTTTCCATTTCAACCCCTTACAAACCATCTTACCCATTTAACTCAATTATAAACCCAAACCGTTTCAAACTCTCATCTTTTCCATTTCAACCCCTTACAAACCATCTTACCCATTTAACTCAATTATAAACCCAAACCGTTTCAAACTCTCATCTTTTCCATTTCAACCCCTTACAAACCATCTTACCCATTTAACTCAATTATAAACCCAAACCGTTTCAAACTCTCATCTTTTCCATTTCAACCCCTTACAAACCATCTTACCCATTTAACTCAATTATAAACCCAAACCGTTTCAAACTCTCATCTTTTCCATTTCAACCCCTTACAAACCATCTTACCCATTTAACTCAATTATAAACCCAAACCGTTTCAAACTCTCATCTTTTCCATTTCAACCCCTTACAAACCATCTTACCCATTTAACTCAATTATAAACCCAAACCGTTTCAAACTCTCATCTTTTCCATTTCAACCCCTTACAAACCATCTTACCCATTTAACTCAATTATAAACCCAAACCGTTTCAAACTCTCATCTTTTCCATTTCAACCCCTTACAAACCATCTTACCCATTTAACTCAATTATAAACCCAAACCGTTTCAAACTCTCATCTTTTCCATTTCAACCCCTTACAAACCATCTTACCCATTTAACTCAATTATAAACCCAAACCGTTTCAAACTCTCATCTTTTCCATTTCAACCCCTTACAAACCATCTTACCCATTTAACTCAATTATAAACCCAAACCGTTTCAAACTCTCATCTTTTCCATTTCAACCCCTTACAAACCATCTTACCCATTTAACTCAATTATAAACCCAAACCGTTTCAAACTCTCATCTTTTCCATTTCAACCCCTTACAAACCATCTTACCCATTTAACTCAATTATAAACCCAAACCGTTTCAAACTCTCATCTTTTCCATTTCAACCCCTTACAAACCATCTTACCCATTTAACTCAATTATAAACCCAAACCGTTTCAAACTCTCATCTTTTCCATTTCAACCCCTTACAAACCATCTTACCCATTTAACTCAATTATAAACCCAAACCGTTTCAAACTCTCATCTTTTCCATTTCAACCCCTTACAAACCATCTTACCCATTTAACTCAATTATAAACCCAAACCGTTTCAAACTCTCATCTTTTCCATTTCAACCCCTTACAAACCATCTTACCCATTTAACTCAATTATAAACCCAAACCGTTTCAAACTCTCATCTTTTCCATTTCAACCCCTTACAAACCATCTTACCCATTTAACTCAATTATAAACCCAAACCGTTTCAAACTCTCATCTTTTCCATTTCAACCCCTTACAAACCATCTTACCCATTTAACTCAATTATAAACCCAAACCGTTTCAAACTCTCATCTTTTCCATTTCAACCCCTTACAAACCATCTTACCCATTTAACTCAATTATAAACCCAAACCGTTTCAAACTCTCATCTTTTCCATTTCAACCCCTTACAAACCATCTTACCCATTTAACTCAATTATAAACCCAAACCGTTTCAAACTCTCATCTTTTCCATTTCAACCCCTTACAAACCATCTTACCCATTTAACTCAATTATAAACCCAAACCGTTTCAAACTCTCATCTTTTCCATTTCAACCCCTTACAAACCATCTTACCCATTTAACTCAATTATAAACCCAAACCGTTTCAAACTCTCATCTTTTCCATTTCAACCCCTTACAAACCATCTTACCCATTTAACTCAATTATAAACCCAAACCGTTTCAAACTCTCATCTTTTCCATTTCAACCCCTTACAAACCATCTTACCCATTTAACTCAATTATAAACCCAAACCGTTTCAAACTCTCATCTTTTCCATTTCAACCCCTTACAAACCATCTTACCCATTTAACTCAATTATAAACCCAAACCGTTTCAAACTCTCATCTTTTCCATTTCAACCCCTTACAAACCATCTTACCCATTTAACTCAATTATAAACCCAAACCGTTTCAAACTCTCATCTTTTCCATTTCAACCCCTTACAAACCATCTTACCCATTTAACTCAATTATAAACCCAAACCGTTTCAAACTCTCATCTTTTCCATTTCAACCCCTTACAAACCATCTTACCCATTTAACTCAATTATAAACCCAAACCGTTTCAAACTCTCATCTTTTCCATTTCAACCCCTTACAAACCATCTTACCCATTTAACTCAATTATAAACCCAAACCGTTTCAAACTCTCATCTTTTCCATTTCAACCCCTTACAAACCATCTTACCCATTTAACTCAATTATAAACCCAAACCGTTTCAAACTCTCATCTTTTCCATTTCAACCCCTTACAAACCATCTTACCCATTTAACTCAATTATAAACCCAAACCGTTTCAAACTCTCATCTTTTCCATTTCAACCCCTTACAAACCATCTTACCCATTTAACTCAATTATAAACCCAAACCGTTTCAAACTCTCATCTTTTCCATTTCAACCCCTTACAAACCATCTTACCCATTTAACTCAATTATAAACCCAAACCGTTTCAAACTCTCATCTTTTCCATTTCAACCCCTTACAAACCATCTTACCCATTTAACTCAATTATAAACCCAAACCGTTTCAAACTCTCATCTTTTCCATTTCAACCCCTTACAAACCATCTTACCCATTTAACTCAATTATAAACCCAAACCGTTTCAAACTCTCATCTTTTCCATTTCAACCCCTTACAAACCATCTTACCCATTTAACTCAATTATAAACCCAAACCGTTTCAAACTCTCATCTTTTCCATTTCAACCCCTTACAAACCATCTTACCCATTTAACTTAATTACAAATCCAAATTCAATTCAAACTCTCATCTTTTCCATTTCAACCCCTTACAAACCATCTTACCCATTTAACTCAATTATAAACCCAAACCCGTTTCAAACTCTCATCTTCTCCATGTCCATTTCAAATTCTTTTGAAATGGAAAAGATGAGAGATTGAAATGAGTTTGGATTTGTAATTGAGTAAAATAGATTTTGGGCTTGTAAGGGGTTAAAATAGAGAAGATGAGAGTTTGAAATGAGTTTGGATTTGCAATTGAGCTAAATGGGTAAGGAGTTTGTAAGGGGATGAAATAGAAAAGATGAGAGTTTGGAATGGGTTTGAGTTTGTAATTAAGTTAAATATGTAAAGTACTTGCAAATTTTAATGATTTTGGGGACTAATATCAAAATAGTGAAGATTTGAGGGACTAATTTTAAAATTTTCTTGTTGGCCACTGAGTTTTGGGCCTATTTGACCATTAGGGAGAACAAAAAATACCAAACTGTCGCCGGAATACCTAAAATACCAAAGTGTCAAAAGGGGTCAACAAAAAATAGCAATATGGTATTTTAGCCCATTATCAAATGTAGGCTGTAACATATTTGTATGGGCATAAAACTTATTGAATGTGAAAGAGTATGAACAAGAATATGAGTCGAATACGGATGTTGATCATATAAAACACTAGTGTTTGAGTCGAAAGTTGGTTCCATTTGTAAAGCTAGAGAAAATTACACTTTTGGTTCTCAGTTACAAAGAAATTAAATAACTCTCTCACAAACTCGAACAAAAGACGCTACAAGTGTAGATCTCCTATTTTTGTGGGACTTTGCCTGTGCCGGGGACGCGTAATCCGTTGACCACCGAAGCGTGATCGTCGAATCGACGGGTTTAGTTGATGCTTCGAAAGGAAACAAGAACTTCAAAGAAATATCTTAGCAAGGTAAGATATCTACTCTTCTCAAGAATAAGTCAAAGCTTAAACTCGAGGAATCTCCGTGTGGATCGTGTTCTTGAACTCCGGAAGCTTGGATCTCTGATTGCCCCTTTCTGATAGCCGACCTCCTGCCCAAGTGGACGTAGGAGGGTATTTATAATCTTTGGGAACGTGCCTCGAAGAAACACAAGTGTCATAAGTGCGGGACACTTGCAGTTATGGTACCGAGCGCCTGGCGCTAAGCCGCTTCACACCGGGCGCAGGATCGCTCACGCGGCGAGGCAATATGGGTCGCCGCTAACTAGCGAGGCGTTGTCGCCCTCCACCGCCGTAACGGTTTTCCGCTTTTAGGCATGATTAAATGCCTAGAATCACTTAGTGGGCGATTCGTAACCGCACATTAAAGTATTTGAACGTCTCTCTACGATAAAGTCAAGTGGGCCCTCCGGATTGATTTAGACCCTTCAAGAGCTCGTTTCAGAGCGGGTGTCTCGCCTTTGACATGAAGTAAGTGTCTCGCTATAGCGAGACACATCAAGGTGTCTCGCCGTGGCGAGGCACCAACAAGTGTCTCGCTAATAGCGAGACACATCAAGGTGTCTCGCTTCGTGGCGAGGCACCAACAAGTGTCTCGCTAATAGCGAGACACATCAAGGTGTCTCGCCGTGGCGAGGCACCAACAAGTGTCTCGCTAATAGCGAGACACATCAAGGTGTCTCGCCGTGGCGAGGCACCAACAAGTGTCTCGCTAATAGCGAGACACATCAAGGTGTCTCGCCGTGGCGAGGCACCAACAAGTGTCTCGCTAATAGCGAGACACATCAAGGTGTCTCGCTTCGTGGCGAGGCACCAACAAGTGTCTCGCTAATAGCGAGACACATCAAGGTGTCTCGCTTCGTGGCGAGGCACCAACAAGTGTCTCGCTAATAGCGAGACACATCAAGGTGTCTCGCTTCGTGGCGAGGCACCAACAAGTGTCTCGCTAATAGCGAGACACATCAAGGTGTCTCGCTTCGTGGCGAGGCACCAACAAGTGTCTCGCTAATAGCGAGACACATCAAGGTGTCTCGCTTCGTGGCGAGGCACCAACAAGTGTCTCGCTAATAGCGAGACACATCAAGGTGTCTCGCTTCGTGGCGAGGCACCAACAAGTGTCTCGCTAATAGCGAGACACATCAAGGTGTCTCGCTTCGTGGCGAGGCACCAACAAGTGTCTCGCTAATAGCGAGACACATCAAGGTGTCTCGCTTCGTGGCGAGGCACCAACAAGTGTCTCGCTAATAGCGAGACACATCAAGGTGTCTCGCTTCGTGGCGAGGCACCAACAAGTGTCTCGCTAATAGCGAGACACATCAAGGTGTCTCGCTTCGTGGCGAGGCACCAACAAGTGTCTCGCTAATAGCGAGACACATCAAGGTGTCTCGCTTCGTGGCGAGGCACCAACAAGTGTCTCGCTAATAGCGAGACACATCAAGGTGTCTCGCTTCGTGGCGAGGCACCAACAAGTGTCTCGCTAATAGCGAGACACATCAAGGTGTCTCGCTTCGTGGCGAGGCACCAACAAGTGTCTCGCTAATAGCGAGACACATCAAGGTGTCTCGCTTCGTGGCGAGGCACCAACAAGTGTCTCGCTAATAGCGAGACACATCAAGGTGTCTCGCTTCGTGGCGAGGCACCAACAAGTGTCTCGCTAATAGCGAGACACATCAAGGTGTCTCGCTTCGTGGCGAGGCACCAACAAGTGTCTCGCTAATAGCGAGACACATCAAGGTGTCTCGCTTCGTGGCGAGGCACCAACAAGTGTCTCGCTAATAGCGAGACACATCAAGGTGTCTCGCTTCGTGGCGAGGCACCAACAAGTGTCTCGCTAATAGCGAGACACATCAAGGTGTCTCGCTTCGTGGCGAGGCACCAACAAGTGTCTCGCTAATAGCGAGACACATCAAGGTGTCTCGCTTCGTGGCGAGGCACCAACAAGTGTCTCGCTAATAGCGAGACACATCAAGGTGTCTCGCTTCGTGGCGAGGCACCAACAAGTGTCTCGCTAATAGCGAGACACATCAAGGTGTCTCGCTTCGTGGCGAGGCACCAACAAGTGTCTCGCTAATAGCGAGACACATCAAGGTGTCTCGCTTCGTGGCGAGGCACCAACAAGTGTCTCGCTAATAGCGAGACACATCAAGGTGTCTCGCTTCGTGGCGAGGCACCAACAAGTGTCTCGCTAATAGCGAGACACATCAAGGTGTCTCGCTTCGTGGCGAGGCACCAACAAGTGTCTCGCTAATAGCGAGACACATCAAGGTGTCTCGCTTCGTGGCGAGGCACCAACAAGTGTCTCGCTAATAGCGAGACACATCAAGGTGTCTCGCTTCGTGGCGAGGCACCAACAAGTGTCTCGCTAATAGCGAGACACATCAAGGTGTCTCGCTTCGTGGCGAGGCACCAACAAGTGTCTCGCTAATAGCGAGACACATCAAGGTGTCTCGCTTCGTGGCGAGGCACCAACAAGTGTCTCGCTAATAGCGAGACACATCAAGGTGTCTCGCTTCGTGGCGAGGCACCAACAAGTGTCTCGCTAATAGCGAGACACATCAAGGTGTCTCGCTTCGTGGCGAGGCACCAACAAGTGTCTCGCTAATAGCGAGACACATCAAGGTGTCTCGCTTCGTGGCGAGGCACCAACAAGTGTCTCGCTAATAGCGAGACACATCAAGGTGTCTCGCTTCGTGGCGAGGCACCAACAAGTGTCTCGCTAATAGCGAGACACATCAAGGTGTCTCGCTTCGTGGCGAGGCACCAACAAGTGTCTCGCTAATAGCGAGACACATCAAGGTGTCTCGCCGCGTGGCGAGGCATCAACAAGTGTCTCGCTAATAGCGAGACACATCAAGGTGTCTCGCCGCGTGGCGAGGCATCAACAAGTGTCTCGCTAATAGCGAGACACATCAAGGTGTCTCGCCGCGTGGCGAGGCATCAACAAGTGTCTCGCTAATAGCGAGACACATCAAGGTGTCTCGCCGCGTGGCGAGGCATCAACAAGTGTCTCGCTAATAGCGAGACACATCAAGGTGTCTCGCCGCGTGGCGAGGCATCAACAAGTGTCTCGCTAATAGCGAGACACATCAAGGTGTCTCGCCGCGTGGCGAGGCATCAACAAGTGTCTCGCTAATAGCGAGACACATCAAGGTGTCTCGCCGCGTGGCGAGGCATCAACAAGTGTCTCGCTAATAGCGAGACACATCAAGGTGTCTCGCCGCGTGGCGAGGCATCAACAAGTGTCTCGCTAATAGCGAGACACATCAAGGTGTCTCGCCGCGTGGCGAGGCATCAACAAGTGTCTCGCTAATAGCGAGACACATCAAGGTGTCTCGCCGCGTGGCGAGGCATCAACAAGTGTCTCGCTAATAGCGAGACACATCAAGGTGTCTCGCCGCGTGGCGAGGCATCAACAAGTGTCTCGCTAATAGCGAGACACATCAAGGTGTCTCGCCGCGTGGCGAGGCATCAACAAGTGTCTCGCTAATAGCGAGACACATCAAGGTGTCTCGCCGCGTGGCGAGGCATCAACAAGTGTCTCGCTAATAGCGAGACACATCAAGGTGTCTCGCCGCGTGGCGAGGCATCAACAAGTGTCTCGCTAATAGCGAGACACATCAAGGTGTCTCGCCGCGTGGCGAGGCATCAACAAGTGTCTCGCTAATAGCGAGACACATCAAGGTGTCTCGCCGCGTGGCGAGGCATCAACAAGTGTCTCGCTAATAGCGAGACACATCAAGGTGTCTCGCCGCGTGGCGAGGCATCAACAAGTGTCTCGCTAATAGCGAGACACATCAAGGTGTCTCGCCGCGTGGCGAGGCATCAACAAGTGTCTCGCTAATAGCGAGACACATCAAGGTGTCTCGCCGCGTGGCGAGGCATCAACAAGTGTCTCGCTAATAGCGAGACACATCAAGGTGTCTCGCCGCGTGGCGAGGCATCAACAAGTGTCTCGCTAATAGCGAGACACATCAAGGTGTCTCGCCGCGTGGCGAGGCATCAACAAGTGTCTCGCTAATAGCGAGACACATCAAGGTGTCTCGCCGCGTGGCGAGGCATCAACAAGTGTCTCGCTAATAGCGAGACACATCAAGGTGTCTCGCCGCGTGGCGAGGCATCAACAAGTGTCTCGCTAATAGCGAGACACATCAAGGTGTCTCGCCGCGTGGCGAGGCATCAACAAGTGTCTCGCTAATAGCGAGACACATCAAGGTGTCTCGCCGCGTGGCGAGGCATCAACAAGTGTCTCGCTAATAGCGAGACACATCAAGGTGTCTCGCCGCGTGGCGAGGCATCAACAAGTGTCTCGCTAATAGCGAGACACATCAAGGTGTCTCGCCGCGTGGCGAGGCATCAACAAGTGTCTCGCTAATAGCGAGACACATCAAGGTGTCTCGCCGCGTGGCGAGGCATCAACAAGTGTCTCGCTAATAGCGAGACACATCAAGGTGTCTCGCCGCGTGGCGAGGCATCAACAAGTGTCTCGCTAATAGCGAGACACATCAAGGTGTCTCGCCGCGTGGCGAGGCATCAACAAGTGTCTCGCTAATAGCGAGACACATCAAGGTGTCTCGCCGCGTGGCGAGGCATCAACAAGTGTCTCGCTATAGCGAGACACATCAAGGTGTCTCGCCGCGTGGCGAGGCATCAACAAGTGTCTCGCTAATAGCGAGACACATCAAGGTGTCTCGCCGCGTGGCGAGGCATCAACAAGTGTCTCGCTAATAGCGAGACACATCAAGGTGTCTCGCCGTGGCGAGACACAATCTTCTCATGTGTTTGACTTCTTGAGATTTCGACGACGTTGTCCTTCGATCTTCTCATGATTTAGTCATATTTGGGGTTCTTCAGCAATTTTTGATGCCTACAACTAGTAGATACGAACTATCAATATAAATGAAAAGCAAACTAATTTGAGAAAGCAAAAGAGAAAAGCCTTAGAGCATGTTCAAGAACTTTGAATTATAATCTAATTGGATTATAATCTAGATTATTTGGTAAATTTAATGGATTATAAATCATTCTCAATAGTAGAATATTGACAAATGGATGAATCGTAATCCATTATTGTTGTAAAAGTACCAAAAAGAACATGGGGCTGGTGGTGCGTTACGCAAGAGATCTTGAATTTTATGAAATCAGGAGGGATATAATTATTTTTTATTTGGTCGGACCTCATGGCTTGTAATTCACCAAAAATAAGTTAGAACATCATGACTTATTTTTTTGGTGAATTATAAGCCACCTTGACTATTTCTCAAATATGCTCTTCAGAAATCTGATTAGAGGCAATTTATATTATTAGGATTGTGTTGGTAATAGATATACTTATTAAAATATTTGGGCTCAAACACGGGCGCTCTCTCTCTCTCTCTCTCTCTCTCGAGATATGACCTTCTCTTAGCAAAGTTTTCCCTTGTATAAAAAAATAAACCGCTAAAATGTTCAGGATTTGTGATTTTCTAATATTGGATAAACGGATTTATATCCTATTCTCATCCATGAGAAAAATCTCTTTGTTCCTTGAAAAACAGTGAGTAGGCCGGACTCAAAGGTAATTAGGAAGGGCAGTTTTGGGCCTGCTTGGACTTTGGTAATGTTTACATATTGGGCTTTTGGGATTGATCCAGATATGACTACACTGAGTTTGACACTCTATTTTTCGTAGGTGTACTTTCTCTTTTCTTCAGATGTTGTAAATTGATAACACATGTTGGGCCGTCAGGCTTAGGCATATGATATGGACAGAATTACCGGACTAGCGAAAAGAAGAAATCTTAATTTTCGTCATCTGGGCATAAGAAATTAATTAAAAAATTAAAACGAGTTTTCCTGCATGTTAATCAAAATTTTCATTGCCTAATACAAAGGAAAAGATTCAAATCCGTAACATCTTATGAGAATTCCTTTAGAAAACATCCTATTAGAAAAAAAGGTGGTATAGTCTTGGATGTGACTCCACTAGACACGACATATTTTTGTCTTTATATTTTTTTCGCTAGTAAAATGGTATTGGTGTATTTCTTCATATTGAAACGGTGTGTTGCTAACTTGGTATATGCAAACATACAAACTATTGTAGCTCACGTTACCATAAATTTAGATGACAAATACAACGTGTGTCACGTCAAAAACACTCCAGCTAACACGCCATAGAGGCACCTCAAATCCTTTTTATTGGTATTTATATGTGGATTTTGATTTATTGAATATTCCTACTACAGCTTTAAAAGAGCTTTTCGGCTGCCGTTCATAAAAAATCTTGCTCATGTTTGTAGGTGGTTAAGGGTATTAAAATTCCCAAAGTGATTGATGAAAGCGAGAGCAACAAAATATTCAATTTTCTATCTACCTTAATAAGGGTAGACTATATTCTCAAAATAATAAAAAATAAAGATAGAGTGAAAAATAAGTAGCATAATTGTCCGGACCCAACATGCCGTTGTCCGTTTCCATTAATTTTTTTACTATTGCACGTTTCCATTAATTTTTTACTACTGCAAATAGTGGCTTGTAACTCGAAAGAGACGCAAATGTCCTTATTAGATGAAACTTGTCTATCGACGCTTTCTTTTTTAGGTGGTTGAGCTGATAACAAAGAGTTATTGCTAATTTTTTACTACTGCACATAAAAAAGGTAGGATCTTTTTTTAAAGAAATTATAAGTTGCTATGGATCTCCTTTTTTATGTCTAGTAATACAAGAATAATACAATTTTTACAGTACATTTAGCATTTTTATTAGGTGGTTAGAATTGGACCACTACCATAATTATATGGTTTAAAGCATTTGATATTTAATACTTTAATTATTATTGGATCCAAGATTTCTAGGTAGGGGCCTATTGGGTTCGCTAGAAAAGGGTGAAAACATATGGAAACGGTTTAACACTTTTTTTTTTTGGTCAGAAAAGGCAAAATAGATCCTTAAAACCTACTTGGTTCATCAAAAATTATCGGAAATGGTTTCTGAAATTGTTACAAAACGTCGTGTTTTTTAAGAAAAACCAAATCCGTATTTTTTTCCGCAGAAATAGAATGGAAATGCTAGATTTAATCATACTCTCTTTAAAAGTGAGAGTTCGGAAAAACTTTCCTAAACAATAACACCATTGACTCTTTTGATTATTACATTGTTATCCTATCATAATTAATATGTTTAATTAGAATAATTAATATGTATTCATAGTTTATTTAAAAGTATAGCCTTTAGTTAAAACTTTTATCATTAAACAGGTTTCTATCCTATCACATGAACTTACTTTACACATGTCGGTTATGTAGCAAACTTTATGCATACACCTATCTCCTAATATAAATTCTATTAGATATAACAAATTTTCATCTAAGTCCTCCATATTTTTTATTTATAAATTAAAAGTTAATCGATCCACTTTGCTGTAATATCATCATTGCCCATGTTAGTCCACAATCACCAAAACAAAAGGGATAAAGTTTCCATCTAACACTCCAAACATTTTTATTTATAAATTAGAAATTAGTCCAAATTTAATTTGTCAGTTTTTTGTTTTACTATAGCGGTTATTTAGATTATTTCATATTTCGAAGTAACAACGCCACGGGGATTTACAAAGAAAAGTGCAAGATCATGTAAATCCCATATTGGAGGGGGTTAAAAAATTCATCTAACTCCTCTAAAAATTTTATTTATAGGTTAAAAGTTAATCGGTCCACTTTGCTATAATATCATCCTCGCCCATGTCACCAATAAAAAGGGATAAAGTTTCCATCTGACACTCCAAATTTTTTTTAATAAGTTAGAAATTAGTCCAAATTTAATTAGATAATTCAAATTTAATTTGTAGGGAAATTTATTTTCACTGCAGTGGGTATTTAGACCATTTCATATTTTGAAGTAACGATGTCAATGGGATTTACCGAGAAAAGTACAAAATCAGGTGAATTCTATAAGAAATCTCATATTTGAGGGCGTTAAATCAAATTTTTATAAGTTGAGAGGTGTTATTTCAACACCCCCAAAACTAAGGGAGGTTTTTTGGATTAAAATAGTTAAAGGGGTTTTTCTGAGCATCATAAACATCTCGGGATATCCTTTTACTGATTGGGAGATTTTATTAACCGAAATGGGTCCTTATGTCATTTCACATTTTGAAGTAATAATGTCAGGTGGCTTTGCCGGGAAAAGTATAACGGTCAAAGGAGGATTGTTGCAATATATTTTATGGTAAACATAAACTATTTCGCAATTGAGTTATAATAAAAAAAATAAACTAAAGAGAAACAATCATGATATTTAAGCACGTGCAATCGCATGTGCATCCCACATAGTATTGAAACAATAGGGAGTGGGTTTTTTTGAACGCGGAATTTAATAATACCCATTTCTTAAAGTGATGTTGTCCTTTTATTAAGGTTTGAACCAAACTGTTGATTGGTGTCACAACATTTGTGTCACTGCATGTTTTCACCCATCATTTCTGTGTGAAATAGATTTAAAATTTTATTATTCTAAAAAAATGTTTGGCAACCTTCAAAAAAGCGTTTTCTGACATGGAAATGAATTTACTATACTAGTGGGAAATGAACCAAACAAGCCCTAGGTCGAAATACTAGATAAAATCTGCAATATCTCTTGATGACATTAATTTAACATTTATTTTGTTTATTCTATGTTAACATATTTACCAGTAGTAGTATTTCAAGCTTTGTAGTTATAGTTCGCTTGTAAGTACTGTCTTCATGATTGACGATCAGAATGCAAATAATTGTTTTGACTGGTGTGCTAAGTAGGATACTATTTTGTATACTCGTAAATGCTACTTCTTAGAAATTTAGCCACGAGTTACCATTGAATGATGTACGCTCATTTCATCAACAGTAGTGATAACTAGGCTATGATTTTCAAGCTACCCCAAATTACCGTACTCATTATGTGAGGTTCTTCATTACTCAGTCAATTTTGATGGCATCCTAAGTGAAAGGACCCCATAGTTTTTGTGTGCAGTGTATGTATAGAAATAGTTTGGAGTGTATAGTTTAGTTAAACTTATCCTTTCATCAATGTATATGCTAAAGTTAAAACAAACATTTAAAGCAATGTTAGACCGTCACTTTCATTCAATGGGCAAAAATAAAACATAAGTTTGAGATATTATACTCTTTTGATATTCATACTCAGCGACACATTTAGTTTGAATTAAAAATGTTTAATTTAATGCACTATGTGTGAATATTTATACCACTCATAGGTGCTTATTGTGACTCATACGGCTACGCCCGTTTGGTTCATTTCCCATAAACCTAATTCTGCGAAATGACCCATGGGAAATGGGTTGTGGGACCCATTTCTCTATTTTCAAGCCAATTTCTAATTTTTTTTGAAATTAGTTTTCTTTATTTTGAGGCCCATAACATTTATTACATCTCTAGTGGGTGGGTCTCACATGTATAATATTTCCTTTTTTTTTTCCTCCCTCAACAAAACAGAAGAAATGAATCTTTTTTGGAAAATATGACACCCCCACATGGACGTGCCAGGTGCTTTAGTTTCTTTTTCTCAGTTTCCCAGCGATCCAAACAGCCCTAATAAAAGAACTAATTAGAATCACAATAGCAATAGTTCTCTCTTTTTCAAGTCCAATATACAGATCAACTTTCCTTTTTCTAATATGGAATGATGTCAAAAGAATCTTTTGAGGAAAAAAACAATAAAAAAAGAATTAGGTAGAGCTTATAAGGGCACTTTTGTAGTTTGATACTACAGAACTATTGGGTACGCAGGAAACCGTCCCGATTCATAGTATGGCCAACAAATCTCTCTCCCCGGTATCTTTCTTCGCATATGTAGCTACAGAAATGGACGGACAGTATTTAGCGATCTAATGATCGGATGGTCTAAAATATCGCATCCTCCTTTATTCCATGAATCCGAAAGGCCGTTGTGGCGTTGGGTTGTTGGGTAACACAAAATATTTAGATAGCCTCCTCAAGGGTTATTTGCATGAATACCCCTTAAATTACGGGTACTTGTAAAATAGCCCTCCAAATCTCAGTATTTGCAAAACGATCCTTAAAATCATCAATTTTAGAAAAAAAAATGGACGTAGATCTATCTATCATCAACTTTAATAAGCCAATTTGCAATTGCAATGAAAAAATTATCAACAAAATAGTCAATTTTATACTCATCAAGTTGATGATTTATTAATTTGAGTATTTTTTTGTCGGAGTTGATGATTTTAGGGATAGCTTTGTAAATATTAAGATTTGGAGGGGGGGGAGTAATTTTTGCAAATACCCATAATTTAAGGGTATATATGCAAGGAGCCCTTACTTGTATTGTATTGTACATGTCATACAAGGTCATGTTTTGATTTGGTTTAATTTTGAGGTAATAACAGATAGTGATGGTTTTAAGCGTATTAAATTGGACTAATTAGTCCATTAAAATGAAATAGTCTAGAAAATTCAAACTAAACAAAAGAGGAGAAAAGCATGTTATTAGAGTTCTAGTATTATTCTCCTATTGAGATTAAACCTAATAAGACCACGCTACCCCTTTTCAGCGCCATTTATTTCTTTACGCCATCCTATGTGCCCGCATCTCTTTGAATCCTTATGTCATCTTAGCAAAATAAAAAATATAACGTTCTTCAAATAATCAATTTACATTTTAACTACTTGCATAACATATGTTATACATACATTAGAGATTATAAGTATGTTACTATGATTTGTCTACCGAATCAAAGTTCACAATTCATCAAAACATCTCAAATCACTATAATACTAATCAAAAATTATATATGATATAATTGATAAGAAAGTCAAACAATAGAGCTTGAGATTATTTTGCTCGTTACATTATTAAGAAGTCATAGTTCACTCTTGGTAGGAAGAAGGGTATTATTGACATTGATAGTTATTTCGTAATCCTATAACCCTTCATAATGTCATGTTTTCAAACATGAATAAATATTAGAGGTGTTAATAACAATTTGTGCCAAACAAATTATTAAAAATTTAACTCGCTATTATTATATTCGAGGACTATAATGAGTTAAATTAGTCCCGATATAAAACAAGTTCTTAATCCAAACATGACCTAACTATTTAGTAGCATTAAGTTATCTTTTTTCATTAAAAAACGTGTGCTAATTGTTGACAAAATATTTAATGGATAATAAGGCAACTTAATGTATAGATGGGAAGCTATCTGCAATTTACCCTAAAAATAAGGAAAAAATTCATGTGTGTTCGGAATTGTAATGATTTATGTTTGATTTCATGTTATATTTGTATAAATATTTTTAGCTATTTAAACTGATATTTGATATTAATATTGATTTTATATATTTTTATGCTGATTTAAAATTGATATTAGGACGTGAGTTACTTTCTTATTCGTCTATATATATATTGACTTCGTGTGGGGGGCGCTATGTGAGGAAAAATAAAATTTTTTTAAAAAAAGTCCGGTTGGTGGGCTGCACCTAGACCTATTGCTATCCCAAGATTTTCTATTGCATATTTTAGATCTGGCATCGCATAAGAAACAATTCCCACATATTATAAGTGGACTAGGATTCATATTAAAACCGCCCGCCATGTGATGGGCGATTTTGAGCCACACATAGGGAGCGCAATTATCAAATCGCCTCTTTGTTTTTCACGGTGTAGAGTTTAAAACCATCCGCTCGTATACAGACGGTTCTAATTGGATACATACTCGTATAAATGGCTATTAATTTGACTATCTCACTAAAGTAGCATGATAGTGTATTTAGGCTAAATATCATAAAACCCCCCTTAACTTTGGATGATTATCAGAAAACCTCATTTAACTTTGAAAATATTAGAAAAACCCTCTTTAGTTTAGGCCTTATCAGAAAACCCCCTTACCTTTGAGATTTTATCAGAAAAACCCCCCTAATTTAAAGGGGCTTTCTGATAAAATCTTAAAGTTAAAGGGAATTTTCTGATTAAATCTAAAAGTTAAATGGGGGTTTTGTGATAATCCCAATACTTAAGGGGGGTTATCTGATATTTTGAAAGTTAAGGGCGGTTTTCCGATAATTGTCCAAAGTTAAGGGGGTTTTCTGATATTTAGCCGTTTATTTATAGTCCATCCACTATTAGAACGCGGGACCTTTTTAAATAAGTGAAGTCCTTGGTTGTGACAATTTAAAACGAGTCTTCTTTTCATAGTGGAATCTTAAAAGCAATGAATTCATTAAGGCCTGTAAGGGGACTTGACATCACATGCGAATAGCTCACTCGTGTTCTTTTTCGTAGGTGGTTGGATGTGATATCTTATATAATATACGAGAGATGATTTGCATGTCTCATGAATAAATAAAGTAACTATTTATGATAGTGTCCAGTGATGTCACAATATTCTACTAGATTGTTTGCTTTATAGACTTTTTTACTAATTTTTATATATATTTATTACTTACGATATCACTAGAATGAGGACAACACACTATTAGAAAGGATGATTCTATGAATTGCTTATGTACTTCAATAAACCCATAAGATATAAGTGGAGAGTATCGCTGAGATAAAATCCTGACTTTGCCACTATTTATGAACATCTTTTTTTCCGGTGGAGAAAGACTAATTACTGCAAATCCAATTGTTTTTCTCTCTTTTCTATCTTTTCTTTTCTTATTCTATCTACTTATATTCTCTTCTCAGAGTCCAATTTAAACATGAATTTAATTTCTTTTGTATTTTACCATGCATCATTTTCTCAAACTTCTTTTCATCTCTAATGTTATGGTTCTTTATATATCGTTAGCAATATTTTTAATTAATCGAACTTCTAGTCATTGCAAAGAGAGTTTAGGTTACAATCTGAAAATATTTCCATGATGTGAGATTTGTGTTTGATTATGAAGTAGAATAATAAATCTGCTTAAAGTGAGTTTAGTACTCTTACAAGTATCACGACTTTTTCTTTAGGAGGGGGATAAGAAAAAGGGTGTAAAAAGAATAAAGCCACTCCACTTAAACCTACTCGGCCCTACTTGTGCATTGAAGTATCATGCTGATTATTAAAAGCACCGGGTCACTTAACCAGCAGCTCTTCCATAATTGAACAAAGAATCTCAATTATTTTAACTAATCATTCCATCGCTTATTTTCTTCCATCTTAAGACTCCACAGCCTGTGTTCAAAAAAAAAAAAAAAAAGACTCCACAGCCTAATACCTGTATGGTACTTGCTTTCATACAGGTGCTGCATGGCTGTCGTCAGCTCGTGTCGTGAGATGTTTGGTCAAGTCCGGCAGATTATCCTGGGCCGGATAATCTGCCGGACCGAAGGGGGTGTGATGATCGCGCCGGATGACGTGGACACTGTCAATTTGCTTTCCTTCAATGGAACAGTGTTGCCAGCCTTGCCAAGGCGTCTGCATGCCGGCTTGATGATCTGGCCTTAGGTGTCGTTTGCCAAACGTCACCTGATTGAATAACAATTTAATGGCTTAGATGCCGTTTGACAAGGAGGTAAGAGAGAAGAGCTGAGGAGAAGGATTAACTTAGTTAACCTGTCGCGAGAGTTAAAAGCAATGCAATTCCATTTGGTTTGGCTATTTAAGATGAAGGGTTAAGTTATTTGCGTTTGGTAAATAAAGAAGGGTTAAGTAGGTTAAGCGCCCTAATTTTAAAAAAATACCAACTTTAACCTTATTGAAAAGTTAAGAATTTTTAATATTTTTACACTAAGATAAATTCAGTTAGAACTTGCATAATCTAAACTTTACACTTATTGTCATATTTTGTATTACTCAAATATATGATTGTTATAAAGCTAATAAAAATAGATTTGATAAAACAATAACAATTTACCTTATATTAATACTAATTCAGTCTAAATATAATTAAAAAAATTTACCTTTAGGAAAAACTTTACCATAAATTCGAGATAAATCCTCTACAAATGTTGAATGTTAGCTAATTTGTTGTACTTATGTTCTATACAGTTATTCAATACGTAAAATTATGTTTTGGCATGAGAATCAAATAAGCTAAAAAAAATGAACTTCATCAAAGGCCTTCTAGTTTATTCCATGTCTAGCTTAATGTCTGCCAACAATTTACTTCCATCGGATAATTTATCATCCCATCAAAGTATTTCTATACAAATGAGTCCAAGGATGAGTTAAAAGACCCCAGCCTAAGTAGTTAGCTAACAGCCTACACTTAATAGCCATACTCAACTTTTCAAAATGACTTTTCCTGCCCCCGCCTGAGGAGGCGGAGTAAATTTACTCTGTCTTCTCACGCGGAGTAGTTAGACGGGCTAACTAGATGCTAACCCTCACGTGAGGGTTTGTTACTCCTCATACACTTTTTGCTGTTTGGAGAGTTAAGAAAGGGTTAAAACCCCTTTAACCCTTCGTTAACCCTTTGCCAGACACAGCCTCAATGTAGCCTCAATGTCAGGTAGTTGTACCTATTATACCGTTAATAGCAAAAACAAGAAGTTAACTCGACCCAAGATCCAATAACACCAAACGCCAAAAAGACGGGATTAGATTCGGTTCATAAATCCGGTCAGTCCCCGGGTCCCACTCGGATCCATTCCCTTTTCCTCCTTTTTCTCCTCTTTATAAAAAGCTTTCCCTCAATCATTTCCCTTCCCACGATCGAACCCAAAAAAGGGCGCCCCTTTTCTACCCCCTCTCTCTCCCTCGAGCTCGGCCATGGCGATCGCTTCTTCAAAGGCCTTAATCGCTCCTCCAAAGGCAAGATCAGCATCTCTCCTCTCTCTCCCCAGCTCCTCTTCTTCTATCTCATTCAGAATCCCAGCGCCTCGCTCCGGATCCAAATTCCTCGGCCAAACCCTAAAGATCTCCGCGACTTCCATCAGCACCGCTCCCGCCAAGATCCAAGATCTAAGCATCAAGGCGTCAACGCCTTCATCGGATTCGAAGCCTACAGTCCTCGTCTCCGAGAAGCTTGGCGAGGCCGGGCTCTCGCTGCTCCAACCGTTCGCCAACGTCGACTGTTCCTACGGCCTCTCGCCGGAGGAACTCTGCGCGAAGATCGCGACCTGCGATGCGTTGATCGTTAGGAGCGGGACGAAGGTGACGAGGGAGGTGTTTGAGGCGGCGAAGGGGAGGTTGAAGGTTGTGGGAAGGGCTGGGGTTGGGATCGATAATGTAGATCTGCAGGCGGCGACGGAGTTTGGGTGTCTCGTTGTGAACGCGCCGACGGCGAACACGGTGGCGGCGGCGGAGCACGGGATCGCGCTGATGGCGGCCATGGCGAGGAATGTTGCTCAGGCCGATGCCTCGATGAAAGCCGGTGAGATTACTGCTTCATTTCTACCTTCTTTTGGATCGTTTTTGTTTGGTTTAGTTTTGGATCCGTGTGTTATGACGAGCTTTGTTTTAGATCTGATACGTTTTTGAATTATTGCGTGCGTGGAGTTTGAAACCTAGACTTTGAGTAGGTGAGATCTCGTCACCACCGGTGACCAGATAGTGCCGTCTTCTATCACGTGCTGACGTCAGTAGTTTTTGGAGATTCTTAATCTCTTTGGTAAAATAATCGGAGTTACCCAAAAAAAAAATTTATATAACTTTTATCACAAATAATGCGGATCATCTCGTTCTTTTTGGGTTAGCCTGAGGCTTCTGAATTGGTAGCTGAATGAGGATGCTATATATAGCTTTAATGTCTTTAACTGAGCAACACGTATGATGAAATATATTCCCTTTCCAGTCAAATTTAAGACAAATTTATAGATAATCGAACTGGAATTGATTCATACTTAGGTTGATATATTGTGTAAAATAACCAATTACCGTAAAAGTGTTAAAGGCATGAACTAAGTTAATCTATCTGATGACAAGCAACGATGACAGAATTTATCAGTGGGAGATGCAGGTTAGAATAATTGCGGATACAATTATGGTAATCGTAGGCTTCGAGAAGTAATTGTAAACATATAGCGGATGCTCATTCTGGCCAGTACATGAGATCATGCGGTTGCCCTCAGCCCTGCTTTTCCATGTTGAGCGGTACTACTTTCTGAGGCATGGACATCATGTATCCTTTTATTCATCAATCTGTGTTGCACAAGGCACAAACATATGACACAAATAGGACATGACTTCACATATTGACCCCAGTGATTTCATTAATATCTACAGAAAAAAAAATACACAATGTCCGATATGCACGTATAGCTCATGTGTCCCATTTATGACATAGCTTTGTGTTTGAGGTGTCAGCAGACTGAGACCAGAATGGTAAGTAAATGGAAAAATCAGAATTTTATTACAAACTTCTTAATCGTCGCTCTCTTTCTTTATTTTCCTTAATGTACCATTATCAAGTCTAACTTCTGATACTTCAAATCTCAGTTCTCCTCCCTTAGTAGTAATTTTTAGCCAATAAAGGCAAAACATTGGTGGCTGTAGCCAACATTTGGAGTATCTGTCAATTTTGGCTGGACTACATCAATACACTTAAAATGTGATACAAGACATGTGCTTGGACTTTGGATGATCCTTGAGACCTTGCTCTCTATTCTCCAGGGTTCTTTGTACCCATCTATTCCATACTTGACCAACCAGAACTTAACAGGAAAAGAAGGTTATCTTATATTCCAATCTCTGATTACTGCATTGTTTGTTTGATAATAGATTTTGGGCAATTTTGGTTTCTTTTGGGAGAGAAAAGGTTTCTGTTTTTGAGGTAAATTATTCGTGGTATCATGCAATTTACTTGATGAAACATTATGCTCCAGTACAAGTTGTCAAAACAATCATTTTAAAATCTTGTCAATCAATGATAAAAGTGGAAGAAAATAATAACGGAAAGTTAGAGTAGCATCAAGAAACACTCTGCAGTAATTATGCAGTGGTCTAAATTGGCTTTAGCCATTTGAATTACTTGAATCTTGTGGCGTGCTTAGATCTCAATTGTTTAATGGAAGATTTGGTTTCTTACTGGGTGTTACTATGTTCAAATAATTATTTAGGAAAATGGCAGCGCAACAAATACGTTGGTGTGTCTCTTGTGGGAAAGACATTGGCAGTTATGGGGTTTGGAAAGGTTGGTTCAGAAGTTGCTCGGCGTGCAAAAGGACTCGGCATGCACGTGGTTGCACATGACCCCTATGCACCTGCTGACAGGGCCCGTGCTATTGGTGCAGAACTAGTGTCATTTGATGAAGCCATATCCACTGCAGATTTCATCTCACTCCATATGCCACTTACCCCTACTACGTCAAAGATTTTCAATGATGAGACTTTTGGAAAGATGAAAAAGGGAGCGCGTATCATCAATGTTGCTCGAGGCGGAGTAATTGATGAAGATGCCTTAGTAAGAGCCCTTGACAAGGGAACAGTTGCTCAGGTACCTAATTTCGTGTTAATCACATTACAGTGCTGCAAGTACTCTATATGTCCAGATTAATGATCTTTTAGTTGTCATTCATGTTTTATCTTTCATATTGGTCTTCGTACAGTTGGTCTTTTTAGATCTATTTGACCCAAAAAGCTACTATGTTAAGGTGTCTTATCTTACTTGATGGCTGTCAGATTGACATTGGTCATTTAGTCTTAAATATCTCGTACTACAACTTGAAAGACTTCTTTTTGTTGATAATTTTACCTTCATGATCTTTACTCTGTCAATTTGTCACTGTTTACAAGATTAATTTTATGCAGTGTTAATGGGGAAAAAATCAGTCTCTTTTCCAAGTAGTTATAATGACAAATATATCCTTTTTCTTGCTTTCTTTTTACTGATATGTTTCTGGGTAGGTTCTATCTGTTAGGTACTAATATGCACAAAACAGTCATATCTTTGTATAGTACTAATATGCACAAAACAGTCATATCTTTGTATATATTTTGATGATTTTAAGTTTTAATTTGGATTCCTCTCTGTCTTCTTCTCTTAATAAACGGGCTAAGGCCCTTATTCTCAAAAATGAAAAAACATTAAACTAAATAAATAAGTAAATAAATAAAAGGTTTTAACCAGGATGATCTATGATAAACTTGTCATGGAGTTTGCTAATTAACATATGTAGGTTTAATTTATTGTTATTCATACTTTAAACTAATGAAGGTAACTCATCATAAGTGTGTTGCCCGATTATTTGGTTCACCATTTTTATGGTATCCAGTAATAAAATAGGTGATTGCTGATTTGCTGAACCCTATCATAGAATCCAAACTGCACTATTTTTATTATTATTTTTAATTCAGGACTCCTGTGTCAAAATGCTACTTTTGATAATTTTGTGACCCCAAAATATGCGTTAAACACAAGTGCACTGGTGATCTGCTGAACATAAAAAAGGTTGTTGATATTTGGCTTTAGCAACCTGGTCACAAAATAAAATTTTGTTTATCCAGCTATCCTGACATGGATTGCTAATCAAGCATTTGAACTGTACTAATAGCTTTCATTATTTGGAACAGGCGGCACTTGATGTATTCACAGTAGAGCCCCCACCAAAAGAGAGCAAGCTAGTGCAGCATGAGAACGTTATCGTCACTCCTCACCTTGGAGCTAGCACTGTGGAAGCTCAGGTTTGCATTCTTCTCACACTGTGTCCATGTTCTTCTCAATAATTTCTATACTCCTCATTAATATCCATGTCAACACAACCACTTTCTACAACATTCAGGAAGGAGTAGCCATTGAAATCGCAGAGGCTGTAGTTGGTGCTTTGCAGGGTGAACTTTCTGCAACCGCAGTAAACGCTCCAATGGTTTCAGCTGAGGTAACCACCACTATAAAATTCCCTTCTCAATCACATTTTTGAGTTCTTTATTTGTTGCTTGCTACACTTTTTTGTTACAGGATACTTAGTCTTTTCAGTTTTAAGGTCTTGCAAAAGCATTTAATTTGTCAAAATTCTAATTCCTACTTGCATGTCAAATTTTCTGCACAGTTTCTTCTATCTCTTCCTCCTTGTGTATATTCCACACCTATTCTATGAACATCTTGTCCTGCTTAGTTTTAAGAAAGGGTTATTTGCACTTAAATATCCCAAAGATTAGCTCATTAGTTTGATACCCCAAAGTTAAAAAATCTAACTTTAATACCCTAACTTAATTTTTTTCTTAAAACTTTGTTAAAGTTTGTGGCAATAAAGTTAAAATTTGTTGAACTTTCGGGTGCTTTTTGGGCGAAAGAAAACTTTGGGGGTATCGAAGTTAAAAATGAGGTAAACTTTGGGGTATATTTTGGGCAAAAGGATACTTTTGGGTATCAAAGTGAAAAATAGAGTGAACTTTGGGATATTTAAGTGCCAGTATTGACGCTCATTGCTAAATTGATCCTAGATTCTGAACCGTTCATGATCCTTTCAGGCTCTTTCCGAGCTAGCCCCTTATGTTGTCCTTGCGGAAAAACTCGGCAGGCTAGCAGTACAGCTAGTAGCTGGTGGCAGCGGCATCAAAGGAGTCAAGGTAGTCTACACCTCCGCTCGAGACCCAGACGACCTCGACACAAGAATCCTCCGAGCCATGATCACCAAGGGCATCATTGAGCCCATCTCCAGTGTTTTCATCAACCTCGTCAATGCTGACTACACCGCCAAACAACGAGGCCTCCGCATCAGCGAGGAGCGCGTCTCCCATGACGGCTCCCCCGAGATCCCCCTCGACTCCATCCAGGTAGGGTTGGAAATGGGTCGAATTGAATACCACAGTGTTTGTAATTTTCATGCTACTTTTCAAATATTCGCGAATATTTACCGAAAATTTGAGTCAACTAATAATTTATAGTTTATGAATATTAAAGTATTTAATTAAAAAATACTTTTATTTAGTTATAGAAATTTGGTTTAAAAACTAAGATGGGGTTATTTAAGTTTGTCAAAATTAGTATAGAACTTAAATTACTAATTTAAATACGCCAAAACATAACATATGCATGTAATAATACAAATTATAAGGGGTGAAACTTTAAACAAATATTTGATAATCAAACGAATCGAATGTACATCTGGTTAAATTATGTTCGCTTATGAATCAAAAACTAAAAACCATTTGTTAAATATTTGGTTCGTTTCCACATTCCAGGTCCACCTCTCCAATGTCGACTCCAAGTTCGCCAGTGCCATCTCCGACGGCGGCGACATCGTCGTCGAGGGCAGAGTCAAGGATGGCACCCCCCATCTCACCCTCGTCGGCTCCTTCAGCGTCGATGTCAGTCTTGAGGGCAACTTGATTTTGTGTCGTCAGGTCGATCAGCCTGGAATGATTGGGAGAGTTGGTAACATTCTAGGAGAGTCCAATGTGAACGTTAGTTTTATGAGTGTTTGCAGGACTGTGCCGAGGAAGCAGGCGATTATGGCTATCGGTGTCGATGAGGAGCCTAGCAAGGAAACACTGAAGAAGATCGGCGAGGTTCCTGCTATCGAGGAGTTCGTCTTCCTCGAGCTATAGAAGAAGAAAGTATGGATATGTACAATTCTTTGAGAAACCCATTTTGGTTGAATCAGGTGAGCTTTTAATAAGGGGTTTCTGTTTTAGTTTTAGTACAAATATATATGCCCTGTTAAGAAAGCAGGTGGATGAAAACTGTTGCTGCTTTTCTTTTGCTGATGGCTTTGATTTGAAAGCGAGCAATGTTGTTTTATTGTCGTAATGTTTTTTTTTTGTTGGTTTTAGGTTGGCTGTTGTAATATGTTCGTCGTTGTAACATTAAGTTGCTCTTGAGTGGTTCTCTCGACTGTTCGTCAATTGTTGAAATTTTTAGTGCCTTTTCTAGAGATCACGCTTGTTTGGTGATTGATATTGTTGGTTTCAATTCATTCTGGAAAATTTATTGTTGCCTGTATTTGTGAATTTATAATACTTTAGATTGTACAGTTGTAGTTGCTCATTTTGTTAGCACTAAATGTTTGTATTCACTATGCTGATCACTCAACTAGCAAGTTGATGTCAGCCGAAAATGCTCAATTCAGATAGTTACTCGTAATCTAAGGCCTGCTAGGTTTGCACGGAAAAGTAAAAGCAAAAACAAAAAAAAAACAAAAACAAAAATTGATAATCTTTTAACTGCATATCTTATAATATTTGTTTTCTGATCAGAAATTTCACCTGCGGGCACATCATTTCTCCTTCTAATTTTTCATTTGGGTTATTACAAGAATCCTCTTCATCTATACTTTATGTTCATATCTCGATAGTTTGTGATAGAATGTAATTCACGTTATTGAGGAAGAAGATCATAAAAGTTATTAAATAAAACAACAAGGGTGGTTGTAAAACTTAAATTTAATACTCTCACGTTCATGTCAAGTTTGTCCTGAATATGTTTATAAAATAACGATTTAATTACTCTTCTACGGATTAGGGAGGGTTTGGTGAAATTTAATAAACGAAGGCTTTTTTAGAACAGTAATTATAGATGGAGGTGTTTCTTGCAATTTCATTTCTTTCCTTACCGGGCCCCGCACAAACCACCAGCGAAACCAGCCCCGCGTGAAAAACAAGCTAAAGCTTATTATGCAACAAAATTCTCTCTCCCTTCCGTCGACCAAATAAAAATCCCCAGCGATCTCAAACTCTTTAAGATCTGCTCTTTTCTCTCGTAGAGAAAACTAGTGTTTCTGCGGATCCAGATCCGGATCCGTTATCGGCTAAAGATCCGAGAAGCTCTTATCGGATCAGATCTAATGGGGATCCTCTTCACGCGGATGCTCTCTTCTATCTTCGGCAATAAGGAGGCTCGGATCCTCGTTCTCGGCCTCGATAATGCCGGAAAAACCACGATCCTCTGTACTCTCCCTCTTCCAATTTCTTTCTCATTAATTAATTCATTAATTTATTTATTTTTGAGGGATTAATTTGTGTTTTGGTTTTGAATCACAGATAGGCTTCAGATGGGGGAAGTGGTGTCGACGATTCCAAGTAGGTCAAATTCTGCTCTTATTTCTCTCTCTCTCTCTCTCTCTCTCTCTCACATTTGATATGAGTAGGTTTGAATAATTAATTTGTTTTATTTTGGGTGAAATTTTCAGCTATTGGGTTCAATGTGGAAACTGTGCAGTACAACAACATTAAGTTCCAAGTTTGGGATCTTGGTATGTTGAAATCCCTTCATTTGTTCTTTTAATTTGTTTAATTTTCTCAGTTTAGGGTTTGTTTAAGTAATGCTACTAAAACCTAGGGCTTTGAACAGTAACTATGTGATGTTAAGATTGTTAAACATGGAAAGTTATTATTATTATTTTTTGTTCTAAAAAGAACGCAATAGTCTTTGTACTAAGTCTCGTAATGTCATGCTAATTTCTTGTCTACAACTTTTGTAGCTAGCAGTTATCAAGTACCACTTTCATCCAAAAGCTTAGATTTCTTGATTGTTGACTAACGATGTATGCCAAACTAATAGTTTTTCTTTTCAGATTTATTATGTTTCCTTTCAAGTTTGCCACTTGAAGCCATCTTTTCTCCAAACTTGATAGCAATTCCTGCTTTTATACCATCCTCGTGTCAGCATAAAGAAACACTAACAAGGCTTAGTAATTATAGTTTATAGAGCTGTATGAAGGCAGTTGGCTTCTGGTTTATTGTTTGATAGTTTTGTAAATATATATAGCCCCACGAGCGCCTTGTTGGTGCTTCAGCTCTTCATAGTGCCTAAGTACCTCCCAGTTTCTGCTCGTAGTTCATTTGATTGCTGAGTGGTCTGAGTGCCAATGAAATCAGGGTCATCTATTTGTTTTAGTTAACCTATGCCATAGAATCATGCAAGAGTAATAGATGGGTACTATCAACAGACAAGAAAGGTTGCAACCATTTCCCCTAAAGAAGTTCTAGCGTCTAAAACTGGTATTCAAGAAGAAACTCCTCTTCCTCTCCTGGTACATGTTTTCACTTCATAGAGATTTATGATAGAGCTTTGCATGCTGAGTCTTTAACTTTTTTTCATAAGTTTTGTTCTTTGGCCTACAAGTTTCATCGTGCTTGTCTGCTTGATACTAATTTCCGAGCATTTGCCATTAGAAATCTTCTGCCTAACAAACATACTATAGGAGCTGTTATTTTCGAGCATTAGATCTGCTGAACAATTTTTTTCCTCCTTAAGTGGCATGGTAATCTGATTATTAAGACTGTTAAAGTATGCCACACCTCCTTCTGCAATGTTCTTGCATAAACAACAAAGAGGTGGGGTTGGGAGGTTTTTTTTTTTGGGCTGGGAGTTAAAACTTTTATCGCCCATCTTAGAACTCTGTAATTTTGAATTATGATTAACAAAAAGGTAAATTTCACAAAACTCCTCTGTACTTTGAGGGGTTTCACACGAAGCCCCGTGAACTTTTCTCCCACCAAACCCCTAAACTTTGGGGGTGCCATAAACTTTCAAATTTTCGCAAAGAACCCCCCCAACGGTGTTGATGGTCGTTGTCAAATATTTTGTGTATGTAGCTTGTTCATCCATTATCATTGCTAGGTTGTTCCCGAGAAAAGTTTGAAAGTTTAGGGGGGCTTTTGTGAGACAACCCTACGTTCAGGGGGTTTAGTGAGAAAAAAGGCCAGGGTAATTTCATGGGGAACCCCCCAAAGTTATTGGGGGGTTTGTGAAATTTACCGTTAACAAAATAGTAAGCGCTATAAAAAAAAAAGGAACTCTTCTATTTTCTATTCAAAATTTGTCAGCAACTATGACCTAGGGTGTAATCTGTTGCAATTTCTTACATTAGAGCAATCATTAATAAGTAAATTGCTTGTCAAACGGGACATATCACAATTGAAATCCATTCATTTTTCTTCCTTTTCTTTCCCCATTTTGATGACTCCTTTATCTATTGTTCTCAATCTTATTATATTTCCTCGAATCAAAATGTTTTATGAATTTTAGTACTCTAGTTATAATGACTGAACATAGATGCGGTAAATGTTGATAAATTAACCACCAGCATAATGATATAGTTGCTTATCAAATTAACTACTTCAATGCTGAACATTACTGAAGTTTGAGCATATATCTCAGTTTCTTTTAATATAAATATTCCTACTAGTTCTAGTTGCATCTGGTACACTGACGTCAAAAGAAGTTTTTTTTTAACATCAAAAGAAGTTAACACATGTCTTGTTTGCGCATATCAAGTCTATTGGAAATTTTCACTAGCTCTATGGAAATGGTGCTCTAATATGGATTCTAAATAAAGACAAGTGTAACTAGAGTTCTACTTGCTTTCTAAAATTCTGTATATGTTAATGGATACTACTTCTTGATTATGTTTTGACATGGTCACTATGTTTTTGTGGAACAGGTGGGCAGACGAGCATCAGGTATTTCATTATGTTCCTCTTTAACAAATACGCTTACTTACCCAGTGACAGCTTTCTAGATTGTTTTTATTTTCTTTGGTTATTATCAATTTATCTCTGTAAGTTTTATTCTTTAATACATACTCTGTACATGTGAATGTCCTCTAGAAGTTCATATTCATATATGCATAGACCTTTTGGTTATTTGTTTTGCCATCATGTACACGATTTAAGTGAGTTTTTGTTGCAAGATTGTAGTTCATAGCTAAAACTTGTCTTTAAACCTGAAAACTTAAAAGTAAAATATCGCATTTTGTTTTTACCTTACCTAATGGCTGCACAAAATCCTATTTGTATTCCATACCTCATATACCTCTTGTAGCCCTTTCACTGAATACTGAATGGTTTGCTAAACTAAAGATTAGATAAAGTTTTCGTACCGGCAGAAGCATCTTTAGCATCATGTCATGTCCAACAGCAGAGTACAAGAAAACAAATATGATTTAATATTCTGGTCATTGTTACATGTGGAGAAATATGACTGTAGATCCCATGAACTCATTGCTCACCAGTCCCCACACACACAATTTAAAGAGAGAATCATCAAAGTAAGTGAAATTCACATTTTTTTAAACTCATTATGTCCATCTAATATTTCTAACAGTTGTACCATGGATTTCCAAAATACTTATTCAGAAACTGGGTAACGAGGAAAATGATATAAATTAGGAATCTTTACTTTGGTCAAATTAGGAGAGACTTCTAGCTAAGAGTTTATTTCAACTGAAATTTGGAGATGGTAAGAAAAAAAAGATAGCAATGAATATTTAAAAGTATCCACGTCATGATTTATGGAATCACATACAGGTTCGAAATCTCAGGAAATATATTGGTCTATGTAGTGGTTTTTGGTATCAATTTTGGGATTTGGGGATCTGGGTACCATTTCCTGATTGAAATCCAGGAGAACCAATGAGATATTTCACTCTTACCTTTTGTTTGTTTCTAGGAAGCAAGAGAGAACTGTCCTATTGGATTTATTAACTTATTCCCTGCAAAACAATGACTATGTCTCCTCTTAATTTTTTACTTTATCATCCTTATAGTTTCAGTTGTACATTTCAGAAGTTATTCACTCCAATTAAATCCATTCACATAATGTTTTCTGATCTGCTATCCGATGCAAGCACGCTTACCTACCAACTCACTCTGCAATCCTGTGAGCTATAAGAATGGTATGACTAGGATGAACAGCTGAGAAGTCATTTATCTTCCAATGAGACACTCTCTCCACTGTGCTCTTAAGCACTTCATTTTTTATAAAATGTCATTCTCCATCTATCTTTCCTGATTTAAGATACCATGCTTGCTGTATATTGTAAAGCTTGGCAATGGAATGCTTACTTCTCTTCGGATGATTTGTTTATATAAGAAGCAAATAGACTCTCTCGGTGATGATTTGAGTACTAAAAGAAAGGAAAACAATTGGGTTGGAAGGCATTGAGAGATATCAATTTGCCTAAATCCTTTTTTCCTGTCTAGATTGAGCGGGGAAACAATTTAGTGCAGATGATGAAAAAAAGACCACCCAATGGCAGCCCTAACAATTGGATTATGAATTCCAATCTTGATTCACATCTTCCACGTTCGATAGTTTTTGTTTGCCATTAAGAAACATGACATCTTGTCTCTATGAAGACAGTTTAGATTAATATACACATCTACATAATTTGATCTGTCTATACGAAGTTTGATGTATACTATGTTTCCCTGATCTTTCTGCTTATGTTACACGTATCTGAGTGATGGAAAAACAATAAATACAAACATGTCGCGTTCTGTGTATTAAGCATAGTTGTTTCTGTGTATGTGAATGTTTAGTTGAATTGAATTATATCCATGAAGATGTTGTTACTTGCGTAACAAGAATCTTTTATTTTTACTCTTGCAGGCCATATTGGAGATGTTACTTTCCAAACACTCAAGCTATTATATATGTTGTTGACTCGAGTGACACTGATAGGTTGGTAACTGCCAAGGAAGAATTTCATGCTATCTTGGAGGTAAGCCACATTCTGAAATTTACTTCTTATGTCTAATCAGTGATTTCAGTTTTATTCCATGGGTCAGGACTAGTTAGAGGAGGTGTCAGTGGGGACATCAATTTTAGCTAACAGTGCAGGATGATTGAGAATCTGTGGACTTTGTTTTTGAAGAATCTTGTACATTCTTTCTGCAGAACCTGTAGATGTTATACTTACCAGGCCATATTTAAATGTCAACACTGAACTTTTAATTGTAATGCTAGTCGTAAGATTGGCATTAGGCTTTGGTTCAGATGAATATATGACAAATGACATCTTGACAGGAGCTAACATTGGGTCGGTTTACCTCGGAAGAGCTAGGAAACTGGGTGTGCTGCGGGCACTCGATTTTCTACATACTTTCTTGAGAATCTTTAAATGTTATACTTATCAGGTCATATTTGCATGTCAACTCTAAACTTTTACTTGTAAATGATAGTTGAAGCTAAGATTAGCCTGAGGCTTTGGTTCAAATGAATTGATGGGGAATGATATCATTGTTGGAGTTAACACTGTGTCAGTTTCACTCGGAAGGGCTAGGAAATAGGGCATGGTGGGAGATTTTCTAGTATGGACATAGTAGCCCAAGTAAAATTTCTATTTATATTTTGTAGCATTGAGTTACAGTAAATCTGACCTGATTCTTTGTTTCTTTGAACTTGATCGTCTTGATATTGCTGCAGTCTTTCTCCAGCGCTCATATTTCTATATAAATTGCATAACATGATTTTGTCCTTACTGTTCCACTGAAATATAATATCAGTGCCTTTAATTAGATATATTACTCACCTAAAACTATCTGAATCAATATAATGAACAGCTCTCTCACTCGCTGTTATACCTGTCTGATGAATATTTCATTTTTAACATCTTTTCTTAATCCCCCCCTTTTTTCGCAGTTGTGGATGATTACCTTTTAATTGCAATAGGACCTTTAACCCTTTTTGTTATATTCCTGCTCATGTTGATATTTAGTTGGTCTCTTGACTTGAAGCGTTGTTATAAATGAAATTAGATATCAAATTCGAGTTGCAAAGATCAGAATTTTAGCATTTTCTTTAAGTTTCGTAGTAGGCTAAAACTAAAAGTTTATATCTACTTCTTTGTGGTAATTGTTTGTTCATCAACCTATGTTTAGTTTGATTTGATCTTAGTACCTTTTTTGTCCCCAACTAGTACCTCTTTTGTCCTCAACTGGTCTCTTATTTTCTTTTTGGCTGAAATATTGTGTACATTTGTAGTCTGATTGCAAATTAAAAATCTTAATTATGCTTTTTGAATAAATTTCAGTCCTCATCCTCATTCTTATCAAGCAATTTAAGCGTAACAAATCGTATATTCTCTAACATTTCACATAAGGACTGATACCATCTAGAACTAATTTGTTTTAATTGTCATTATAGTTCTTATATTCTCTAACATGGTAGGCTCTGATACCATCTAGAACTAATTTTATTGACTATTGTTTTCTTTTATTTCTCAGGGCATTCATTTGCTAATAAACTTTTAGTTAGTGCACTCCTTCTGAAAAATTCATGTGGAAATATAGCTGCAACTTGTGTCCTAATTCCTAATAACATCTAAAAGAGAAGTGGGACTGTAGCCTTATGGTTTATATAATGGATGTGGAGTAATATGTGTCGTCGTCATTGTTGTTGTATGTGGAGTAATAAGTGTGGTGTAAGATACGTGATCCAACAGCAGACTGAAAAAAATTAAGACTACCTACACATGAGTCCCATTTGATGCATAATGCATATTACTATGAAATAAAACCTGAGATTCTTAATTTATATTTGATATGCTATATTTACGAATACATTTTCTTTTCTTTATTAATAATGAAATTATATAAATGCTTATTTCTAATTTATACTATTCATTTATGATGTCCTTGAACCAAAAACAAGCAACTAATTCCTTGATCTTTTTCAATCAGGAGGAAGAACTGAAAGGTGCAGTTGTCCTCATTTATGCAAACAAGCAGGTGAGGATGGTTTTTAGTATCTAAATCACCCGAACATCTCTGTTTTTAATTTGCTGAAGTCAGGGACCATCTCCTTCGTTGTCTCAAGCAAGTTCCACACATTGACATGTTCATATATTGAGAATCAACACAAAATGGATTTTCTTTTATATTGATCAGACAGAATTATAGTTGTACATGTTTTATATATTTGATCTTTTTACAATATCATTGCAGGATCTCCCAGGTGCACTTGATGATGCTGCAATAACTGAGTCTCTAGAACTTCATAAGATCAAAAGCCGTCAATGGGCCATCTTTAAAACTTCAGCTATTAAAGGAGAAGGGATATTTGAGGGCTTGGACTGGTAAGCTGGATTTTGTTTTCAAATGCTGATTTTAGTTAATAATGACGACACTGCAGTTTTTCGATCTCAACATTCATTTTCTTGATTCATGCACATCATCTGCCACTTTTTCTGTGAAGATACTCAGAAATCAGGAGATCTCTTCTAATAATAACTTCTGGAACATTTCAATTTAACTACTTATGAGTTATCTTTTATAAAGAGATGATTTTATAACCACATCACTGTGGAAGGTCGAAACCTAGAACTATTAGCTTTTACCTTAAGTCCGTCTTGACATCCAATTGTGGAAGCTCTAATACTCTGCTATTTGACGTCGGTGTTCTCTCAATAGACGACTTTAAAGAAGAATGTAATGCAGTTTTATATTGATGTAAAATATCCTTTAAAAGAATAATTCCCACATAACACTGCCCGTGCTCAAATTTGGATCTGAAGATATGATAAATCAAAAGAAGCCGACATGTCTTAATAATCTTAGCTAAAGCTAGTCATAGATATTGTGAAAGCTTGTCATTTAGAAGTGGCTGCAGTACTATTCCAAACTTCTTCTGTTATGTTAGTTAGTTCCAGCTGGAATGACCTCAAATATGTCCTCTTTGCATTACCTCAACAAGACTCCCATTGTCGACAACTCTGTAACCCATACTTCCTGGTATAAAACTGCAGCTAAGTAAGCATGGCACACATCATGCAGCGTCAGTCCTTATGTGAAATGTAGCTTTTCCCGGCTATAGTACATTTCTACCATTTTATAATAAAAACCAAACTGAGAGTAGCTATGATGACTAGCATTATTGCACGTGCAAATGCAGGTGCAGCCGACATTGGAACTTATTTATTATAATTTTTGTACAAAAAGGATCAATTAATACCCTAAAGTATCATAGATATTTCTAAGATTTTTTATGATATTTGTTCATGTACTATGCGATTTTTTTATCTTACCTTATTTGAAATGGGTTCTGGCATATATTTCAATTTGAGTAATGAGTAAATTTTCTGGATGTCATTAAGAAGAGTCTTTTTGTATTTCGTCTTCAGATTATTTTATTTAATTATTTTTAAACTAAGTATTTAGATATGCACTGATATGCTTTAGAAAGTTCTGGAAATAAAGAAGGAGAAGAAAAGACAAAGAGAAAATTTTTCTGAAATGACGAAATTGTCCTCGTGCCTTCACTGAGATGGACAATTTCCATAACCTTCAAAATTTTTCTTCCCTCACTTAAGTTTTTAATATAGTAGTATAGATATGCAATCATTCATGATTTGTGTACTTTTCTTACGTCTGACAAGTTGATAACGCGGAGTTGATTTGGAGGACCATTTGTGACACGGATATTTATGAGCAATTCAATAATCTACTGTAGGATATTATAGTCATGACTGGTATTGAGCTTGTTAAAGTAGGGATGGAACAATTAGAGTAGCTTGAACGACGGATGAACATATATTGACTATTACAAAACATCATTGTCATTTATCATTTTCATGTCAAATGCTGACAATTATGGAGAAAAACTCTGAAGTGAGAACAGTATGCCTGCTTGTCAATTATTTGAAAATTAATAACCTGGTCGTCAAATCTGACATTATGCTTTTAAGTTGGCCAAATTCTTAAATTCTTATGGAGAGAAGGAAACTATGAAGAGGAAAGGGGCTTGTCGTACAATCTTGTGGACAATTTGGAGGACTTGATGTGAAAGTGAGGACTCACAAAACGGTTTAACCTTCTATTCAGGCACTTAAATTGATTTAGGTCATATTTAACAGTATGATTCGACCCCAATCAGTGTCATATCCAGTTGCCCCTGCCCTGTCATGAACACTGAATGAAAGGAAGAAGATGAGAGGGGGTAGGTTGGGATGGGAATTGAAAGCCCCATTGAAGGGTATTTTCGTTCAAAACTTAGCATATGATTTTGATATATGATTACATTCCAAGCAGACAGTAATGGAGGATAGTTTACTGAAATCGGAAAAGTTTATGTTTATTTTCCATTATTGAGAAAGTTGGTGCTAATTTAATGGAAATTAATGAAACTTCATGGTAAGTTTGTGTTACTCGGCCTCAATCATCATACTTTTTTCAGGGTTTCTTGCATGTTCATTTTTTTAAGGTGTACTTATTATTAGATGGAGAATAGTTTCCTCTGTCATCGCTTGATTTTTTCAAAAGAGATAATTGGTCTCAAGATTAGAATTTGTTACTGTTTATTTAACATTCTAAATCTAATTATTGCAATTATTAGCGGATGTATTGTGTAATTCAAAATCTATGGTTGATTCTCCATAAAAGTTACCGTTTTTTTACTTTTTGTTGCTTGAATTTTTTCTGGTTGCATAGAGAATAGTCCAAGATATTGGCGTTTTTGGTAATTCCCATTTGCATCTGAGGAAGTGCTGCAATCGTAAAATATGGCTTTTGATTTTGCTTTCTCTTGTATTCAATTAAAAAAATTTGCTATTTTGTTGTGCAGTAGGCCACATAATTATGTCTACTTCAACGTTGATTTTCGTTGGCTCAAGTGTAGCCAAACCCAAACCCAAACCCAAAGTGGGCTCCTATTTTGATGTTATTGGCACAATTGCAAAGCTTTTATCTAATAATAAACCACATGGTGTTTGGAAAATACATTTATTAACTTTTAGAACGTGCAAGATTTTATTAACTTTTAGAACGTGCAAGAATTTATCTTATTATCGTGGGGGGTAAACTTTGCAGGCTTAGCAATACACTGAGATCTGGAAGTGGCTAATTCTTGAAGAACGCGGATATGGTGAATTTTTCAGATTGGGAAAATGATGTAACAGGATGAGTTAATTTAGATGCTGTTTTATCTTTTTTTCTTCTGCCATATTTTTTTTAATATCTTCATGTTTACATGTAAAAATGCTCTCTAATCTCAGAATATGTACATTTCTTTATGTGTTTCCGTCTGCTGCTTCCCTACTATTTGCACTGTGTTCAGTGAAGACCGGACGAAATGTATTAATAGCGTACAAGATAAATTCTGAAATTGTTTCCTCAACTGATTTGATGATATTTGCTTCTTGCCATCTTTATTGTCTGAAGCATGTTATTTAGCGATGAAACAAGTATTGCATTGTTCCTAATCATATGTTTTGTATTTGGCTGCAACAATATCTATATAGATTTGATTTTGTTTCTGAGATACTAAAGTTGAATGCGCATGGCTACCGATTCCAGCATGCATACCTAGGATCTTTATCTTTTCAGGTAATTAAATCTTCATGAGCACGATATTTGATACATGCATGTGCGAGGCGATCTTCAAAGATTCAGGAGATTGTACGCGTAAGGTGATCTTCAAAGATTCAGGAGATTCAAAGATTCAGGAGATTGTACGTGACACGTGTAAGGTGATCTTCAAAGATTCAGGAGATTGTACGGGACGTAAAAGAATCACTATTCTCTTGATTTTCTCTCAAGTTCCTTTTAGGGCATCTTACTAAAAAAGGAGACATTGTTTATATTCAATTGAAAATGTGCACATGGGCTATCAATTCCTACCCCCTAGCGATATTGATTCTTCAGGTAATCAAATCTCCGCCAGTCTGATATTTGATACATAGCGTGAGTGAGGTTTAAGGGGACAGTAGAGGATAAGAATCAGGGTTAATTGCCGATAGACCTCCTCTGCTACCGGAGTTTTGTCTCTTGTTGCTTCAAAAAAAAAAAGGCCAACTGTCCGAAAACTGGTAATTTGATGTCAACATTACATGGATGTTATTTGATGTTAATTTGTTACAGAGATCAATCTGTTCTCTTGTAGATGTTGAACATATACTCTCTATACAATAACAATATATGTGCTAATAATAAAAAAAATATATCAAGAGCAATAAAATGGCTAACTTCTATAGTACAGGGTGTGTCTTCAAGCAACTGATAATTTTTATTCTCCAAGTCTTTTTACATCTTACTTGAAAAAGACAACATGTGGTAGAAGCCAAGACTGGCTCAAAACAAAGAAACAGTGAGGTGGAGACACTGCTGCTTTTCTTTTCAAATGAAAATTTGAAATGTGTAACACAGCCTCCTCTATTTTCTAGAACTTCATGATAAGCGTGTCTGTGTTCGATAATATAAGATTGATATAAGTTAATTCAGTTTATAATGTTATAATCAGTTAGCAATCTATTTTCTTGGGTAGTTGTTGAACTCAGCTGTGGACTTCGCGTGCAGCATATAACCAGACCCAGGCCCGGGGAGATCCTAAAAAAAGAGCGACTCTCTTCCTTTTTAGGGGATCAGAAGATTCAGAACTAAAGCGAAGGCCTGAATCAGCCTTTTTAGGGTAAAACAGTACTATCTGCTAAAATAACATGACCTAAAAACGCATACGATATCTATCTAACAAACCCTAAGGCGAAAAAGAGAAGCATAGAACCCAAATTGCAAAAAGAGGAAGAAAATATGGGGAAGTACCCGGAGTAGAATTCACGTTCCTTAGATTTTCTAACAGATTTTAAACATTTTTAAGATTTTCCTAACAGATTTTTAAACAAAGCAAATATACAATAATAATCTAGAATCTGACCCACAAATTGAAATGTAAAATTAACAAATTACATAGGTATAAATTGTAAATTTTGCACACGCGAAGGGAAAGGGATAGATGACGGGGCCCTTGTTGACCTGACAGCTCACATGAAAGGTGTTTATTTGTCTTCTTCTTTCGGGGTTTATTAACAAGTCTGACAACGATGCGGCGAAATGCCGCGCTCTTTACGTACCCACTTGCCGACCGAAAAAATCATGGCCACCTCCCAACTAACTTGAAACTATTTCATAGGATCAAAACTTTGTTTAGGGCGGAATATGGCGTTAAATGCCACCCCAAATTCTCCAAAACCCACAAATTTTGCTTTTACATGAAAGTCTAAAGAAAAATATAACTTTTTTCGGTGGATAACTCGACTCAAGAAATATATGCATCTAGCTAACTGTAAGTTGTCTGGAAAATGTATGATTTTCGTTCAACATTCAAGTGCAGGACTCATCACATCACATCAACCTATGCTGGCTTGTTACAAAATTTTAGTGGGCTGTAGATTAATGAGGCAAGTATTAAATGATAAAAATGAGAAGAATAGTGTCAAATTATATCTCAATCAGAGAGAAGAAATATAATTTGTGAACGTCCAACTTTGAAGTGATTGATTACACTACAAGGGCTGTGATCAAATCTAATACGAAGGATCCAAAACTCTCATTATTATTATGTTTGCCACGAGCCAAAACTATCATTATCAATCGCATTTCAACAGTATATGGCCCACAAAAACCCAAATTACTAACTAGAATCTGGGTCATTTTATTTTTGTTATGGCATTTTTATCTATTTTCATTGGTCAAATTCGGGCGACCAAAATCATTGCTCTTCAGAAATTTCGGATAATAATAACATCTTAATCAGACAACTGTCACGCTCCCATCCCGTGTACACACGCCACCATCAGAATGCGGGTCCTCCTCACATAGCCTTCACCGTTAACCACGAATAGTTAACCGACACGTGATCCTCGGAGCCCCAAAGACCGCGGTCAAAGCAGTTAAAGTACACGTGGCGAGCGTTGAAGCTACGGGCGGTGTGTGCCACTGTACACTGGATCGCAGGAAAAAGCTGTGACGGCAGCGCAATCGTCAGTTGCGATGTAAACACCGAAAATACCCCCATCAGGTCGCTTCAACAAGGACGAGAGTTGATGAGTGCCTTCGCCAGGGTGGGCCCCTTAATTTCCATTCAAAATTTTGTTCCTAAAAGGAGTACTTCGTCTTTTGAGAGGGTAGTTTAGATATTTCTGTTATAGAATCTCCACAATGAGCTCTGCTTTATTTAGCCCATGGTAAATTGAGTGCGGTGACCACACCGTAGTGGGCGATAAAAGACTTTAAAGCCCGGGGTCCACGAGCCGTAAAACCCAAGTGACAAATTAATTGACCTTTTTGGATTACTTTTTTTTCCCCTCCATATTAGTCCTCTTTATATTTTAAAATTATGACAAAAAGTAAAAAGAAATCATTGCAATTAGAGGTGCTCAAAAGTTGATTATAACCTATAGAAAATAAAGCAAATACGAAAGCAACAGCCCAGCTATAATATGCAGCTATAATATGCAGCTGGACTTCATCTAATAGAGAGCCTTTCTTTTATTATTATTATTATGGGAATAGAGAGCCTTTCCTGTGTTTCAATATTTGATTTTCGCAAAATAAATAAAACAACATCTATCCATAACTAGAAGGATTTGTTCTAGAGTTGTGCTCGTGTGTGTCTATATATATATATATATATATATATATATATATATATATATATATATATATATATATATATATAAGAAGGCCCTATGAACTTAAGTTCATAGGAGCCTTCTCTCTCTCTCTCTCTCTCTCTCTCTCTCTCTCTCTCTCTCTCTCTCTCTCTCTCTCTCTCTCTCTCTCTCTCTCTCTCTCTCTCTCTCTCTCTCTCTCTCTCTCTCTCTCTCTCTCTCTCTCTCTCTCTCTCTCTCTCTCTCTCTCTCTATATATATATATATATATATATAAAATATGGTTCTCCCACATATATACATACAAGTGTTAAGCAGTGCTGCATACTTGAATAGATTTTGACTAAAGTTAAGTGATGGATAAATTTGAGGAATTAAAATAATTTGGAGAAAATTTTAAAATTATCATGACTTGCGTGTAAATTTAAAAATACATACAATTTGAGGGTTATGTATAGAAAAAAATTCAAAGCTGAAATATGAAAAGTTTCAAGAAATCCCAAATCAATTTTGGTATTTAAAACTAAATCTCTAATATCTTTGAAACTCGAATAAGCCCTAATATCTTTTGGAAAAATCCTCAAAATTAACATCATTAGTTTATGCACGTTAAATGATCTAAAATACCCCCAATACATTTGGGAGGAAATTCCAATAAGTTTTATGCTTTGTCACTTAATTCCCAATAACTTCAAAGTAAAACTCCTAATAATGGATGTTTATAATTTTTAAAAATTTTTGATAGGTTTGTTTGTAATATTTAGATTTTTAAGTGGTTGTTTATAGTTTTAAATTTTAAAGGGGTGTGTTTGTAAATTTATATTTTGGGGGTTGCTTGTAACTTTAAAAATTTTAGGTTTTTGGTTCTTTGTATTTTTTAATTTAAATCGCCTATTTGCAAATTACTTATTTTTTAGTGACTATTTACAATTTTAGATTTTTCATTATGTTATTTGTCATTTGTTATTTTTATGGGTTTTTGTAATTATCATATTTTTCGGTGTTTGTTTCAAAATTTTTAATTTTTCAGTGATCTTTTGTAATTTTTAGAGTTTTCCAGGGTGTTTGTAGTTTTCATTTTTCTAGGAGTTCTTTGTAATTTATAAATTTTTGGGGGTCATGTATAATTTTAGAATTTTAGGGATTTTTTCAATATTTATATATTTAGGGGTTTTGTTTTTAATTTCAGATTTTCAAGGGGCTATATATAATTTTTAAATTTGCAAGGATTTATTTGTGATATCCTAATTTGTTCGGGAGTTTTCTATAATTTTAGTAATTCAAAGGAAATTGTTTGTATCCTTCAAAATTTTCTACCTATTGTTTGTGATTTTAGATTTTTAGGAAGCTATTTGTAATTTTTATATTTTTAATAATTATTTATTATTTTATGGGTTAACTTGCAAATACAAATGATTTGAGTGGTATATAATGGTCTTGAGGGTTAATTTTTCAATAAAAAATATAAGATAACCCTATTTATGGAGGTTAAGTGCAAAAAAAAAAAAAATATTTTGGTGGTTTTCTCGTGAATTTCAAAATTTTTGGGGTTTAGTGCTAAACCAAGAAAGATATGAGCAGTTTATTGAATTCACTCTTTAAAAATTAAGAAGGGCACTATGACAATTTTTTGAATTTTTAATTATAAACCGTTATCACTTGATTAGAATTAACAAATATTTGATTATTAGAGTTTTCTAATTTTTATGGGTAAAATTTTCTAATTATGAACATGAATAGTTTTAATTTGATAAGAATTCTTTGAAAGATGGAATTAGTTGTTCACATGTCATTTTCTAATAGGATAGAGGGATATATAATATTTTTTTATTAGGGATTTAACACTTGGCAATTTTTATACATATGACATTTTATGGTGCATCTAGGGATAGTTTACCAATTTCTCTTTACTATATAAAGGAGGACACCAAGTGTGGTTATGAGGTATTCTCTCTCCTACTTTATTCACTTGGTGGAGATTGTCCCACATCATTGTATATGAGGGAATCCCTCAATGACATATGATACCCATTAATCTATATATATATATATATATATATATATATATATATATATATATATATATATATATATATATATATATATATATATAGCACATCTCCTATAAACTTAAGTTTATAGGAATAGATACACCAACTTTTTATCCATTGATGTTGCATTTAGATATGTGCCATCAAGCCATCAAGAGATGCACAAATCTCAAAATGGGCTTCATATCTTTCATGGATCTCAATGCAATATCAATGGATAGAAAAGTTGGTGTATGACTATTCCCTATAAACTTCCCATAAACTTAAGTTTATAGGAGATTTTCTATATATATATATATATATATATATATATATATATATATATATATATATATATATATATATATATATATAAACTTAAGTTTATAGGGAATAGTATACACCAACTTTTTATTCATTGATGTTGCCTTTAGATATGTGCCATCAAGCCATCAAGAGATGCACAAATCTCAAAATGGGCTTCATATCTTTCATGGATCTCAATGCAATATCAATGGATAGAAAAGTTGGTGTATGACTATTCCCTATAAACTTCCCATAAACTTAAGTTTATAGGAGATTCTATATATATATATATATATATATATATATATATATATATATATATATATATATATATATATATATATATATATATATATATATATATATATAAACTTAAGTTTATAGGGAATAGTATACACCAACTTTTTATCCACTCATCTTGCCTTGAGATTTGTGATGCACAAATCTCAAAGTGGCTTTTATATCTTTCACGGATCCCAAAGCAAGATGAGTGGTTAGAAAAGTTGGTGTATGACTATTCCCTATAAACTTCCCATAAACTTAAGTTTATAGGAGATTTTCTATATATATATATATAGAGCAAGGCTCTATATATATATAGAGCAAGGCTCTATATATAATATCTTTCACGGATCTCAAAGCAAGATGAGTGGTTAGAAAAGTTGGTGTATGACTATTCCCTATAAACTTCCCATAAACTTAAGTTTATAGGAGATTTTCTATATATATATATATATATATATATATATATATATATATATATATATATATATATATAATATGGTTCTCCGCATGTTCACGTGATGCTTGTTAGATACTTCTATAAGAACTCATTTCAGATCTAGTTTTAAGATAAAATATGTCAATAGATCATATTCCTATTTAGTTATTTCTTGTCACATGTGGAACAAAAGGTAAAGGTTCATTTGAGGTTCCTGATGTATCATCTAAATATCATCAGGGTTCTTAAATTTTGGAAGTCATCAGTAAGAGTTCTTAACGTTATCTCCGTCAGCAACCTAAGTTCTTTTTATAAATTTTTGCTACATCTTGTCGTCACGATTGTGGCATGATACTGCCATGTCATTGTTACTTATGCAAATAAATTAATAAAAATCCAAGTTTGTTATTCTACATCACTCCAACATCAGCGACAATTATTGAAATTATAAGTTTGTCATGACATGTCATTGGCTCATCAGCAAGTTTTAAAGGACCAACGCTGATGATATAGATAATGTTAGATACCCCTACCGATGATTTCCAATATTAAGGATCCAAAATGATATTGGGCTAATAAATCGAGGACTTCCATTGAAGTTTTATAAACTCTGTGAGCTAGTTTTATACCATGTCATAATTTTATTTATAAATATAAGACAACCTCATTCTTAGAGAAATCCACAAAAAAACATTTCTAAAATCTATTCAAAATATAAAATCTATTTATAAATATATAATGTTTTTAAATATAAGAAAATGATCTCACAATTAAAAAAACCTTTTAAAAAATCATTCATTTTAGGGAAAAATGCTTTGAAGCCCCAAATTGCGCATAGGATGTGCCTACCCCCCAAGAATAAGTCAATGAGTGCCTCACCCCTTAAATCAAGGTGCAAATATGTCTAGCCCCAATTGCATAGTGTCAACTTATCACTGATTAAAAAAAATTCCCCATTCTACCCCTCATTAGAACCCACTGTCATTTGCCTCATTTATTGGAGAACGTGCTAGGTATAAGCCCTCCCTCCCTCTCCCTCCCTCCATTTTCATTAACCTTATTTTAGGAGAAGAACAAGAATTGCTCCTCTGGCCACCGCCACGACCTCTTCACCTTCCTCCTCCTTATCTCCCGTTTCTCCTCCACCAACCTCTTCAAGACCGCTGAATCCCTCCTCTCTCAGATCCAACCCGATTAAAGGGGATTTAATAAGTTGTTAATCAGATTTAAGGGATTTAATGAGTTTAGTCAGATTATTGAAGATGAAATTGGAAACTAAAAATGAATCTTGGGTTGCACAAATTATTGATGAAAAATACTTTAATTTCAGGCAAGCAGTGTTAATGTTAGACCGCAATCTCATGTTTGGAAGAGGAGAGAATTAGAAGACGAAATATGCATTATGTTGTTCAGTTAAAGTTACCTAAAAAGATATACAACAAGATGAAAGATACTAGGATTTCTCCTATGTAGCCTCTTACAATGTGCTCATAGAAACTTTGTGTAACAATATGAAGAACTTGGTTATTACAGTAAAAGTTTTCCATAGAATGGAGAATCTCGATATGTACACTTATGGAGCTTTGATTGATGGCTTAGCAAAAAAATTATTCGTTGGTTGTTAAATATCCGAGTCAAAAGTTAAACTTATGCGATAGTTATTAAACTTATTAGTTAGTAATTAAACTTATGAGATAGTTGTTAACCTTATTAGTTAGTTGTTAAACTTAGGAGTTAGTTACTATAACTTTTGTAACTTTTATTCATTAATTGTTAAGTGGTTTTAGATTGATGTTAACCTTACAACGTAGTTGTTAAGGTTACGGTTTAATTGTTAACCTCAGAGTCTGGTTGTTAGGGTTATAGAGCAGTTGTTAATGTTACAATTTAGTTGTTAACCTTACAAATTGATTGTTAACCTTACAACTTGGTTGTTATGATTACAATTTAGTTGTTAACCGTACTGAGCAGTTGTTAAGCTTACAGTTCAATTGTTAAGGTTACAACTTAGTTGATAACCTTACAGATAGGTTGTTAATGTTACAATATAGATGTCAAAGTTTTTGTTTTGTTAATGTGGGTAGTGGTTGTTAATGATTATTATTGCTTTATATATAGATATGACTGCAGGCTTTATGTGTACCTGTATATAAAAGCTATTTTTGAAGAAAAAGATGTCCTGCACCTCACGTCAGAAAATCACTTTACATGGGTCATACGAGTAAATTAACTATAACATTAACAACTGACGTGTATCTTTAACAACTAAACTGTAACTGTTGTGCCATGGAAATAAGCAAGTGTTAATCACATTCAACTGGTTGACACGTGTCTCAAGCAGACTACACACCGACTCGACCCAGATACACCGTTTTCTCGTATCCCTCGAAGGCCAAGACGAAAGGCGTCCCTTCTCATCTCGCTTGAGGGTCGAGACAAAAGACGTCTTTTATCGGTCCTCTCGCAAAGCCGAGACGAAAGATGGTCATTCTCGATCCCCTTGGCGACAGCCAATCACCATCACATTAAATGCACGGTCGGAGGCATCATTACATCCACCACAAAGGTCTTAATGACTCATCGGACCTTGTCAGCACCTTACTCCCCCTGTCACCGTCGCATTAATCACAAGGGTGACTCATACCCACAGCCGACACCTATAAAGTATCAGCCGAATAAACTGACTGCATGGACTCGGACAAAATTACCTAAATACCCTCGTCAGCTCGGTATAAATAGGCACATCGCCTACTGACCAAAGATACGTAATTTCTGCACACTTAGAGAACTATATCAGTTCCTTTCTCCCCTTCAGATCATATCTAACTTGATCGTTGGAGGAACCACCGTAGAACCCAACTCCGATCCTCTAACGTGTTGCATGTGTGTATGACTCTCTTCCTATCAGGGGATCAACCATCAAAGGAGATCAGAGGACCCTAGAACTCTTCACAATGCACACTAAATTTTCGTGTTTGATATTTGACATCAACAGTAACCGTAACAACTAATGTGTATTCTTAATAACTAAACCGTAACATTAACAACAAACGTGTATCCTTAACAATTAAACTATAACCTTAACAACCAAGCTGTAAAATTAACAACTAATGTGTATCTTTATCAACTAAATTGTAATCTTAACAATTAATATATAAACTTAACAACTATATCGTAAGTTTAACAACTAAACTGTAACCTTAACAAATATATTGTAACCTTAACAACTACATTATAAACTTGACAAGTACCATGTAAACTTAATAATCAATCTGCATGGCTACAAACTAATTTGTAACCTTAACAACTAACCAAAAAATCAACAACAAACTAAATTAAATAATCATACCTTATGCTAGGGAAATAAGCATTTGCCCATCACTTTTGAGAGTAATTCATTGCAGTAACATAAACCCTTTGATCTATCAAATCCAATTCTTTCATGTAATCTTCTCATTCCACAATTGTGAACTTATAAGCCGCGGATTGCAACATTAGAACTCATGAGCTGAAAAAAAACTAGCTAGCAATGGAAAGAGGAGGAGGAAGAAGAAATAGCTAAAAAATATTCATTTGCTCAGAAATAATAAAATACATTATATAACATTCCGCTAACATTCCTTTACTCAAAAATCATGAAATGCATTACAGACTGCTCGAAGGTCGAGCTCAGCGGTTAAACTCTAAAGAGGAGGGGAAAAAATGGTTGACTGCTTTAAGAAGGCAGAGGGCCTTGATTCTGAAACCAAATAGGTTGGGGTCATGATCAATACTAGCTGCCTACTTTCATGCTCTTCTTCTTTCTCCTTCAATCCACAACCGTCTCCAACCCCGGCCTCGTCATCGCCCGTCCTTCGCTAGGCCAAATCCATGTCCCACCACCTCACCTCCGAGGTCCACATAATCACAGCCCACATATTCTTCTCCTCTAACTGCTTGGCCCTCGCTCGAAGATTTATACATGATGGATTTTTTTCTCATAGGCATTTCGTCAAACAGCTAATCTACACTTATTAGTACTGGTACTCGTATCCCTCCGTATTTGATATTGTGATGAGGTCAAGGCTTTGAAATCAAAAGGGAGGCCATCGTTGGGGGAGGGGAAGGTGATAGTGCAGGAGGTCATGGGAGGTTTGATGGAGGGGCGAGCTCCACCTTCGCCGATCGAAGATGAGGGTCAAAGCGGATGAGAGACATTGAGTTTATTTAGGGCCATGAGGGAGGGGATGGTGATGGTGCAGGAGGTCGTGGATATTTCGGGTCTTTTTATATTGCAATTAACGTAGATTACAATAAAAAGATTACAATGAAACAAAAAAAATTTATATTTCATGTGTTTCTTTTCTGTGTGCCGGTGGAGCGTCGATCTTGTACTCCGTTGACGGTTCGCCTAAGACGATGTGTCTTTCGCTGATTGATGATCTCTCATCTCTCGGAAGATAGCACAGTCTTCTCTGGATAAAGAGATATTAACGAATTCTTTTTCACAAGGATCGTTGATCAGGCCAAATGAGTAGCCGATGATAATGATCTATGAAGATCAATGAGAATGGAGGAGAGATGGGCTTTTTATCAATTTAGCCTCTAAATCTCTCTCTCTCTCTCTCTCTCTCTCTCTCTCTCTCTTCTCAATGACAAAGAGTCTAGTCCCAAGACCTTTCCTCCGCCTCCCTCCTCTCGTGCCCTGTTGATCATGCCTATTTATAGGCTTAGGAGCGTTAAGTGGGTGAGTTAGTGGGCCTTAACTCCCCTTAAATGGGTGAGTTAGTGGTCATTAACTCTCCTTTTTATGGGTGTGTAAGTGGTCATTAACGTTTCCTTAAAAGTAGCTTCTGAGAACGGTTATGGGCGAGGTTCGTCGATAGCAGCCATGGGCGAGGTTCGCCAGAATGGGTGACACGGCCCACGTGGGCTACTGGGCGAAGCTCGCTGCTGCTTGGGTGAGCTTCACTACATCTTTGGCGAGCTTCGCTACGGCTTCGGCGAACTTCGTATGTGTCCCATGAGGACTATTTGGGCGAAGCTCATTTTGCGCGAGCATCGCTAGAAGCTTCACTTTGACATGGTCTTGATAGCCAGCTTCGCTATGGCTTGGGCGAGCTTTGCTGATAAGTTCAGATTTGACTCAGAATCTGACTTGAACTCGTTTATTGGCTCGTTTGACTTGAGGACGCCTTTCGACTCGGCCCAAAGTCCGACTTGAGGATTGAGTCGGACTCATGTCCTCTTTGGCTCGGATGCAGTCATGTTCGCATGTGATCCAAGTAAACTTCGCTGTAGCCTACCATATGCCGATGCTTGAGCCCATCTGAAGTGTTTAACCCATGGGTGTTTACTTCTTAGACTCGGACTCGGGATTGGTCCAATAGAGCATATTTTAACCGTCTACAAGACCCCCCCAAGTTTTCGTGATCCTGTATTCAGACTTGTAATAGGGAACAAAATACTTTGGGTAATCGCTAGAGGAGTACTATTGAACGTAGCTTTGGTTGTCTTTCTTAGACTGAAATATCTCCATTTGACTACTTGGCTGCCAGAGGTGTACTATTGAACGTGGCTTTTCGTCTTTGGACTCATCTTGGTTGAATGCTAGGTTGCATTTTGAAGTGCTTGTTATTGAGATTCCACGCAATTCTATGTTTGGAACCCATATTTGGAGTGAAGCTACTGGAGTGTGTCTGAATATTTGAGTATCTGCTGGAACATAGCTGGATCTTGGCATAATTGCTGGAGTATAGCCGGATGTTGGCGTAGCTGTTGGAACTTAGCCGAGTGTTCAACCATAGTTTATACTCATACGTAGCTAGAGTATTCCATCATTTCGACCGAGCTAGGGAGCTTCATGGTGTCCATAGTTTAGGCTCTTGTATAGTTAGAACACAGGAAACAGTTTATACTCATGTACTTGTTGGAGTCTATACAGTTTAATCTCTTAAGGCGTTGGAGCATGGAGAAGCAATTTATACTCGTATACTCATTGGAGTGTAGGGAGCAGTTTAACCTCATATATCAGTCGGAGGTTAGGAAATAGTTTAACCTCATAATCCTATTGGAGGTTAGGAAATAGTTTAACATCATAATCCCATTGGAGGTTAGAAATAGTTTAACCTCATAATCCCGTTGGAGGTGGAGAGATTGACAAAGGTGTAATGTTAACCAGTCGACAGAATCAAATTGATAGAGGTGTAATGTTAATGTATCAGGTTTGTAAAATTAGTACTGTTCAGAAGTGTAGTGTTAACATAATAGTACTAAGAAATTTTGACAGATGTGTAATGTTAACGTGCCAAATAAAATGACCGGCAGAGGTGTAATATTAACCAGTCGGTTCAAAGGAGTCCAAAGGACGACAACCGTTTGGAAGTGTAATGTTAACTTAACGGTAGGAAATCGATAGAAGTGTAATGTTAACTAATCGATTTTTGACAAGAGCGAATCGACAGAGGTGTAATGTTAACCGGTCGAATTCGACAAGATAAGTCGACAGAGGTGTAATGTTAACCAGTCGACAGAATCAAACAGATAGAGGTGTAATGTTAACGTATCAGGTTTGTAGAATTAGTACTGTTCAGAGGTGTAATGTTAACATAACAGTACTAAAATTTTTTGATAGAGATGTAATGTTAACGTGCATTTGGGGTTCTTTTCTGTGTGTCGGTGGAGCGTCGATCTTGTACTCCGTTGATGGTCCGACTAAGACGATGTGTCTTTCGCTGATTGATTATTTCTAATCTCTCGGAAGATAGCGCAGTCTTCTCTGGATGAAGAGATATTAACGAATCCTTTCTCACAAGGATCGTTGATCAGGCCAAATGATTAGCCGATGATAATGATTTATGAAGATCCATGAGAATGGAGGAGAGATAGGTTTTTTGTCAATGTAGCCTCGAAATCTCTCTCTCTCTCTCTCAATGGCAAAGAGTCTAGCCCCAAGACTTTTCCTTCACCTCCCTCGTCTCGTTCCCTGTTGATCATGCCTATTTATAGGCTTAGGAGCATTAAGTGGGTGAGTTAGTGGGCCTTAACTCCCCTTAAATAGGTGAGTTAGTGGTCATTAACTCCTCTTTTTATGGGTGTGTTAGTGGTCATTAACCGCTTCCTTAAAAGTATCTTCTGAGAACGGTTATGGGCGACATTCGCCAATAACGGTCATGGGCGAGGTTCGCCAGAATGGGTGACACGGCCCTCGTGGGCTACTGGGCGAAGCTCGCTGCTGCTTGGGCGAGCTTCGCTACATCTTTGGCGAGCTTCGGCGAACTTCGCTATGTGTCCCATGTGGACTATTTGGGCGAAGTTTGTTTTGAGCGAGCCTCGCTAGAAGCTTCACTTTGACTTGGTCTTGATAGCGAGCTTCGCTATAGCTTGGGTGAGCTTTGCTGATAAGTTCAGATTTGACTCAGAATCTGACTTGAACTCGTTTATTGGCTCGGTAAACTTGAGGACGCCTGTCGACTCGGCCCATAGTCCGACTTGAGGATTGACTTGGACTCAGGTCCTCTTTGGCTCGGATGCAGTCATGTTCGCATGTGATCCAAGTGAACTTCGCTGTAGCCTACCATATGCTGATGCTTGAGCCCATTTGAAGTGTTTAACTCATGAGTGTTTACTTCTTAGACTCGGACTCAGGATTGATCCAATAGAGTATATTTTAACCGTTTACAGTGGAGTGGCGAGAGAAAAAAAAAAGAGATGATGAGAGCTTATTAGTAATGACTATAGAGTGAGGAGAGAGAAAAGAGAAGAGAGGAGGGAGATGATGATGGTGATGGTGATGAGGGGAGGGAGGGAGGGGGAGAGAGAGCAGCCCACTCGGGCTTTAATTGAGGGTAAAGTGGGGAATTAAAATTTTTTGCTTAGGAAACACTAAATTTAAGGGGTAGAAGCATTACAAAGTTGATTGAGGGATTTTTTGATTTGTTGACCAAGTCTTGGGGGTGAGGCAAATTTGGTTTTGGGCGCTAGAAACAATTGTCCCTTCATTTTATTGATAATTCTACGGTAACACTCCTCCTCCACATTTTATGAAATAATTGCCATTTCACGGTTCAATATGAAAAAACCCATTAATTTTTCCTCTCCTAAAAGCTAACTCCCAAAACTCAGCTGAGGGCCCCATCTAGGCACGAAGAGCGAACAGCTGTCCGTGGCAAATCAGCGATTTCCCCTCCTTTCACAAAATAACATAATTAAACAAAATTTAAGTGGCATTAAGACCTCCACGTCACGCCCGCGTTCCCGTCACCTGCCCCTAAAACAGAAAACCCAACCCAACGACAGCTTATCTCACAGCCCAATCGAAATCCAAGAACCAACCGCCATTACCCAGAATAGAAACCAGTAAAAAACTCCTCGCTTAAAAATATATACTCGGTGATGGCGACGAAAGAAATCCAGGGCTACTGGGGGCTCACTGCCAAGCGCTGCGACTCCTGCAGGACCTCGCCGGCGGTCCTCTTCTGCAGGGCCGACGGCGCCTACCTCTGCGGCACGTGCGACTCACGCGTGCACGCGGCCAGCCCGCTGGCTTCGCGCCACGCGCGCTTGTGGCTGTGCGAGGTCTGCGAGCAGGCCCCTGCCGCTGTCACGTGCAAGGCCGACGCCGCCACCCTCTGCGTCACGTGCGACGCCGACATCCACGCGGCCAACCCCCTCGCCAGCCGCCACGAGCGCCTCCCCGTCGTCCCCTTCTACGAGCCCGTCTCCGCCGCCATCAAACCCTCGGCGGCGGCGGCGGCGGCGGCGGCGGCGGGGTTTAACTGCGGGGACGAGGAGGACAACGAATCCAAGGCCGCCACGTGGATCACGACGACGAATCCGAGCTCAAACCCTAACCTTAACCCTAACCCTAAGGGGATGATGGAGACCCCGGATCTGAACTTCTTCGCTGACGTGGATCCGTATCTGGACCTGGACTACGGCGACAGCCTGGTCCCGGTGCAGGGAAAGCCGGTCGTCGGAGGCGGCGGTTTCAACGGCGGACCCCCGCCGCCGCCGCCTCCTCCTCCGCTGGTGCCAGACGGCGTCGTTGAGTTCGATTTCACCCTCGGGAAGCAAGCATACAGCTCGTACAACGCTCAATCGATGAGCCACAGCGTAATCACCAAATTCTTCCATTTTCTCCATCAATTATCAAACCCAAACCCTAGATCCCAGATCTAATCGAAATGGAACTAAATTGCTTACCTCAGGTATCATCATCGGAGGTTGGAGTGGTCCCAGACGGCGCCGCCTCGACGGTTGACGTGTCGAACCCGTACGGCCGTCCGCCGGCGGCTAATCCGACGGTGGCGATGGATCGAGAGGCGAGAGTGATGAGGTACAGAGAGAAGAGGAAGAATCGAAGGTTCGAGAAGACGATCCGCTACGCTTCGAGAAAGGCGTACGCGGAGACTCGGCCGCGGATCAAGGGGAGGTTCGCGAAGCGGGTCGATATGGAGCCCGATGTGGATCGGATCTATTCGCCTGCGGCCGTTGCTGAGGCGAACTTTATGGTGGATAACGGGTATGGGGTCGTGCCTTCGTTCTGAGACCCGACCCGGGGTTTGATCTGTTGTAAGTTGTAATATTCCTTTTGCTTTTTTGATTTTGTACTGCTTTTCAAGTGCCTCTTTGTTGTATATTAAGATACTTATCTTTCTTAATTTTGCAAGAAAAGACAATTAATCTCGTTAAAATTTTGCGTTGCTGTGTGGTTTGTAGAAAACTTTAGAAATTTACTGAATAGCTTTGCTTTGTGCCAGTTCCGTCAATTTTGTCAAAGAACAAAATCCTGAAAAAACTTTACCAAATATTAATACACGCACACATATAACTTACAAAGCTCAAAACATAACTTATAAAGTTCCTCTCAAAAGTGGGCGGGGGGAAAACACCAAGCATGCTAACAGTTGAAAAGCTATAGATACAAGTGAATCTTGCCTTATCCTGCCAAGCTCTGATGGACAACCAATGATCAAAGGGTTTTTTTCTTATATATGCCCTCGAAATTATATGTATTTCTAAATTTGCCCTCCAAACTATTACATTTTTAAATTTGCCCCCCAAATTGATCTGATCCACCAATTTTGCCCCTAATCCTAACTGCTGTTAGATTTTTAATGATTTGTAGGGTTAAACTACATCTTTACCCTATTTTAATTGTTCAGGCAATCAAGGAAAAAAGAAAAAGTAAAAGGTCAATTAGACTACAACATACAACCCATTATTGCGAAATAAGAACCGAACTAGTTTTGTACAGAAACCCCAATCGGGCGTATGCAACTTTTGCGGCTTCATTATTTAAAAGGTGAGTTTTTGGTTTCAATTGGGTTCGACAATTAACTGAGTTTGGATATGTTGGTGTGTTTTGTTGTGAAGTAGAGAGACTATTCACATTATGGAGGTTCTGGTAGAAGTGGAGATTTGATTTAGGGTTTAGTTAGAAAACATCTGGTAATTTCAAAGGGAGAAATGATTGGATATACTCTGTACCTCTCATCGAGATACCTACAGACAATGAGTTTAAAGGTTCGGAGAAAAACAAAAAACTGGGGAAGAAGACGCATAGGCGAGAAGCATACGCTAACAAAATCTGGATGGCAAAAGATGTAATTTAGTCTTCAAAACTGTTAAAAATTTTACAGCGTTTATGAATAGGGGCAAACTTGGGGGGGTCAAATCAATTTGAGGAGCAAATTTAAAAATATAATGATTTGGAGGGCAAATTTAGAAATAGATATAATATCAGGGGCATATATCGAAAAAACCCGAGATTAAAAGACATGGGGGGAAAAATATCAGTAGAGATCTTGGAACCAAATCATCCTCACAATCAATCATTTTAAGGGCTAAATGATCGCATAATCATCCAGTTCTTCATTCTCCAACTCGGTCGTCCTCCAGCTTTCTATTGCTTCAGGGTCGTTCATGTCTGTAAAAAGCTTTAATACCTGCAAATAAATGATATAAATTTCATTTATTTGTTGTAGTTCGGATGTTTTAGCCATGAGAATTTGCTAAATTTAAATTCAGTTGTATCTCCAGAGAAAATTTCTGATGACTGCAGTTTGATTTCACTTCTCATTTTATTCCTTCTCATCATATCTTATTACCTCTGCAAATTTATTTACATTGCCAGATGTAATTCCAATTTGTTCTTCTGTAAATTTTGAGCACATTTCCTTCTAGGAATTATATTCTCTAAATATAAATCTAGGAAAAGGTAATCCCAGAACATGTGTAGTTCCTGTCACAACACAAATTTAAGAATCATGGAGGATAAGGTTTTATTAACAATGAAGGGATGCAGCTTTGGATAAAATCAAGCAATAGCATCAGCAAAAGAACCTTATGCTTGGATTCTTGAGGAATACAAAACATATTAAGTCTTTTTGCAGGAAGAATCCTGAACTCTTTTTTACTTATTCCTAATTGTACTTTTACTAAAATTTACTTTATCGAATCCCAATTCTTTTTTGATATGTCAACATGTTTCTTTTAACAAAGTTTGAAACTATGGAAAGCATGCATAAAGTTTTACCTCGGTCATGGATGGCCGCCAAACAGAGGAATTCCTTACACAATGGGAAGCAACAAGCACAAGCCTATGCATCTGCTCCTTATCGAAATTTCCCCTGAGCTTAGGATCAGCCAATTCAGCAAAGTTTCCAGACTCTATAAGTGGCCTTGCCTGTTCAAAATTTTCAAAATTTAACAAGCCATGGCCCATGAATCTGAAATTGAAATAATACGGAGTGTGTAGAATATGTTTACCCATAGGAGCAGGCTCTGTCTCGATGAATCTACTGGCCTTCGCCCACTAATGATCTCCAAAAGCAAAACACCAAATGCAAAAACATCGGTCTTCTCATCAACGATCCCATGCATAAAGTACTCAGGTGCAAGATACCTGCTTAGATTTCATTCAGAGTTATTCTTCAAACGGATGAAATTTTTGCATTAACTTGAGGCTTCAAGAATTTTACCCAAATGTTCCCTCTATTGGAGTGACATAATGATGAGTCCATTGCTTAGGGAGCCATTTTGCCAGGCCAAAATCTGAAATCTATATGAAGCAATAATCAACCAAGTCAGTTCCCTACATATACAAAATTTTATTATTTAATTAAAATTCTACCTGCGGTTCAAAATCTGGTCCTAGGAGAACATTGGAAGCCTTGATATCGCGGTGAATGATGCGTCTCTTGCAGCATTTGTGAAGATAATGCAGGCCTCGGGCAATTCCTACTGCAATCTTATACCTCATTTGCCACTCCAGCAACTTGCTATTTCTACCTGAAAACCGTTAAAACTTCTCAATCCATAGATTTCGATCATGATAATGAGAGGTAGTGATATTGTTGAAAAAGCTCTCACCATGCAAGGCTGAAGCTAGGGTGCCATTGGGCGAGAAATCGAATATAAGGTGCAAACCATTCTCAATACAACAACCTATCAAGAACACTGTATTTTGATGACACACATGCCCGACTATGCCAAGCTCTGTGAGGAATTCTCTCTCTTTATTCTCGTCTCTGTTCTCTTTTGTCAATCTCTTAACTGCTACAGTTTGGCCATTGTATAGTTTTCCTTTGAATACTTCAGCATATCCTCCTCTTCCCACTATGTTATCTGACAAAGGAATCGAAATGGTGAAATAAGTGAATTTACAGAACGAGAGAATTTGATTCGTTGTCATTTATGGTTTGATTCTCACCTTGATGAAAGTTATCTGTAGCATATGAGATCTCCTCGTAGCTAAAACACCTCCAAGATGGTTTTTGATGTTCAAAATTGGATGAACACTCATCGATATCCTCAAGATCAACTGAGGATCTAAAGAAAGGAGATAATAGCTTGACAAAGGACAGTCTTCTCCAAATCTTACTCCGATTATTATCCCTTCCATCTTCTTCTGGTCCATCGAGAATAGTCACTGGTGAGCTCTTCTCGCTTACGCTTTCAATTGAAGAGCATCTCTTATCTCGCTTTGCCTTTGGTGTGAAAATGTTTGTCCACCTTAAGCTTGAAGCTTGGTTACCTGTATAAATTTTTCGATACTAGTAATTTCTTCTATGTAAGTTGTAATATTATAGTTCGATGTAGGTTTACCTTCATATGTTATAGGATCAAGTTCAGTATCATGATTCTGAATACTTTGTCTCCCAATAGCAATCACTGAGCAGCCTTCAGGGGCATGCTTGAAGCAATACTTAGTGTTTTCGAAGAAATCCCTAATTCACAAAAGGGTATATTATAAGAAATTGAGAAGCAAATCGATGAAATTAAACTTTCAGCAAAATAAATTATCTTGGTTACATGAATTCAACAATCTAGGTTTAAGGCTCGAGGTGTGAAAGAACTCTGTGGAGCTTCAGTTAATTTTGAGTTGGATTGAATGAATTAGGTGTTATTTTGATATTACAGCGTGTAACAGTCTTTTTTCTTGCCCTCCTTTTCTTCGGAAAAACAATTGCATCTGAGATTAAATTAAATCTCGAATATTAGATTTGCCCAAATTAAGGATGCACTAGGAAAGTACTACACGAGGACTTTGCTCAAATTAGACAAATTCAGATATTGGATCATGGCATTATTTTAACAAAATCTAGTTCGTTGAAACTTCTCTTATCAAAGTGCCAATCACAGCCACCAAACTATCCATTGAATTGATATTTTTTTCATATTTTATTATAGCAACATCTAGATGAATTAATATAAAACCTACAATCAACAATACAGAGATACAAATGATTTGACATCTAACCTCTCAGATTGATTGCTTGGACCACCAATAAGGAGATAGTTTGCATCAAGGAGTGCAGCTTCATCAACAAGTCCTCTTCCAATGCTTAAACTATTCTTTACCTTTGCCTCTAATTTCACCTAAGCAATGTTCATATATTAGTGTAGGATATACAATTACAACGTACATAATCATTTACGCTCAAATACGAGCAAACTACCTGTTTGGTTTGACAAATCTCAGAGAATTCTCCGAGCATTGATATCACAAAAGCTTTTGCACGTCGGAATCTGTTCATGTCATACTTGAGCCTGCCCTCCTCCTTCCCAACTAATAAAAGCTTCACAGTCATAAAAGAAGGAAAATACTATATATATATATATATATATATATATATATATATATATATATAACATAAATCAAACTCGTGAGTGAAAACTATACTAACCAAGAACATGTAATGCAATTATAGTGTCATTTGGGCGAGCCGCTACTCTCACTGCCCATGAAAGTAGCTCAGAGCTTGTTCGTGCATCAAGCGAAATGCCAACTAAAATCTTCTCCCCTGACGACGAAGAAGAAGAAGAAAAAGAGGAAGAAGAAGACTCAATGGAGTCCATTTTGGATAGAATGCAGTAGGAAGTGAGAACAATTAGATGTGCTTAAATTCAAGTTTTGCCTTAGTTAAGAAGCATAGAGTATGAGTGCAGATATGCATGATTTGATTACAAGATGAGTGTTTTTGGCCTAGAAATACTATAGTGGGTTGGTTGGTGAGGTTTGGTGTTGAAGCAAAGGTTGAATAGGGTTTGATTTTAACTTGATATTGAAGCTAGAACAATTGGATAAGGGCTCCTAACTCTTTTTATTCAAGTGTGGAACTAGACTGTTCTTGACTCAATTTCTTCATGAAAATGACAAGTTAATTAGAAAGTTGGCAGTAGGTGAAGAGGGTGACACATAAAAGGTAAGTCCTTGTCAATTTTCATTTTATGTGACTAGGTTAGTAAAAGATTATTAATTTGTGGGGGCTAGCCTGTGGACAGAATGAGATGAATATTATAATCTCAATGATGATGATATGGGTTATTGGAAATTCACTTATTGCCATAACTAACAAACAGCATTGCAATATGGTTCAAGCTTAGTATCATGAGAAATGATTGATAATGATAGAAATTGACAGTATAAAAGATCTTTATCCATGAGCCTAAGGGCTGTTCTGGTATATGTAGAAATTTAAAGCCACAATTATAAAAATCCAGCATGCAAAGATAACTACAGTCACAATTACAACTATTTGTTTCGTTATAACTGTAGCCTTTCTTATACCTTTACGAGAGTAATTTTTGCAAAATTGAGTACAACTTTATTTATTTATTTATATTTACTGTTTCAAACACTGTAACTGTGGCGTAAGAAAATAAAATGCAACTATATTATGCGTTTCTCTTTACTATTCAAAGTTACTACGTACACATAAAACACCAAATAATTCTTTCCTGATTGATGATATGGGGATTTTACTTTATGATCAACTATCTCATTAGAACAGAAGAAAACACTGTTAGATTCAAAATTTAGTGTACTAGGAATTAGCGATATATTTTATCAACCAATTATGATTAATATTTTCACTGCCAAAATAGAAATAATCCAAGTACAAAAGTAATATGAAATAGATCTTACATTCAAATCACTCAAAACATGCTAAATTCAAACCTCTTAATAACAAAAGAATGCTCTTTCAATAGCTTAACTTTCACCTTAAATTACTTACGTAATATTTTTAACTCCTTAACCATACATCGCCTTCCTTCGATCTCCATAAGGATCTCTCATAGTTTGCACTTCCATCTTTCCAAAGACCCCATAAACACTACTATCATTAACAAATCCACTCTCCAATCCCCCATCATCATCATCATCATGATCATCGTCATCATCTTGATCTTCATTCATAAGCCCCTCCTCATACTTAATACTCGAAATCCTAAGCCCACCTTCAAGTCTGTTTCTAGGCTCATTTCCTTTCAAAAGCCCCACTACCTCCCTCATAGTGGGCCTCCTCTCTGGCTCCCCTTGCACACAAAGGGCTGCACAATCAATAGCCCTCCTTAACTGGGCCTCATCGTAATTATTCCGGACTCTCGGGTCAACTAAATCTCTAAACCGGGCCTGGGTTATTAAAGGCTCGGCCCATTCAGTGATTGTGCGTTTCAGCCCGCCGGGTAGTTTCTCTATGGGCTTTCGGCCCGTTAGGATTTCGAGGAGGAGGATGCCGAAGCTGTAGACGTCGCAGGACTCGGAGACTTTGCCCCACATTGCGTACTCGGGGGCGAGGTAGCCGAGGGTGCCCTTGACACGAGTTGTGCAGTGGCTGACGCCGTCAGGGATGAGCTTGGCGAAGCCGAAGTCGGCCACTAGGGGCTCGAAGTTGGAGTCGAGGAGGACGTTGCTGGCTTTTATGTCGCGATGGATTATATGGGGAGTCACCTCATGGTGCAAGTATCTGACATAAATGTAAACGCAAGTGGAAGAAACTTTAAGATAACACCAGAGCAAGACAATTTTTTACTGCAAATTTTTAGTAATATATTTACGTTGGCTATGCTAATGTATACCGATTTTATCAGAACACCCCATATATAAGCAGGGTGTTCTGAATCACAAAACGGAAAGATAAAATTCCAAACCGTTCCCCTATCACTTATGTGAATCGCTCAAAACATCCTGCTCGTATACAAGCGCTCCGATAAAATTTCTACTTCATGCTAACTTGTATCGATTACTGAATTAGATTGTAGGGGAAAAGTACTTACACTAAACCAGCAGCAGATCCCATAATGATGTGCATCCTCTTTTTCCAATCAAGTCTATTCTCACTCGCAAATTGGCCATGGAGATGAGACAACAAGCTGAGATTAGGCATGTAATCATATACGATGAGCCTTTGGTCTGCTCCTGCACAGTAGCCTCTTAGGCCCAATAGGTTTTGGTGCCGGACCCGGCCCAAAACTTCCACTTCTACTGCGAACTCCATCTCTGCTTTTGAGTTCATAGCCTTCAACTTCTTCACTGCTATCTGTACCATCACCAAAATAACATTATAATTTTTTTAAAACGTAATCTGAAGCAAAAGTGTATTTGAGAAGGATAAGATTGCAGACAATTCATTGCTCCTGGTGAATTGAAAAATAAATGAGTTGAGAAGTGATAAATGCTACTGAAATTATATAGGAGAGATTATCTGCAAGTCACCCTTTTTTCTTTGCATTATTTAAAAGTAATAGGAATTTGGCTTTGAAAGTAGGTCAAGTACGTGGAATAGCAAATACTTATGCAATAATGTGTAAACCCAAAACCCTAATGTACGGAGAGATTGGTTATTTCATGAAGGATGAATAATGGGTAGGAATAGTATCATGCATGCAAATATTTCTCTACATTAATTTCCAAATTATATATGACGAAGAAATATATGTACTTGTCTCACATCCTTGTCAATATTTAGTTGAGTTTTATTCTAGATTACAATATTTGGCAAAAATATAGTTTTGATAATCTCTACAAACCAATAGGATAAAAATTTGAAATTGACAAAAATTATTCTTCGAGAATGAATATCCATCCCTGATCATTCTTTCCCACTCAATATATTCTAAAAGCTACGCTCTCATTTTGAAACCGAAACTCATTCTTTAAGGAGAGAAAGCTCCTCTCTTATTTTGCATTCCTCCAACTTACAATCAAACCTTTTGTACCTATTTGCTATAAGATATTGTGCATTAATTAATTAATATTAAGCATCAATCAATATATATTTAATTACCCTATTTCAAATATATATACAAAAAAGAGAAAAAGTATAATCAATTATCTATCTCTTTCTTCAAACAAAATGAATCATCTATTAAGAGATCATTCTTGGTATCAATATTCACATTCATCATGCTCTATATCGGGGAAAATCACGTGCAATACTACTAATGAGAATATGTTAAGCAAAAGAAATTTCTATCAAGAAAATCTCCAACATTCACATATTCATCCTGGCATGAATTTTTTTTTTTTAAAAAGAATATTTTATTTTCTAAGAAAAACGAGACGAAATGAAACCTGAAGTCCATCCGTGGTCTTCCCCCAATAAACACTCCCAAATCCACCCTCACCAAGCTTATTATCCTCACTAAATCCATTAGTAGCCGTATGCAACTCTTTGTAAGTAAACATTCTCCATGTATTAGTCCCTTGCCCTCCTCCTCCTCCAACTCCACCATATCTACGAAGAAAAAAAAAAACAATCAAAAACTTAATTAATTAGCATTCGGACAAAAATAAAATAGTTTATTAATTAATCACAACACTTAGGCTCTAATTTGATTTATATATCTTACCCATGATCGACTTTCTCTGATCCACAACACGAGCTTAGTGACGATCCCATAGCGATTAATGGAGTGATTAGATGGTAGGAACTTATTAAGGTTTGCAATAAGCTAGGTTTATGTGTCTTATGTTTTGGCCATTAAGTTTAATTAATAAATGGGAGATTAAGTAGAGAGAAAATGGGTTTTGTCATTTTGAAAGGGGTAGAGAGTAATTTGGTCAATCAACATAATGCAGCCGTCCATGGCCGGCTTTGAACAAAACTTTTGCATTTTTTTGAGCAAGTTGAAGGTGTGACAAATAAATAAGAAATTGTTGAACTCCAACTACAAAAACTATTGATCGCCGGCGTCTTAGCATATCTGTTGCGTGTCCAGTACATGAATATAATATGGTCGTATGATATCTGACGAGTAATTTTGTGCCACGTGGATTGGGATGCAAGCATGTGGCTTAAGTTGAACTAAACGTGCTTCAAAATAATTTTGTAAGCAGACTATTATTTGAACAAAATCTTGGGTTAATTTTAGGAGACCCTCATCAACTATAAAGGATGTCTCAGAAAACTCTCATTAACTATTATAATTTGAGCAAATCCCTCCAAATTTGGTGGTGTTATAGATAACCCCCCCTCAACTTTGAAAATTTGATAAATTCTCCTTGAACTTTTCTCAATTAATCCCCCAACTAACATCGTCAAGTTGAACGTGTGACATGATAAGCACGTGACTTAAAACGACTAAGATACTACTCAACCATAAAAATTTAGCTTAGATTTTCACAAGATGCGAGAAAAGAGGAGAGAGAAAGAGAGAAGAGAAAGGAAAGAAGAAAAAACACCATAAATGAATTCATGGCCTTTTCTGACTAATTGGCAAGTTTGCTTTAAATGAAATGGGATTTTCCAAAATGATATTTAGATTATTTTATATTTTGAAGTAACAATGGCAGGGAGATTTATGAGAAAGTGTAAAGATCAGTAGAATTTGTGAGACATGCCATACTTGAGGGGAATTTTCTCAAATTTTCAAAGTTGAAGAGGGCTAATTACAACATCCCCAAACTTGAGGGAATTTTTTTAAATTAAAATAGTTGAAAGGAGGTTTTTTGAAATACCCCCGTAGCTGTGGGGGAGTTTTCTAAAATTAACCCTAAAGATTTTGTAATATATTCTTTTAAAGTCTACAGATAGACTGAAATCTAGTTCAGAAAAAATTGAAATATTGAGCTTAGCTATGACATTTTCTTCTCATGTAAGAGATCTGGACAATAAATTTTTTATAATGTATCAGAAGGTTTTCATACTAACATGCAGGGATGTATTAATATTGTGTAAGTACGGAATTTAATAACAGTTCACAAATACTTTCTGTGAGTTATTAAATTTTCTTAAGAAAATTACGAGTTATAAAATTAAAAGGAGGATCAATTAAATTTACAGGCACAAGGAATTTCTCTTCATATGAGCTTCTTAAATCTCATACTTTTTCTATTACGCCTTTACAGACATTAATTTTTCAGTAATTTGTTCAAAAATATATAAAACAAAATTTAAAAAAATCAACTAAGTGCTTGTGTTTATAAAATTTTGGTCAAGCATCCAAATGCAAAAGGACATGAGTCATAGCATTGTACGCTTAGAAAGAGCTTGACTTGGATTTTGCATTTGTTTCTGTTGACTCACCCAATTTTGGGCTAGATGTTTTGACTTGAGAGCAACTATTGGGGGTTCCCTAATCTGGACTAGGTCCACGTTTTTCCCCTTCCTTTCTTTATTTAAAAGTACTATTAATCAAATTTTACACATATATAATTTGAAGTTAAAATTCATGTTGACAATACGTATATATGATCTATTAGACATGAATTACCAAAAATGATTTTAATATGATCTCTACGAGCATCAATGTCCAGAAAAAGAAAATTTTAATCCATTTGATATTAAAATGCATCAATGTCCACAAAAAATAATAAATAATAAATAATTACGATTTCGTGTGCACTTGGTTCCATTTGATTTTCTTCTTTAGATATATGTCTAGTAAATAATATCTATTGGTATGAATTTTCATTGTGAATCCTTCAATTTGGATTCACAATATCCACGTGTTGGATAATGGATATGTAGCATCAATTATAATATATCTCAACTTGAATAATATTAGATTTGTTCTGTTCATTATTACCATTCAATTTGTCAAAATATATCATTATTACATTTGGTGCTATCGAATAGCATTTTACGAATTATTTAAACATTTTATGAATAGGTCAAACATATAAACTAAGGTGGATATATTGGTAAAAATCTTTTTGCAAGGAAGTAAGAAAATTTTAAAGTTTACTAGAACACAAATGTGTGACTCAGGAGTGAGGATCAATGAAGAAGCGAATCGAACTGCAAAGCCTTGGCCCAAGTTTGTGCACCTTTGGTACAAAGCCCATGATATGTTGCCTCCAGTTGTGTGTCATAAAAAGGCCTAGAGATTTTTTTTATTTTTAGGAAAAAGCCCAAAAACCGCATATATCAAAGTTAAGGACGCAACCATTAACCTTGAACTCTTCTGCCAAGTAGAACTCTTTTGCAAAATTATTACGTCAAATTTATTAGGGTTTTTATATGGAAACCACCTTTAAAATAGGGGTGTAATACATGAACCATATTTATTTTTTAATTTATACATGATTCATATTAAAAGTATATTTCATTTCAATTAACCACCAAAACTCATTTCCTGCCGATTTTTTTATCAAAATTTCTTTTATACCCATATTTTACTATTAGGTCCTCTCACTCACTCACTCCCCCCTCCCCCCCCCCCTCCCCTCTTCTTCTCCCATCTCCCTCACTCACTCTCCCCCTCCCCCCTTCCCACTCCCATCCCCTCCCCTCCCCTCCCCTCTTCTTCTCCCATCTCCCTCTTCTTCTACCTCTAGATTTAGGGCACTGTTACGGGGAGGAGGAGGTAGGGAAGAGGGAAGGGGAGGAGCCAACAGTAAACACATGGGCAGTTAAAAAATTTTAATAAAAAAATTGTGGTTGATTGAAACGAAATTTACTTTTAAGGTGGTTCCTGTATAAATTAAATAATAAATGTGGTTCCCGTATTACACCCCTATTTTAAAGGTGATTTCCATATAAAAACCCAATTTATTATTAATATTGCACTTAATAGTAAGCTAGTAGGACTCTAAAACTCGAAATTTATCCTTTAGCTGGCAACCATGATTAAGCTTGGATTTTCTCGCTAGCTTGCAGGCATTTCTTTCTAGCTGTTGCTTTTTTTGTGGAGGGTGCTTTTGAAAACCTACTCAAAATTGGTGGCTTCTAAATTCTGGTCACCTTCGTCATATGCCACGTACGCGTTTCAAATTAATACAAACCGACTCCAATTTGTGGGATGAGGACGTTGGACCCCATTCCTGAAGAAAAAAAAAAGTGACTTCATTCACTGTCACAACAATCATTTCTAACCTCTTATAGATAACTTCGGTTACAATACCTAATAAGACATTAAAATATAGCTAATTTAGCTTCTAACCCAACATTTCATATCATTTGAAAGATATTGATCTCTAAATTAAGAGTCAACATAAGTATATCATTTCTCTATCTTGATCCTCTACTTGTAGTTGTTGACGATAATCTTTTCGAACAGTATATATAAGATCAAATATTAAATGTGGACTGTTGTTTCACCATCTCAAATTTCTTAATATGTTAGTGTTAAGGTACTATGTTGTTTTCCTAGCCACCTACAAAACATAGGTCATTCACTCTAACAAGAAAAAATGAATGTGATAGCGATAGTTGAAGAAGATTTTGGACCAACATTATTTACCCAAAATTTCTATTCCCACTAATTCGTTTAGTCCTATTTTTTATCTCTTCTTATCTCAGAACAAGAAACTTTAATTTTTCTCTCTTTATTAGTCCCTATAATCCTCTAGCACCTCAATGAATATTATTACAAATTTAAAAGGCTTCAAGCCTTATTCGTCTCCTAAACTATTAACTTTGTTCCTTCCTCTCATATTATCTTGTGGATTATTTTAAATTCATCCTTATTTACTCCATGAACTATTTTAAATTTCACATTACCTCACATTCAATACATGGTACCGCTTTTATTTTATTACTCTATAAGTATTGTGGATGGATTAACGAGAAGAAAGAGAGAATTTAAAGGATAAATATGACTGAAAATAGTTTAGAAGGTAAATCAAAACGAGTTTAATAGCTTCAAGGTAAAATAAGACTAAAAATAGTTTAAAGGGTATGAAGGAATAAAGCTAATAGTAAGGCAAACAGGTCCAAAAGACTATTTCCTATTTCCTCAATGTGACATAAATTGTCGGTGGTTGCCATTGAAATCACCAACATTTTACTCGGATCTGTAACTGATCACTTCGCTCCGTCATCACTTACAATAGTTTCCGCAAATTAATGTGATAGCGATAGTTGAAGAAGATTTTGAACCAACATTATTTACCCAAAATTTCTATTCCTACTAATTTGTTTAGTCCTATTTTTTCTCTCTTCTTATCTCAGAACAAGAAACTTTAATTTTTCTCTCTTTATTAGTCCCTATAATCCTCTAGCACCTCAATGAATATTATTACAAATTTAAAAGGCTTCAAGCCTTATTCGTCTCCTAAACTATTAACTTTGTTCCTTCCTCTCATATTATCTTGTGGATTATTTTAAATTCATCCTTATTTACTCCATGAACTATTTTAAATTTCACATTACCTCACATTCAATACATGGTACCGCTTTTATTTTATTACTCTATAAGTATTGTGGATGGATTAACGAGAAGAAAGAGAGAATTTAAAGGATAAATATGACTGAAAATAGTTTAGAAGGTAAATCAAAACGAGTTTAATAGCTTCGAAGGTAAAATAAGACTAAAAATAGTTTAAAGGGTATGAAGGAATAAAGCTAATAGTAAGGGGCAAACAGGTCCAAAAGACTATTTCCTATTTCCTCAATGTGACATAAATTGTCGGTGGTTGCCATTGAAATCAGCCAACATTTTACTCGGATCTGTAACTGATCACTTCGCTCCGTCATCACTTACAATAGTTTCCGCAAATTAATGTGATAGCGATAGTTGAAGAAGATTTTGAACCAACATTATTTACCCAAAATTTCTATTCCTACTAATTTGTTTAGTCCTATATTTTTTCTCTCTTCTTATCTCAGAACAAGAAACTTTAATTTTTCTCTCTTTATTAGTCCCTATAATCCTCTAGCACCTCAATGAATATTATTAAAATTTAAAAGGCTTCAAGCCTTATTCGTCTCCTAAACTATTAACTTTGTCCCTTCCTCTCATATTATCTTGTGGATTATTTTAAATTCATCCTTATTTACTCCATGAACTATTTTAAATTTCACCTTACCTCACATTCAATACATGTTACCGCTTTTATTTTATTACTCTATAAGTATTGTGGATGGATTTACGAGAAGAAAGAGAGAATTTAAAGGATAAATATGACTGAAAATAGTTTAGACGGTAAATCAAAACGAGTTTAATAGCTTCGAAGGTAAAATAAGACTAAAAATAGTTTAAAGGGTATGAAGGAATAAAGCTAATATAGAAAGGGGCAAACAGGTCCAAAAGAATATTTCCTATTTCCTCAATGTGGCATAAATTGTCGGTGGTTGCCATTGAAATCAGCCAACATTTTACTCAGATCTGTAACTGATCACTTCCCTCCGTCATCACTTACAATAGTTTCCGCAAATTAACAGCATCACCATCAATCTCCATCCGCCGCTTTTCGAGATAACGCCGGTGACAAAGCCTGTGCATTCACCGTATTCACTTACAACCGTCCGATATCTCCTCGTCGCTAAAATTTTCCGTTGCATCGTCACGCTGCATGATGTGACAACTGGGGTTGAGTGTGCTTGCAAGATGCTGAACACCAATTTAAATGGGTCGGCCCCCCATTCTCTCTTTAAGTGCCGTGGTCCTCGGGTTTTAATTTGGATGCTTGTCATGGGGTTCAGGGGCTCTATTTGCTAGCACATTTGTAGCCTAGATGGACCTATGATTAGCACTACTAAGCCAAATCCGGCCCCCCACTAAGATTGACATTTTACTTTAAGTCTTTAATTTATCGATTATTCGATCGTGGCACACGCTAGCTAAGTGGTATATCTCTACCAATAGTATATGGACCGGCTTTCACTATTGGATGAGGGGTGGAAACACCCCACCCTACATGCGAGCAGGATGTTCTGAATCATATGTGAGGAGGGGTATGGAGCAATTTGAGGGGGTGTTAGTCAATCAGAATTTTTCAAGTACAATTGGAATAATTGTTCAAGTGGGATAATTTTATGCAAGTGGGATATTTTAATAGAACAATCTTTGGATAATTTTTAGAAGTGGGATATTTTGGTAAAATGATGTGATAATTTGGAGTAATTAGAAAGTACATGATTATGTATTTTGATAGTATGGCCTTAATTTATAATTTTTGAAGTTTGTGAATATAAATTGATAATTATATAAAGCAATATTAATAATTCTTATAAAAGAATAACTATTACTTAAACTATATATAACCTTATTGTTAATACTTATTAATATCAATAATCATGTAAACTAGCCTAGTAATAATCATAAAATAGTTCATCAAAAATAATAACACTAAATTATAAATTAATATTGCAACATACTTGATCATCACAAATACTATAATAATCATGAAGTATAAAACACTTTTAATCATATATAATCATGTATTCGCTAAGTCCCTTATTTCCTAAATCAATCTCAAGCTTTTGATCACTTGCTATTAATCTTTCATCTCCACTCTTTTCTCATTCATACTAATTAATTTTAATACAATTATTCCCATCCTTATGTTATGCATTACTTATTTATTAAAACTTCTCACAAAATATTGTTGATTCTAGGTAAATATCTATTATTCTATGTGATTTACGTGTATCGCTGAAAACATTACGTATCCTTTTTTGAATATCAACCGTTAATTATTCAAAATTTCCTATATGCATTGCAAATGCTATTTGCATACATTTATAATGTGTAATAATGCATAATGTATTAGCAACATTCATTTTATTGGACTCAACTATTAATAATTTTTCAACAATTCAAAAGTTCTAGTTTGTTCTCATCTAGTTATAGGTTGAAAAGTGGAATAATTTGGAGGAGAAGAACTCATGTTTTTCTATATAGGTAGAACAATTAGTGGGATAATTTTAAAAATTATCCCAGCCTAGTTCTTCTAGAATTCTACTTAACTAACACTTTAAAAATTATCCCAATTATAGTTCTAATTGACTAACACCATAAAAATTTATCCTACTAATTATCCCAGTTCTAATTTTTAGTTCTAATTGACTAACCCCCCCTGAAGATTTTCGACTGCATATTGTATGGTTCAGAACAATATCTCCCTTACGCACGCCATGGTATAGTGGGATGTTCTAAGGCGATTTATAGTTTTACATAAGTTTTGTCATCAATATACTTTATTTTCTTGTAGAATATTATGAGAGTTTTAATTCATCTAATCAGAAGTTATTTTTCATTCAGAAGGCTTTTCCATGTGAGAAACCATAGGAAGATGGGAGGTGTCCTATGTTTAAATCCTGAGTACAGTGGATGAACAAAATTTGTAACCAAGAATTTACAGTTAGGAACAAAAAATGAAATTTGTAACTGTATTTCTAGAGTAAATCTAAGGGTGTTTTAACTATTATAAAATCGGGCCAGATCACCCGACCAGCTTTTGAACCAGTTTCTTTTGACCAACCCCCCCTAGTCCAAAAGAAAACTGGTTTAAGGCCATATTTTGGCCCATGAAAACAGGGTCAAATCTAGCCTGTTGTTTGTCAAACAAAACTCAATTTTGAAAGATTGCCAAACACACCCTAAGTAATTAACTTTTTAACGCTTGTTAACTATATGTGAAGTGTCTTTATCAATATGGGCTGGATCCATAATTGAGCGAAAATTGGGCTACAGCTTCTAATTTGGTGTGAATTGTGTATGAGGTCTTTTGAAATTCAAACCAAAAGCTAGCTTGACGTAAAAGAAAACTTGTCTCATACACATCCCCACTAGTCTCTATTTACATGGGGCATGTTTACGTGAAAGTAGCAAAATGTTTTCTTCTCCTTCAATTTCAAAATCCAATATTTTCTTAAAGGTGCATAAATAGTAATATAAGTAAATCTATATACACTATCAACGTATACATCAAAAAGTGCCTAATTTAAGATGATCATGTTTGGTAGTCATGAATCTAGTTCAAGGGAATTGGGTTGATAGATTATTTGTTTTTACTTTTTTGATGGATGAGTCCTAATGTTAGTTCCTTAGACATGCATTGTTGGCCAAACTTTTGTTATCAATTAATCTCTACTAAATCTAGTTCAAGGGAATTGGGTTGACAGAATTTTTTTTTTTCCTTTTTTGATGGATGAGTCCTAATGTTAGTTCCTTAGATATGCGTTGTTGACCAAACTTTTGATATCAATTAATCCCTCTCCTAAATATATTTTTGGTATCTAGAGTCTTATTTATTTCTATAGTTTTCAGACGCTTCGGACTTTATCTCTATACATTATATCAGATCCCTTGATCTATTACAATATCCAATCATCAATGGGTAAAATTATGTATGATATCGATCCAAAGCGAACATTATGATAATTCTCCCACCAAGAATTATTCTAAAATAAAATGAACAAGGATTAGACCCAAATATAGATAAAAGAATTTTTCTTTCTATCTATCTATCTATTTAGTAAAGAGAGAACCCTCTTTCTGTCCCTCAAAGATTACTAAGATGTCTCCTCATAAAATAAAGTGAGGTAGCAAATGGTTTAACACAAGGATTAGATGCTTATAAAAGGCTCCCCAACGATAAGCTCCGACTAACAGTCACTAACTAATGGATAAAACGCAAAATACTTTTAATTTTTAAAAAGCTAATTAAAATTTAAAAGTATAAATTAAATTTTGAAAAGGGTAAATAATTAAAGAAAAGGTAGTTATGTGCCCGAGGATGGCATGCGTTAAGGAAAGCCGCAACGTTTGCGTGTTGCCGCGTCGCCGCTCCGTGACTTTACTTTTGTTTGTTTTTTCTTGGAAATTAAGTAAAGAGATTCTTTGCTCTTGTATTAATTACCCGATGACTTGCTTCAAATATCAAAAACACCCTTAATTATTTGTGTTTTTCGTGCTTGCTTATTTACTATTGTCTTTTTTCCATCGTTTGAGGAAAAATGGTTGCATTCACAAGGATATGTACTGTATCCAGACTACAATAGTTAGAATTAATTGTCACAATTATCAACAAAATTTTCTTTCGAGAAAGCAACAACAAAATTTTCTTTTGAGACAAAAATTGTGTAACCAATTTAATTAATTTATGATGCATTAAAGAGGTCAAGAAAACAAAATTGAATAGAGAAGATACGTCACAACCTTTATAAGTTTAACAGAAAGACAAAATTTATTATAGAACGATCTTGATTGACATGGAAGTGGCTCATATATGATCCCGACCATTATAAAAATATTGAAATTTGCTAATATTTAACCTTTACTAATATTTAACTTGAAATTTCTTCTACACATGTATGTTTTAGATGTCTAATTTTAAATAATTATGATGAATATTGTAAAAGAAAATACCATGATTAACTAGAAAACCGAGAGGATCAATAAATTTTTTAAGACGGTCTAAGTAATTGAATTGAATTATGATCCATTCTAGCGGTTGACAAACAAAATAGAGTAAAGATGTTACTTCACATATAACGTTTATTTAGAAAGTTAAGTAGAGTAACAAATTTTATTCTAAAGCACACTGCTGTTTGACATAGAGGTGGCACATATACTATACCATCACCATACAGATAACTAAAATTTTATTTATTAAATCATTAATATTTAACTCAAAAACTACTACTACGTACATATTTAGAATGTCTATTTTTATCTTTTTTAGGTAGCATTTTTTTTAAAAACCTTATAATCTAAAAAACTTGGGAAAGGTGAAAGGAGCTCAAGGGTTAAAAAGTAATTGAAAACTTGGATAGTTCTGGAGACCTTGAACCAGGGAGCGCCGCACTCTGTTCAATAGCTGTCCAAAACAGAACCACAGAATTCATTACGCAGTTACAACGCCTTCGCATTCTCGACTCGCCGCATATCCAATGCTAACGTCCACCTGTCATTCTTCCCCGCAATTTACTGCCACGTGTCCTCTGCCCCCCGTCCACCGAGTGCGTGACCTCTCCCACGCTTTCCCTGGACAATTTCTGTTAAGCCCCCTTCTACATTCTGCAATTGCAGCTAGCCGCACTAGTTTTAATGTCACTTTTCACAAAACGCTGCTTGTTTCTCCATTTGCCAATTTGATCACCTTGACATCTCTCAAATGTAAAATGAAAATGAACGAAACGAAAAATGAAATTGATAAAAGATTCGTTTCAAATCTAATTCAATGTCCATGAATCAATGAGCAAGTAATCCCAATCAAATGTCCGGATAATTTTATGCAGATTCATTTTTTAACTTAAAACTGTGGTGGGTTGTTCAGTGCAAAAACGAATATGAGAGTGTGCAAATTGAATAACCCTTCGCACCCAGAAACATTTCAGGCAAAAATCTGCAAAAATTAACAATATGCAAAAAGGACCCTTGGAAAAACTGCCCTTCAAATTATCTCAAACAATTTACATTTCCCGATCACGAACAAAATTTTCCAACTAGTAACTAATGCAACCTTCCTTTAATTGTTCCACTTTTTTCTTTTTCTTTTTGTAAAAATTCTTCATCGTTCCGGGTTCCGGTCACCGCCCTGGTCACTCACCGCACTTTCCGTTACGGTCTCCTCCTCCTTCGTGGTACTCTTACCGTCCTCAGTTTCAACCGGGTCACTTGCCTTTCTCAAAATGGGCGTGGCCAAAAACGTGGGCTTCTCATCACCGGCCATAATTACAACAAAGCCCTCGCCAAAACACGGCGGGGGCTTAGCGCTGGGGTCCTGCTGCTTCCCGTCACCGCCCCGGTGATCGTTAGCGTCACCTTCTTCGGCGGCTTCGAGGTAGTTGGAGAGGCGCCAGTAGGAGCAGGCGAGGATTAGGAGGGCGAAGGCGATGAGGCCGAGCATGGCGGCGAGGCCACCGAAGAGGTAGGGCACCGGCGAGTGCCACGTGTTGTGGGGCGCCGTCGACGGAGTGGCGGCGGGGGAGTAATGGGTCGATGGTCGGGCGTTGAGGGAGGTGAACCCAGCTCCGGTTCTCATTTTTATAGAGAAAGAAAGTGAGGAGAGAGAGAGAGAGAGAGGTTAGAGAGAGAAAATGATGAGAGAGAGAGAGAGATGAGGAGGTGGGGGATGAGGAGAGAGTTGGAGGGGGGTTTTATAAGGGTGGGGGTGGAGAGAAGGAGGGGTAAATTGGGAGATTTGGTTGGTTTTTATGATGATGTGATTATTGATAATTTCTTGTTTACTTTCTTGGGGTACAAGTATGAATGAGCATTAAGATGGTGAGGAGGAAGTGTTTAGTGATTTAGGTTTATAGCTCTAGGTTTACAAGAAAATATCTAATGAGAACGGTCCATGACATTTAATGTGCATCAAATATATGTTAAATCGTTAGATCCGTACATGAATCTCGAAGTCCAATAATCCAATGGTTGACATCTTTTTGATGCACATTTAATATCATGCATCGAGACTATTTGATACTTTCCCAGTCTTACTGAACACCTATAAAGTCTCAACTCATTTAGTAACATTTAGTCCCCTCAAATCATGAGGAAGGGGTTATTATAATTCGCATACACCACATGCACCAATAATAATAGGTTTTGTGGTACACAACATCCCATCACCTTCTCATTTAAGAGAATTTTTTTTCTTATTTATAAGTGATTTGTGCCACATGACCCTCTCCTACGGGGGTTGTGTAGGCTATCTTGCCTAAGAATTTTTCGAGGAAGGGGTTGGTGCTTGCAATTTATTTATCTGAAAATGTCAATTTCAGGTGTATTAAAATCCTAGTAATTAGGGGCTGTTAGTAAATTGAACATGATGGTAAAAATATGAAATGGTCTTAATCGGAGATGCATGAAAGAGTTGTTTTTGACGTTTATTCTATAATGCATATATGGATTTCTCTAACTTATGAAATTGTATTTTTAATGTTCTTTAACATTTCATCTTATGTGGTGCTTGCTTGACGGCATGCTCAAGCAAGCAACTTAGTTCTCTACTTTATGATCCCTTGCCCTTGGTGTAGTTTTTCGTGACACTATTTTTGTGTTTTCACGTTTATTTTACATTGTCAAGTGCTCTGCGTGAGATAAAATTTAATTTTTGTTGGTTATTTGTGATTAAATCAATTTCATTATATGAAAACTCTAAAGTTGTAGCGTGGATGGAGAGTTATAATTTGATACTATAACATGTTGTTACAGATATTGAGCGTCATTTTCATGGATCAAAGTCTATCGATCCTTATGCAAAAATATCTTTTTTCTTATAATAAATTGTAACCTATAGACGAGAATTTTCCAATTACTGAACATTACCTTAAAGTTATTATGCTATCGACCATAATATTTATGTGCCCCACATGAGTCCAACTAAAGTTGATAACAATATTTACAAGAGTTGAGATGAGGATGGTTACGTCAGCTTTTTTCACTTCAAAATATTATTTAGTGTTACTTTTCCTTTTTACCGTTCAAAAGGGATAAAAGATGAAAAGACCCTAGATTTACTTTGATATTGTGTGTTTTTTTTCTTTTCACGAGAAATAAAGTTAAACACTAGCCTGCAGACTAACGGTAGATAATGTGAATACATTCGAAGCATTATTAGAAACTTTGCACACCCATTTGAACCTAATTTTTCATGCCTTTTATTATATGCACAAATCAAGTATTAGTGGAATCCTATTTTCAGTTTTTTTTATAAGAGCACACTTCAATGTGGGGTTAGATAAAGAAAATCCTTCTCTTAAAGAAGATCATGAATGATGATGCAGTTCATATCCATCGAATTAAACATTAGTGTAACTTTGCTCTCGAGACTCACTAGCTAGTCTCTTTCTTTATGAAGGAAAATATTTGACTGGTGCTATTAAGTGTGAGCTTATCCGAATGTATTCGGGCCCTCGAACATTTAACACTAGTTATATAGGTCACAATCTACATTTTTTGGGGTAGGGTTCTCAATAAAAGAGCTCTTAAGGAGTAAGGAGAACATAACAAATGACTCATTATCAATTTTAAATCTCAGGGAAAATAATATAAAGCTTGGTACAAAAGCATATATATAGAGAGAAAGAAGACGGTGACAGATGTTCAGTTATAAATTTTAATTCAGTGTAATTAGTATACAATGTAAATGTACTTATCTATAACATATCAATACAATCACCAATTTAAAATCTATACTTGACACAGTACTTGCCGTGATCTGCTTCTTCATTGTACAAATTTCTATGGAGGAACTTTTATAAAATTGTTTTTTTGAAATTCAGGGTAATCACCAACTTTATAATGTGACACAGTATTAGGTTTCTATAGTCCATGTATGATTCTCGGGAGGGGGCCTTCTATGGTATCTTTTTAAAGGTATAGAGAGAGGATCTCTCTCATATTTACATTGTTTAGTGTAGTTTGATACCGGAAGATATTGGTGTACCAAATTAAATATACTTGACACCCTCTTTAAATTATCGCATACTTTTTTCAAAAAGAGAGAAGCACCAAGCAAGTTCACTATTGGTTTATGGCTCTTGTAGCACTGCTCAATGCCTTGTACTATCAGGGCACTTCTCTTCCAACCCAATTATATGGTTCTTTGCATTTATTGCAATTTTCTTTGATAGAAAGCTATTGCTTTCACTCTTGCTTGCTCCAATTGGTTACAAGGCGAGGGTTTTGATGACATTTGGAAGCATGGTGTTGGAGAATCACATGAATCTTCACCGTTGTTGTTGAGCCACAAGTAGTTGCTTCATTTATTTCATGTTGTTATAGGTTTGTGTCACACTATGGCAAACGAAAATTATACATCAGGGTTCAAAATTATGACTAGAATCAAAATAATTGCATCAAGGGTTTGTGTCAGAAAAGCAAGGGCTCATGGAAATCTTGTGATTTACTGAAGTCAAAATATATTTTTATGTGGAGGCTCGTGGACGTAATGGGTGAGTTTTGAAGTCAAAGAATGTGAATGATATGGCTAATTTTAACTTCAATTCTAACGAGACTTTTAATGTCTTCTTCATTTTTTATTTGTCACTCTCCTCTGTTGATGAACCAACACTCTCAATTTCTTATTTTTTCTAATCGGGAAAAATTGTCATGTATTGATCTTAAATCCGAAACATACGATCAACCAAATTCTACTGTATGATCAGAATAAATGTGATGTCTAGTATAGTCTAATAAAATGCAGTGCTTATTATGGGGGCAAACTCTAAGTATGTTGTTTGAATTGTCTCGCACAAATTTTAGAAGCTACTTAAAAAAATTTAAATCACATTGTACGCTAAAATGGGTAAGCGTTTGTTTGAAACATTGAAGATGGTTAAAACATCTTTCAAGCCTGCTTGGTTCATTTCCCAGAAACCTAATTCTGGGAAATGACTCATGGGAAATGGTATGTGGGACTCATTTCTCTGTTTTCAAACTCATTTGTCGTCTTTTTTTTTTGAACTGAGTTTCCTTTATTTTGGGGCCCATAACATTTATTACATCTCTAATGAGTGAGTTTTACATACACAATATTTCTTTTTTTTCCCTCACTTAACCAAACAGAAGAAAGGAATCTTTTTGGGAAAATATGACACCCCACATTGGTGTGTCAGTGGCTTCAGTTTCTTTTTCTCAGTTTCTGAGCAATCGAAACAGCCCCTAATACACATCCATTTTTATCAATGATCCTTTGAAACAAACTTGTACTCAATATGGCAAAGTGACGAATCCACATCAGGAACAAAGTAACCGTCTCTGTAGGCTAAAAAAGGCAGTAACGGACCAGAGGTACGGGCGGTTACCTCACCACGTAGGCGGAGTACCGGATTCAGTTGCAGTGACGTTCTCTCTGACCCTGCCTCCACGCAAACTCCACTCGGGGCCGCCTCAGCCCGCGGTAAGCCCCCCCCAACTCCAGGTGCCTTTGTGCGGGCCCACCATTGTACGCAGGCTGCTCATACAAGAAACAGTGGGCGGGCCCCACGGACACGTCAGACCCCATTGTACGAGCTCCGCGACGAATCGCTTACGTAAAAGAGCATGATAGCGAAAGGGAAACGAACCAAGGAGAACATCTCTGCTCTCCAAGGTCAAATTCACAAACATATGTATGTTATCTTTCTCCCTTTAAATTAATTTAAGGTCCTAGTGGCAACTAAGTAAAGAGCATATCGGAGGGGGATGATATCGTGGCAATTCTTTTTGGCCAGAATTTGCAAAGTAATCATGCGCTCCTCATGAAATTAATAATGTTCTTCATAGGCCAATCACAGTGTCTTTGAAATTAACTTATTGATGATGTCAACCTGTTCGCGAAATTTATCGGTGTGGTTTGTGAAATTGTAATGCATAAGATGTAAAAAATAATAGTTGCGATTTTTGCAAACACGGTTACAAAATAACTTCAAAATTAAACAAATAACCCACGGAGCAACAACATAAATATCTACCTCAATCCATTTTGACAGAAAAGGAGGGGGGGAAAACTCGAAAAAAAAACTCCCTTTTCTCTTCACGTCGTTACAGATTACAGATATTCATAAAATTGATTTGATCAACAGATGACTACCAAACATCCTAACTACTTGATTTACTCCCTTCGGACCAAAAAATTAAAGAGCTCATGGAGTTATCACAGATCATAGCGTATAAGGTAGAACCATGAATTTTCCACTTTTTACTGAAAAGGCAGGTGCAATGATCACTCTCCTTATTCACCAAAAATCCAGCAAGAATAAAAGGAAGAAAGATACATTTTTAATAGCAACAACAGGGATAGCCATTATTTTAGTAAAACTTTAGCAGTCTCAATTTATATAAGCAATGTCACCCATGAGTGTTGCAAAATGAATAAAATAATACCAAAAGGAGAAGGACTAGATCGCCATTAAGTCAATCAGGAGAGGGGCAGAGATTGCAAGTGGAAATGACACCAGTATTTTATTTTCTAGTGAACACTAAGATTTTGTGGAACATTCTTCCAATGACATTGTGCATGATATGATGCTCTACTTTTGTGTAAGGGAAGAAACGAAAATATCCTTGGTGACAAGAATTAAGCAAAGCACCCGTACTTTATAACATACATATGGAATTTAAAAAACCCTCAGTGCTCTAAGCATCCATCTAATTCTCAAATATATAATATCTTCCTTCATCATACAACAATCAATTTTCATAAAAATCTATTTGAGCAATTTTATGTAGATGATAAGAATCGAACTCAGTAGCTCCTCAAAAAGGCAATGCCTTAATCATTTCGCTTATTTGTTTAAGATTTCAAAAGCCCAAAAATAACACATGCATCTCAAAGAGTAAAATTGGAAACAACGTCGACATCATAATGAGATGCCTCTCTTGCCTTGCACCTTGATTTCCCCTTTGCGGGTCTCTTGGGCTTGAATATGGAAGAAAATAGTAGCCTCCAATTTTGCCTCCATTTTGGGCTTGAATATGGAAGAAAATATTAGCCTCCATTTTGGGGTCCCATATAAGACATCTACTACCTAACAGTTATACTCATGTCATTTCAAAGTAATATTTCCATTGCTATTTTAAACCTCTTTTTTAAAGAAAAACAAAGTTATTTCTTTCATGTAAAAGAAAAAAATGTGAGCAATTTTCAAAGAAAATTGCAAACAATAATGAGAACAAGGACAGGCACTATCTAACATAAGAATGATCAAAATTGATAGTGATACACATCAGAGGAGCTCAGGCAAATATTTTAGCCTCATCTGGGAGCGAAAAGAATACTCTCCACTTTTCCTAAAGAATTAATTCTTAAACATTGTTTGTGCATGATGAAGTAAGCTTATCTAATACTTTGAGAATAGCATTATGAACTTTTTAGCAAAACAAATAGGCCAAGAGCTCACTGGGACAAGCTTAATTAATAGGTCCATCAAACAAGCAAATCTGCTGGAATCTAGTCATAAAATGTCTTGCATGCAAGGGATTGAAAAGAAAAGGGATCCCCCCTGCCTTCCCACCCAACCCCCCCCCCACCCCCACCCCCCCCAAAAAAAAAACCATCTTTAAAATAGGATCATTCTATAGAAAACACCTTTCATTTTCAATTTATACATAAACCACGTTTAAAGGGTTTTTTTGTTGCAATCAACCACCCGAGTCCATTTTTCAGTTAATTTTTTTAGTAATTAACCCCCACCTAACCTCAAGTCAAGATCATCTCTCTAATATACTTGGTATTTGACAACTAATAATTACAGCCAAAAAAAAAAAGACTTAAAATTGAGTCCATACGGTTGGTTGCAACAAAAACCCTTTAAAGTATAAATTGAAAATGAAGGTTGGTTTCTATAGAATGACCGTATTTTAAAGATGGCTAATAAGAAAAAAAAACTCAAAAGAAAGTTATGGCTGACCTGGCTGTTTAGAGTATAATCATTTGGCACACTAAAACAACTTGCATTTTGTTACCCTTGGCAAATGTTTCCAATCCTAAGCCCTAGAGATATAGAGAGAACTAGGTATCAAAGGCAAAGGCAAAACAAATCAAAAGTTGTAACCTTTGTTTGATGTGCATGATCTGGTCTGAAGCTCAAGCTTGAACCATAGTAAAATATTCTATGAATCACCAAAAAGGGAATTATCTTCACTGTTCATTGAAAGTGCAAAAGCTCAAATGACTACTTTGGAATAGCCAACCAAATCCTGCATAGAACTACTCCTACTTGTCACTATAAAATTTTCTACTTCTTACTGGATGCAGAGCACCAAATTTCCAAATCTTGCAAACAGTAGGCAATCAGTTTCCAATAGCCAATACTGAAAGTCTAATAATCAGAAAGATGCTTTACCCCCTATAAACAAAAACCATCACATAATTAATAACATTCATCATGATGTTAAAATAAGATATGCTACGTACTTCTAACGGTGATGTCATTGCGTATCAGAATAGATATTATTCATTTCATGGAAGAGACATTAGTACCTAGTGATCATATCAAAGTAAATCACTTGTGAATACTCTACACCAATAGGATTTGAAGCATATACAAATCACCCAAAAGGTACTTTAGTGATCGTAGTGAAGATTTATTTAATTTATGGTGAAATTAACAGCCAATGTTGTGATGGTAGCATAATCTCAGCATCATGGTGGCGGCCATATTTGCTTCCAAGTTTGGATGCACGCCCCACCAGAGCTCGTAGAGGCGCTACCTTGCAAACTCATTTGCTCCCATTGCATTTAACGAGACAGGTTCAGATGAGGTAGTATTGTTAGATTTAAATCTAATTAAATCTATTTGTGGGCACATATGTTACATTAATGTGTAGTGCTATCTCTCAGGCTAACCCACTAAAGTGATCAATCAAGTTGGGTTAATGGGTATTTAAATAAATTATGGGCTAAATGTGCAGATACCAGGTTGTAATTACAATTTGATGAGGGGCCAAATTGTAAAAGTGCAACACCTATATATATGGGGTTATGGTCCCTAATCTAGGGTTAACATAAGAATTCTCATCTCTTTTACCCCCATCTAAAAAGAGATCTAAGGAAGAGAAGAACCCCTAAGATTAGAAGATCCATCAATCCACACAAGATCCAAATCATGGATTCAGGTATAATTCCGCTTTAGTTTATTTTTTATCAATCTCTTTGAGGTAATCAAGTCTTATTAAAGATCTAACAAGTGGTATCAGAGCCTCTTGATTAACTCTTAGAGATTTTTGAGTTTCTATGGTTTTTGGTGGATTTATGAATAAAGATCAAATCTTTTTCGATTTTTGGGTTCTGATGAACAAGAATGTTTTTGGTGATGAACAAGAAAGTTTTCTTTTCTGATGAACAAGAAGGTTTGATCAAGTCGAACCTCGCCGTTCGAACTCAAGTCGAACCTCGCCGTTCGAACTCAAGTCGAACCTCGCCGTTCGAACTCAAGTCGAACCTCGCCGTTCGAACTCAAGTCGAACCTCGCCGTTCGAACTCAAGTCGAACCTCGCCGTTCGAACTCAAGTCGAACCTCGCCGTTCGAACTCAAGTCGAACCTCGCCGTTCGAACTCAAGTCGAACCTCGCCGTTCGAACTCAAGTCGAACCTCGCCGTTCGAACTCAAGTCGAACCTCGCCGTTCGAACTCAAGTCGAACCTCGCCGTTCGAACTCAAGTCGAACCTCGCCGTTCGAACTCAAGTCGAACCTCGCCGTTCGAACTCAAGTCGAACCTCGCCGTTCGAACTCAAGTCGAACCTCGCCGTTCGAACTCAAGTCGAACCTCGCCGTTCGAACTCAAGTCGAACCTCGCCGTTCGAACTCAAGTCGAACCTCGCCGTTCGAACTCAAGTCGAACCTCGCCGTTCGAACTCAAGTCGAACCTCGCCGTTCGAACTCAAGTCGAACCTCGCCGTTCGAACTCAAGTCGAACCTCGCCGTTCGAACTCAAGTCGAACCTCGCCGTTCGAACTCAAGTCGAACCTCGCCGTTCGAACTCAAGTCGAACCTCGCCGTTCGAACTCAAGTCGAACCTCGCCGTTCGAACTCAAGTCGAACCTCGCCGTTCGAACTCAAGTCGAACCTCGCCGTTCGAACTCAAGTCGAACCTCGCCGTTCGAACTCAAGTCGAACCTCGCCGTTCGAACTCAAGTCGAACCTCGCCGTTCGAACTCAAGTCGAACCTCGCCGTTCGAACTCAAGTCGAACCTCGCCGTTCGAACTCAAGTCGAACCTCGCCGTTCGAACTCAAGTCGAACCTCGCCGTTCGAACTCAAGTCGAACCTCGCCGTTCGAACTCAAGTCGAACCTCGCCGTTCGAACTCAAGTCGAACCTCGCCGTTCGAACTCAAGTCGAACCTCGCCGTTCGAACTCAAGTCGAACCTCGCCGTTCGAACTCAAGTCGAACCTCGCCGTTCGAACTCAAGTCGAACCTCGCCGTTCGAACTCAAGTCGAACCTCGCCGTTCGAACTCAAGTCGAACCTCGCCGTTCGAACTCAAGTCGAACCTCGCCGTTCGAACTCAAGTCGAACCTCGCCGTTCGAACTCAAGTCGAACCTCGCCGTTCGAACTCAAGTCGAACCTCGCCGTTCGAACTCAAGTCGAACCTCGCCGTTCGAACTCAAGTCGAACCTCGCCGTTCGAACTCAAGTCGAACCTCGCCGTTCGAACTCAAGTCGAACCTCGCCGTTCGAACTCAAGTCGAACCTCGCCGTTCGAACTCAAGTCGAACCTCGCCGTTCGAACTCAAGTCGAACCTCGCCGTTCGAACTCAAGTCGAACCTCGCCGTTCGAACTCAAGTCGAACCTCGCCGTTCGAACTCAAGTCGAACCTCGCCGTTCGAACTCAAGTCGAACCTCGCCGTTCGAACTCAAGTCGAACCTCGCCGTTCGAACTCAAGTCGAACCTCGCCGTTCGAACTCAAGTCGAACCTCGCCGTTCGAACTCAAGTCGAACCTCGCCGTTCGAACTCAAGTCGAACCTCGCCGTTCGAACTCAAGTCGAACCTCGCCGTTCGAACTCAAGTCGAACCTCGCCGTTCGAACTCAAGTCGAACCTCGCCGTTCGAACTCAAGTCGAACCTCGCCGTTCGAACTCAAGTCGAACCTCGCCGTTCGAACTCAAGTCGAACCTCGCCGTTCGAACTCAAGTCGAACCTCGCCGTTCGAACTCAAGTCGAACCTCGCCGTTCGAACTCAAGTCGAACCTCGCCGTTCGAACTCAAGTCGAACCTCGCCGTTCGAACTCAAGTCGAACCTCGCCGTTCGAACTCAAGTCGAACCTCGCCGTTCGAACTCAAGTCGAACCTCGCCGTTCGAACTCAAGTCGAACCTCGCCGTTCGAACTCAAGTCGAACCTCGCCGTTCGAACTCAAGTCGAACCTCGCCGTTCGAACTCAAGTCGAACCTCGCCGTTCGAACTCAAGTCGAACCTCGCCGTTCGAACTCAAGTCGAACCTCGCCGTTCGAACTCAAGTCGAACCTCGCCGTTCGAACTCAAGTCGAACCTCGCCGTTCGAACTCAAGTCGAACCTCGCCGTTCGAACTCAAGTCGAACCTCGCCGTTCGAACTCAAGTCGAACCTCGCCGTTCGAACTCAAGTCGAACCTCGCCGTTCGAACTCAAGTCGAACCTCGCCGTTCGAACTCAAGTCGAACCTCGCCGTTCGAACTCAAGTCGAACCTCGCCGTTCGAACTCAAGTCGAACCTCGCCGTTCGAACTCAAGTCGAACCTCGCCGTTCGAACTCAAGTCGAACCTCGCCGTTCGAACTCAAGTCGAACCTCGTGGTTCGAACTCAAGTCGAACCTCGTGGTTCGAACTCAAGTCGAACCTCGTGGTTCGAACTCAAGTCGAACCTCGTGGTTCGAACTCAAGTCGAACCTCGTGGTTCGAACTCAAGTCGAACCTCGTGGTTCGAACTCAAGTCGAACCTCAGTTCAAACTCAAGCGAGCCTCGTGCTCAATTCGTGCAAACTCAATTAAATTTCGGTGTTAATCAATTATTTCATTCAAGTATTATGACACTAAGGAATTAAGTTGGTCTCTCATTCTAAATGATTAATTGAAGCAAGATGTTGCCAAAGTAACCTCTCTGTGTATAATTCCGCTTTAGTTTATTTTTATCAATCTCTTTGAGGTAATCAAGTCTTATTAAAGATCTAACAAGTGGTATCGAGCCTCTTGATTAACTCTTAGAGATTTTTTGAGTTTCTATGGTTTTCGTGGATTTATGAATAAAGATCAAATCTTTTTCGATTTTTGGGTCTGGATGAACAAGAAGGTTTGATCTCGGATGAACAAGTAAAGTTTTCTTTTTCTGATGAACAAGAAGGTTTGATCTCTCGATGAAGTAATTTATGTTCTGATGAACAATAAATTAAATAATCCATGATGAACAAGAATTTTTTTATGAAAAAGAACTTTTTCGATTTTTGGTTAAATTTTCTATGATTTTAGAAAATTAATATAAGGTTTGAACCGGATTGAGTTTTAAGAGAAAAAAAAAAAAAATTTTGGTTTTGGACTACGGCAGCCATCAATAATAAACCTAATGGGTTCAAAAGCCTAAGCGGCTTTGACGGTCAGATCTAAACCCTGGGTTCTAGAGTTGACGAGGTTCGAGGTTCATTTTGGCGAACCTCGCTTTTGGCTTAATCTCGGTTCATTTTGACAAACTCGGTTCATTTTAGCGAACCTCGCTTTTGGCGAACTCTCGACTTCGAACCTTTCCTTTGGCGAACCTCGCTTTTGGCTTAACCTCGTCTTTGGCCTCGGACGAACCGCAGACTTTGGCGAACTCGCCTTTTGTCGAACCGTGACTTGGCGAACTCGTGTTCATTCAATAACCTTGTGTTCACTTGGCGAACCTCGTGTTCATTCAATAAGGTTCGCTTCATTCACGAACCTTGTGTTCACTTGGCGAACCTCGTGTTCATTCTCGAACCTTGTGTTCACTTGGCGAACCTCATATTTTAGCGAACCTCGTGTTTGCTTTTGTCGAACTTCACTTCAATTCCAGCGAACTTCGATTCGCTCGTCGAACCTCGCCGTTCGAACTCAAGTCGAACCTCGCTGTTCGAACTCAAGTCGAACCTCGCAGTTCGAACTCAAGTCGAACCTCGCAGTTCGAACTCAAGTCGAACCTCGCCGTTCGAACTCAAGTCGAACCTCGCAGTTCGAACTCAAGTCGAACCTCGCCGCTCGAACTCAAGTCGAACCAGCTTCAAACTCAAGCGAGCCTCGCTCAATTCGAGCAAACTCAATTAAATTTCGTTAATCAATTATTTCATTCAAGTATTATGACACTAAGGAATTAAGTTGGTCTCTCATTCTAAATGATTAATTGAAGCAAGATGTTGCCAAAGTAACCTCTCTTGTGTAGATTGTTCATGAAGGATGTTAGATGGTTGTGTGTATACTTTTGAGTAGATATTTAATCGCCCAAAGGAAGATTAATATTGATTTAGATGTATCACATGCGATGATAAGCGCTGACAATTATAAGGTTTACATGTGGATAACAAATCAATCCAAAGATGGGTTTGTTGTTTGACATGTGTTATTGTCGATGTTTGATCGTTGCAACAAGATATCACTAGGTTAATATTCTTGTCCAAAGACTTGATATTAATGTTGTACAAGATATCTTGATGGGGATATGTCATTATTTGAATTTTATTGATTACTAATTACAGTTATTAATGTGAAATCTTTTGTTTATTTCAGCTAATGCATCTGCTGCATCAATTTACGCTAACATCAACTCAATTTCCATGCTAAATGGGACAAATTTCAAGGTTTGGAAGAGAACATTTTAATTGTTCTTGGTCGCATGGATCTAGACCTTGCATTAAGAACTGAACAACCCCAACCTCTCATCGCGGAAAGCACTCGATGCAAAGAAGGAGTATGAGAGTGGGGCGTTCAAATCGCATGAGTCTCATGATCATCAAGCGGCATTAGGAAGCCTTTAGGGCACACATCCGAAGGGATTACTAAAGCCAAAAATTTCCTTGCGAAATTGAGAAGCGTTTTGCTAAAAGCGATAAGGTAGAAACAAGCACGCTTTTAGCTCGCTTGATTTCAATGAAGTATAAGGGCAAAGGAAATATCCGGAGTACATTATGGAAATGTCTCATATTGCTTCAAAACTTAAGGCACTAAAACTCGATCTTTGTGACGAGTTACTAGTGCATCCGTTCTTGTCTCTTCTCGCACAATTTAATCAATTTAAGGTCGATTATAAGCGTCAAAAGGAGAAATGGACTCTGAATGAGCTCATTTCATACCGTGGTGCAAGAAGAAGACAGATTGAAGCAAGATAAAGCGAAAGTGCTCATTTGACTTATGCCCCTAAGGATAAGGGCAAGAAAAGAAAGGATGATAAAGAAGCGCTAAGGGTCGGTTCGGAAGAAACAACATAAGGATGATCGGGTTGTTTCTTTTGCAACAAATCGGACACGTAAGAAGGATTGTACCAAATATCACGCTGGCGTGTCAAAAGAATGCGTTCCTTACTTTGGTGCGATTCGAGGTTAATTTAGTCTCGGTACCTAGAAACACTTGGTGGTTAGATTCGGCTTCTACTACTCACATAAGTGTTTCTATGGGTTGCTGAGCTACAGAAAGCCAAGTGATGGTGAAAGACACATCTTTGTGGGCGATGGACAATCGGTAGATGTGGAAGCAATTGGGCACTTTAGGTTATTGTTAGAGCTGGTTCCTATTTGGATTTGAAAGATACTTTTGTAGTCCGTCTTTTAGGCGGAATTTGGTTTCTATTCCTTTATTGGACAAATCGGGTTATTATTGTTCATTTGGAAATAACCGTGCTAGCTTATCTTTAAATTCAAATATTGTGAGAACTGGTTTCTTGAGTACTTTTGATAACCTATATTTGCTTGATCTGATTGCTTCTTATAATGAAACCCCGAATGTGGAATCACGTGGTACTAAGCGTAAATTAAATAAGGAAAATTCACATCATTATGGCACAAGCGCTTGGGTCATATCTCAAAAGGTAGAGTTGAGCGTCTTGTGTCGATGGTATTTTGGATTCCCTTGATTTCTGAGACTTTGATGTATGCATTAGCGTATCAAGGGAAAACAGACTAAAGTTAAGAGATTAGGTTCAATGGTCTTCGGGCGTCTTAGAATTGATACATACGAGATGTTTGGGTGAAAGTTGATTCCATTTGTAAAACTAGAGAAAATTACACTTTTGGTTCTCGGTTACAATGAAAATTAAATAACTCTCTCACAAACTCGAACAAAAGACGCTACAAGTGTAGATCTCTTGTTTTGTGGGACTTTGCTGTCGGGGATCGTAATCCGTGGACCACCGGCGGCGATCGAATTAGTCGGCGGGGTTTAGTTAGTGCCATAAAGGAAACAAGAACCGGCAAATATCTTAGCAAGGTAAGATATCTACTCTTCTCAAGAATAAGTCAAGGCTTAAACTCGAGGAATCTCCGCGTGGATCGTGTTCTTGAACTCCGGAAGCTTGGATTCGATTTTCCCTTTCGATGGCCGACCCACTTGAGTGGGCGTAGGAGGGTATTTATAGTCTTTGGGAAACGTGCCCACAAGTATCATAAGTCTTTGAAGATTTGCGGTTAAGCGCGGCTACTCGAACCTCAGCGCTAAAGCGCCTCGCTCCTGGCGGCGGTGTATTTACCTGGCTGGCGGCAGGCGATGTATTACCTGGGCTGGCGGCGATCGCCGAATCCTTCCAGTAACATGCGGTTTTCTGCTTGATTTCAATGAAGTATAAGGGCAAAGGAAATATCCGGAGTACATTATGGAAATGTCTCATATTGCTTCAAACTTAAGGCACTAAAACTCGATCTTTGTGACGAAGTTACTAGTGCATCTGATTCTTTGTCTCTTCTGCGCACAATTTAATCAATTTAAGGTCGATTATAAGCGTCAAAAGGAGAAATGGACTCAATGAGCTCATTTCATCGTGTGCAAGAAGAAGACGATTGAAGCAAGATAAGACTGAAAGTGCTCATTTGACTTATGCCCCTAAGGATAAGGGCAAGAAAAGAAAGGATGATAAAGAAGGCTGCTAGGGTCGGTTCGGAAGAAACAACATAAGGATGATCGGGTTGTTTCTTTTGCAACAACCGACACGAAAGAAGGATTGTACCAAATATCACCGGGCGTGTCAAAAAGGGTAATGCTCCTTACTTTGGTCCGCTCGAGGTTAATTTAGTCTCGGTACCTAGAAACACTTGGTGGTTAGATTCGGCTTCTACTACTCACATAAGTGTTTCTATGGGGGTTTTGAGCTACCGAAAGCCAAGTGATGGTGAAAGACACATCTTTGTGGGCGATGGACAATCGGTAGATGTGGAAGCAATTGGGCACTTTAGGTTATTGTTAGGAACTGGTTCCTATTTGGATTTGAAAGATACTTTTGTAGTCCCGTCTTTTAGACGGAATTTGGTTTCTATTCCTTTATTGGACAAATCAGGTTATTATTGTTCATTTGGAAATAACCAGGCTAGCTTATCTTTAAATTCAAATATTGTGGGAACTGGTTTCTTGAGTACTTTTGATAACCTATATTTGCTTGATCTGATTGCTTCTTATAATGAAACCCCAATGTGGAATCACGTGTACTAAGCGTAAATTAAATAAGGAAAATTCACATCATTATGGCACAAGCTTGGGTCATATCTCAAAAGGTAGAGTTGAGCGCCTTGTGTCGATGGTATTTTGGATTCCCTTGATTTCTGAGACTTTGATGTATGCATTGGTATCAAGGGAAAACAGACTAAAGTTAAGAGATTAGGTTCCATGAGATCTTGAGGCGTCTTAGAATTGATACATACGATGTTTGGGTGAAAGTTGATTCCATTTGTAAAACTAGAGAAAATTACACTTTGGTTCTCGGTTACAATGAAAATTAAATAACTCTCTCACAAACTTCGAACAAAAGACGCTACAAGTGTAGATCTCTTTGTTTTGTGGGACTTTGCTGTCTTGGGGATGCGTAATCCGTGGACCACCGAGCGGCGATCGTCGAATCGGCGGGGGTTTAGTTAGTGCTTCGCAAAGGAAACAAGAACTTCAAAGAAATATCTTAGCAAGGTAAGATATCTACTCTTCTCAAGAATAAGTCAAGGCTTAAACTCGAGGAATCTCCGCGTGGATCGTGTTCTTGAACTCCTAAGCTTGATTGATTTTCCCTTTCGATGGCCGACCCCTGTGAATGCGTAGGAGGTATTTATAGTCTTTGGGAAACGTGCCCACAAGTATCATAAGTCTTTGAAGATTTGCGATTAAGGCGGCTTCGAGCGCCTCAGCGCTAAAACTGCCTCGCTCAGCGGCGGCGGTGTATTTACCTGTTGGCGGCGAGGCGGTATGAAATTTACTCGGTGACTGGCGGCGTCGCGATCCTTTCCGGTAGCATGCGGTTTTCTGCTTTTAGGCGCGATTAAATGCCTAGAATTACGCCTAGTGGTATCTTCGCGTGTAACCGCCATTAACGATGCGAGCGTCTCTGCATTGATAAAGTCAAGTGGCCCCATCACATTGATTTAGACCCTTCAAGAGCTCATTTTAAGTATTCGGTGTCTCGATTTTTGCAGACAGTAAGTGTTCGCTAGTCGCGAGACACATCAAGGTGTCTCGCCAGGCGAGGCACACACAAGTGTCTCGCTAATAGCGAGACACATCAAGGTGTCTCGCCAGGCGAGGCACACACAAGTGTCTCGCTAATAGCGAGACACATCAAGGTGTCTCGCCGCGGGCGAGACACAAACAAGTGTCTCGCGATCAGAAGCGAGACACAATCTCCCATGTGTTGACTTTTTGAGATTTCGACGACGTTGTTCTTCGACCTTCTCATGATTTAGTCATATTTGAGGTTCTTCAAAGAATTTTGATGCCTACAGATACCCTCCAAAGTTTTCGACTCCTCGTATTTTGTCGAGGGTCGGAATACTTTGGATAAGATGCTTTGCTTCGCTCAACGTTGAACTTTGTAAAAGAGGCCCATGTTTTGCTTCAGCTTGAATCCTCTAGGCGCGTCACGACCATACTTTGGGATCAATAGCTGTTGCATTTGTATTTGGATTGATTGAAATGTCGAAGTCGATTTTGGACTAATCATCTTCATCTTGAAAGTCACCACTTGGGTTATAATTGAAATGCCTTGAGAATCATTCAGAAAAAGCCGCCGTTTTCTGAATATCAGATTTCCAGGAAAGCTTCTATATGTAATATCTGGAATTGTCCCACAAAGCGAGCAGGGCAATCTGAAGTGTCTCGCTCAAAAGGACCGCCACAGAATCTGTCTGAGCATGCTTGAGCTTCCGGAGGCGATGTAATGGCACAGTTACAAAGTGCATTAAAATCACGGTAGGAGAAAGTGCTTGACCCCGGCAGGAAGAGTGAACCCATTTGTCTCAAGTTATTGCTTGTATGATAGATATAGGATTTTTGGCAAACCCTCACCATCAACGGATTTGATGAGCCTTTACCAACTACCGCTTGAGTTGGGCTAGCATGTAGATTATAAGTCCGTTCTACATGTTACGCTGTGCTAAAAGAGTGAATTCTCTTAGACTTTATGCTCTGATATTGAATCGTAGGCTTGTGGAATTTGTGTTTCTTTTTGAAACGAACCCGTTGTGTCTTCTTTTTGGAAGCGAACCTGTTGTGTTTTCTCTTGGTATGAACATTAGGGAGTAGACCTCTCATTCATAAAAAGAATCGAGAGAAGATTTTGACTATGGTCCTAAGCGTAGGAAGGTTTGACCAACTGGGAGTGAATTTAAAAATGATCCTAACCGTAGGAAGGTTTGATGGGATAGGAGTTTTGAGACAATCCTAACCGTAGGAAGGTTTGATTGCTCAATGTGGAAGTGGACCTCTGCTCATGGAAGGAATCAAGAGGGGATTTTGACCATGGTCCTAGCGTAGGAAGGTTTGACCAGCAGATATTTGAGACAACCCTAATCATTTGAAGGTTTGATTGCTCAATGTGGAAGTGGACCTCTCGCTCATGGAAAGAATCGAGAGAAGATTTTGACTATGGTCCTAATCAGGAAGGTTTGACCAGATAGGAATTTTGAGACAATCCTAACCGTAGGAAGGTTTGATTGCTCAATGTGGAAGTGGACCTCTCGCTCATGGATTATCCACTGACTTTCTTTGCAAAATGGAGTGTCCGGTGAGTAAAAAGGAAGAGCGGTTTAACCTCTTATATTCATCTGAGGAATTAGGAGGAGCAGCTTTAATCTCTTGTACTCATGGAGAAAAGGAATAGTTTATACTCATATACACTTCGAGTCTGAGAGGGCGATTTACCGCGAATACAGCCGGAGTCGAGGGCGATTTATACTCGTATACATGGAGTCAAGAGGGCGGTTATACTCATATACAGCCGGAGTCGAGAGGGAGCGCTTTATACTCATTATACCTTTAGTCAAGTTTGATTCGGCTTATTTCAGTTAAGGCGCCGGCTTCAACCAAGGCTTGATAATGGCCTTGAGAGCTAAGCAATCCTTTGTAGGATGGAGGATCCTCTGTGGTACGCCACGGTATTTAGGGTCCGAAGTTTTGTTAACCTCCTCTTGATTTGTAATTGGAGGCAACTTGATTTTGTTGTTATCAAGGAGGTGTTTGAAGATGATTGGAACTTCTTCGTCCTTGAAAGAGTATGTCCTATGGAATTCGATTTAGAAGCTTTTGGCCGTTGTTGCGACGTTTGACCAACGGCGATCCGCAGATGCCTTTCCTCTATTACGAGAGAGAAATTTACTTCGAGTCGACCATCTTTTAGCTTCTTCGGCTTTCTTCCTTCGAGGAAGCGTTAGGCTTGTTCTCCTCGTATTTTTAGGTCTTTCCACGTTTGGTGGGGCGACCCCATGACTTCCGGCAATTCTATAGAAAGATTGTTGTGGCAAGTCTTCAATATGAACTCTTGATGGTGGATCCGCAATTCATAGCTTTATTAGGAATCGCTTACGAAGGTGTCGATTGTCTCCCACCTTCGCTGCCTAGGAGAGTTCCAATTGAGACCCGATTATCGTCATCGAAGAAGTTCTTTGAAAAGAACTTTCCATGTCCTCCCAGGTTAATACTCGGCCTTGAGTCTTGATACCAATCGAAGCTGACTCCTGAAAATTGCAGACGAATGACGAACCATCGAGGCTCGTTTCGAGATTACCCCAAATGTGATTTGAAGTAAATCGTGTTGTGAAGGTGACCCTCTCCGTCAAATGGCGTGAAGTTGATCAAATTGAATTTTGGCGGGTAAGGAATTGAATCCCACTCCTAGGATCTGGACCACGGGATGCGGTCCTTTTGACTTCTGTGTGGACATCAAAGCATTGATTTTATTTTCAAGCTCTTTCATCCTTTGCATCATCATCCTCCCCTTGTTTTGGATTGCTTCCAATAGGAAGAATTGGACCATTTCCACCTTGAGCGGCAAATGCGGCTTTCTTTGGAGGTTGATCAGTAAATGTGTTCATCAATCTCGAATCACTGTCTTCAACATTATGGTGGGTTACTCCACCTTGTTGGTGGATTCAGTACATTGGCCCGAGGTTGTGCAACCGTTGGGTTTGCAATTCCTCATCTGTTGCATGGCTAGCTCCATCTCTGTTCTCATTTGACCTTAAGCTCTTCTCTTTGCTTAGCTAAGGCTTCTTGTAACATTTGAGCCAGACATCGTGAGTAATGGTAAAAGCTTCTCGGGATGGGGACCAAAGACTTGACATTGTGTCATCGGAAGCTATCGCCGAATTCTTGTCGGAGCTTCATCTTCGTGATGATTCTCCTCATGCATCCTTCTATAGTCGATCGTTGGGTAGCTTCGCAATTATGTAGAGACATCTTGGGAAACTTCGGGTGCTGACTTTTCCTCGAGGTGAAGTCGGGATGCATCCATCGCCGATCCTTTTCCTTTGTTCACCATGTTAATAGTAACTTCGTGAAGTTCATCCGCTCAATGGTGGATCTTCTCTTTCTTCGAGTCGCCTTGACTCCGTCTTCAAATCTTCCATTCTTTGGCGAGGGAAAGCCTCTCGAATCGAAGCTCTTTGTGGTTGAGCCGCTTGACTTAACAGCACATCCCGACAACAACGCCTTGATTAGTTGTGCACACGAGCAAGAACAATTTATTTCATCGATCGCCTCTTTCAGGTGTTGCCACCCCGGCGATGGTGTGGTTGGTGTGGTTTATCACGAATTGCACTTCCACCCCCAAGTGTAACGCTGTCCTTAATGGAGGATACGCTTCTTTGGGGACGCCGACTTTTGACTTGAGAGACAACTTCCGTCGCTTGGCTTCGTCATCAAGTTGCTACGTATGAATCACGAGGGTGCGGTTATCTCGTGATTTTGCGAGTCACTTGCCTCAACTTCTTCTTCTCGGCGACTTCGTGGACCCTTGTGGGATGCTCAAGCGAGCGCGAAATTCTTCGGTTTGAGCTGCGTCGGATGGCTCGGCACATTTGAACATTACTTGGAATTTGGAGTCGACCCGACACATGCGTTGTTTATGGATCGTGACCCAAACGCTCCATTCGGTGTTTTGACTTTGGTTCTCAATTGTGGACCAAGGCGATCAACACCGAAGTTGACGGATTTCCGGACTTAATAGTTGATACCTCACCTAAAAGTGGAAGAAAGGCGGAAAAGTCAAATTTTCGCTAAGACATGGAGGGCTGCCGCTTTTGGCGGCGGTTGGTATCGCTTGCTGAGCGATTTACAACTACTCGCTGTTGGCGGCGGCTTCGCTGTCTCGGCTGGCCTGGCGGCTCGAGCTATCTCGGTGAAGAATTGCGGCGAGGCGGTCTGAAACCAATTTTGCGTTGACCGGGACCCAAACTTGGCATTTTGAGCCGCTTGTCGGGTTGATTTAGACTCACTGCCTTGCGAACAATGGCACGCGCATGAGCAACACGCACGGCGCTTTGGCCGCCCTTCCTTGTCAATCGGGTCCTTTTGACGAGAACCCATTCTTCCTTGGGAGGAGGCCGACGGTTGAAGGCCAGAGTTTGTTGACGCTTTGATCATGTGAGTTCGTCTCGATAGTGAACTCCATCCATTGACTCCGTGGCCTTGGCTATTTGACGAGCCATCTTTGACGCCGTCTTTGGCGAAGCTCTTCGCCGATCGCTTGAGATCTTGTTGAGAGGGGAAATCGCCCGCCGCAGTTTAACGAGAATCGCGCATCACATTAGAACGAACCTCCTCTTAGGCGATGAGATCCTCCGATGTTTGCGGGGTGAGGAGGACTTCGATGAGGAAGAGGAGAGATATTCTTCAAACTTGGCTTGATCAAGAAGTAGTCTATTCCATCAACCATGAGGTCGGCTGATCGTACTGAAAGGCTGCGACACAACGATCTCTGCTCGAGACCGCTGGCTCCCACTGTGGCCATCGTGTTTGGGTCGAAAGTTGATTCCATTTGTAAAACTAGAGAAAATTACACTTTTGGTTCTCGGTTACAATGAAAATTAAATAACTCTCTCACAAACTCAACAAAAGACGCTACAAGTGTAGATCTCTTGTTTTGTGGGACTTTGCTGCTAGGGGATCGTAATCCGTGGACCACCGGCGGCGATCGTCGAATCGGCGGGGTTTAGTTAGTGCTTCGCAAAGGAAACAAGAACTTCAAAGAAATATCTTAGCAAGGTAAGATATCTACTCTTCTCAAGAATAAGTCAAGGCTTAAACTCGAGGAATCTCCGCGGATCGTGTTCTTGAACTGGAAGCTTGGATTTCGATTTTCCCTTTCGATGGCCGACCCCGCCCAAGTGGGCGTAGGAGGGTATTTATAGTCTTTGGGAAACGTGCCCACAAGTATCATAAGTCTTTGAAGATTTGCGGTTAAGCGGCGGCTCGAAACGCCTCGGCGCTAAACTGCCACCAGCTCATGAAGCGGTGTGTTGCCACCATTGGCGGATATGAAATACCTCATTACTGTGGCGATCGCGATCCTCCATTCTTTATGCGGTTTTCACCTTTTTGGAAGCGCGATTAAATGCCCTAGAATTACGCCTGGTAGGCGTATCTTGGATGTAACCGCCATAATGCGTCGAGCGTCTCTGCATTGATAAAGTCAAGTGGGCCCCATCAGCATTGATTTAGACCCTTCAAGAGCTCATTTTAAGTATTCTGGTGTCTCAGATTTGGCGAGACACAAACAAGTGTCTCGCTAGTCGCGAGACACATCAAAATGTCTGCTTCGTCGCGGCACCACCTGTAATCTGCGCTAATAGCGAGACACATCGTCTGTTCGTGCGAGCACACACAAATGTCTGCTAACGGAGACACATCAAATGTCTGGCTTCGTGGCGAGACACAAACAAGTGTCTCGCCTTGTGGCGAGACACAATCTCCCATGTGTTGACTTTTTGAGATTTCGACGACGTTGTTCTTCGACCTTCTCATGATTTAGTCATATTTGAGGTTCTTCACAATTTTTGATGCCTACAACAGATATTTGTGGGCCATTCCCTCTGCATCCCGGAATGGTCAACAATATTTTATATCATTCATAGACGATTACTCACGCTATGGGTACCTATATCTCATTAAAGAAAAATCGAGTCTCGGGCGTATTCAAAGCTTTTAAGGTCGGGTTGAGAACCAACTCAATAAAAGATTAAAACGTTAGATCGATCGTGGTGGTGAGTACTACGCAGATATGATGGTTCGTGAACAACGCCCAGACCATTTGCTAGATACAGAGGAATTGGTATCGTCCCGTCTACCATGCGGGATCACCTAGCATGAATGGTGTAGCCGAAAGACAAAACAAGACTCTTAAGGATATGGTAAGAAGTATGATTGCTCATTCTTCTTTACCGAGTCACTGGGAGAAGCACTAAAGACCGCAGCTTACATTCTTAACAGAGTACCAAGTAAAGCAGCTTGCTAAAACACCTTATGAGCTTTGACCGGTCGAAAGCCCGCCTAAAGCACTTACATATTTGGGGATGTCCAATGAGGCAAGGCCTTATAGGCCAAATGAAAAGAAATTGGACTCCAAAACAGTTAGCGCCTACTTTATTGGGTATTAAGGCGATCCGGGGCTATAAGTTTTATGATCCCACACTCGGGAATATTTTGAGACGGGAACAAAGAACATTCTTTGAGGATGTTGAGTTTGGGGAGAAATAAGGTTAGAGACATTGCCTTTGAGGAGGAATTGGCTTTAAATCCAATCCATACAGTCATTTCGACAATATTCAAGTACCTATACCTGTATTGTTCAAGAAATGAATTCGAACCTCAAGAAGGCAATATTGAACAACTCCACGTTCGGAAGAACAAACTCAACAACCTCAAGAACCGTGCCATTAAGGAGATCCACGAGAAAGGAGAAATGCTATTCTGGATGATTATATTGTATTTCTTCAAGAACATGAGGAAAGTAATGGAATGATGGAAGATGATCCAATCAACTTCCTTCGTGCCATGAAAAGTTCTAACTCTCAAAAGTGGATTGATGCCATGAATGAGGAGTACAAGTCTATGCAATACAATAAGGTTTGGGAACTTGTTCCATTGCCGTAAGGTGCAAAACCAATTGGTTGTAAATGGATATTTAAAACCAAGCCGGATGCAAATGGTAATGTGGAAAAGTATAAAGCACGCCTTGTAGCTAAAGGCTATACCGTAAGGAAGGCATTGACTATACGAGACTTTCTCTCCGGTTTCATCGAAAGACTCTTTCAGACTATCATGGCACTTGTTGCTCATTTCAATCTTGAGTTACATCAAATGGATGTTAAGATCGCATTTCTCAATGGAGACATTGATGAGATGATCTATATGGTACACCGTAAAACTTTGTGTCGAGACCCAAAGAATATAGTTTGTAAACTAAGGAAATCCATTTATGGACTCAAGCAAGCTCCTCACAATGGTACCACAAGTTTCAACAAATAATTATCTCGCTTGGTTTTGAGATGAATATTGTTGATGATTGTGTATATCAAAAATTCAAGGGAGTAAGTATATTTTTCCTCGGTTCGTATGTGGATGACATTTTGCTTGCCACTAATGATATAGGCTTGTTGCACCTAAACCAAGAGATTTCTATCAAAGAATTTTGAGATGAAAGATCTTGGGACGCCTCTTTATATTAGGAATCCGATACATCGAGATCGCTCTCGAGGTATACTTGGATTATCTCAAAAGAGCTATATCGATAAAGTACTCAAAAGGTTTGGCATGCAAGATTGCGCATGTGAAACCCCCTGCTAAAGGAGATAAATTCTCTCAATCGCCCTAAAAGTAATCTTGAAATTCAGAAATGCGTAAGATTCCTATGCTTCACCGTAGGGAGTCTAATGTATGCTCGTGTATGTACGCGTCCGGATATTGCGCATATTGTTGGTATGTTAGGCGATACTTAAGCAACCCGGTATGGATCAATGGATAGCCAAAAGGGTTATGCGGTATCTTCAAAACAAAAGATTATATGCTCACATACGTGAAATCGACGGAGGTCATGGGTACCGATTCGATTTTTCGGATGCCAAGATAGCGAAAGTCTACATCGCTATATTTATATGTTAGCGGGAGGAGCTATATAATGGAAAAGTGTCAAACGACACTTGTAGCTTCCTCCACTATGGCAAAGAATTTGTAGCTTGCTATGAGGCATCCAATCATGGAATATGGTTAGAAATTTTGTCACCGGATCGCACATTCGAAACTATTGAAAGACCACTAAAGTTATTTTGTGACAATAAATCGCCAGTAATGTATTCCAATAACAACAGAGCTCAACTAAGTCAAAACATATTGACATTAAGTTCCTAGTTGTGAAAGAAAGGGTACAGAGGGTGGGATATCCATAAAGCATATTGGGACAAACTCCATGATAGCCGATCCTCTTACTAAAGGATTACCACCCAAGGTCTTTCATGAGCACACCGCTCATATGGGTGTTGTAATATTTGAGGATATCATGTTTTAGTGGGAGTTGTGATTTTATTGCTTTATGAGAATTTCGATAAATTTATGTTTGGTTATTTTCTCGACGTAATAAAGTATTCTGATTATACACTCGCTACATTATGGTTGAGGATGACCTCACTAAAGTTTAAGGTAGGACCAGGTTGAAAATAGACATTACGCGAGATCACATTGCATGTAATTTTCATGCCGCACATCCATGATTGATCTATGTCATTTGGTGTATTAGTATTTGTGACCATTGATGGGTTTAGTCACGATAAATGTGACGACGACCGCTTTGATCCTATATTGATATAGTTGATGGACGAGATTGTTTGGAAATACCCTTATTAGTGATAGCAATTTTGAGCTCATAAGGTTATACACATTTTAAGGAAACATATGGTGCCCAAGTGGGAGATTGTTAGATTTAAATCTAATTAAATCTATTTGTGGGCACATATGTTACATTAATGTGTAGTGCTATCTCGTGCTAACCCACTAAAGTGATCAATCAAGTTGGGTTAATGGGTATTTAAATAAATTATGGGCTAAATGTGCAGATACAGGTTGTAATTACAATTTGATGAGGGCCAAATTGTAAAAGTGCAACACCTATATATATGGGGTTATGGTCCCTAATCTAGGGTTAACATAAGAATTCTCATCTCTTTTACCCCCATCTAAAAGAGATCTAAGGAAGAGAAGAACCCTAAGATTAGAAGATCCATCAATCCACACAAGATCTAAATCATGGATTCGTATAATTCCGCTTTAGTTTATTTTTTATCAATCTCTTTGAGGTAATCAAGTCTTATTAAAGATCTAACAAGTATACGGTGCATGCATTAATGGTGCATTAAAGGGACCATTGGATACATTCTCAAGGTTCGGATAGAAAAATTTAATCAATCATTTACCGTTCAAAAATTGGGAAGGAACAAAAAAGAATTAGCATCCAAGATGACTATCAACTAATGTAGTTGAAGTTCATTTACATGCTTGGGACCCTGATTAGTCTAAACTTTAACCTAATTGAATTGGATAAGCAAGATAATGAGTAATACACAAGAAATCCAATAAATTCAATGATGTGGAGCTCCTAACCATAGAAAAATGAAATTAGAGAAATATTGAAAAGAGCTAGCTCAACTAGAAAAGGATATTTTCACAGGGGGGCAAAAAATCTTTTCTCTACTCTATAATCTTCCTCATCACAAACATCTAAGGGCAGTGACGGTGAGATTCATCAAGAACAGGCATTAAGGGTTCTATAACACAACTACACTCCAAATAACCTTCTCCACCAAGATTTTCATTGGATTAACCAGTGGTGTTACCATTAGTCAAAACTAACAACTTTTTTTTTTTTTTTATGTTGAGAAATAATTTTTAAAAAAAATCTATGTTCAAGTACCTCCAAGCATAGACACACTACGAATGAGGACAAACAAAATCTGGAGTCCATAAAGACAAGATAAACCTATGGGTACATGAACAAGTGAGATTTGCTTGAATAAGACATCATAAAAGGAAGGCAAGGGAAAGAAATGGAAACCATGGCCCTCAGTGGGTGTCTCTATCAAAAGCTTAAGAAGCTTTAATCATGTGCTATGTTGTTTGTTTAGCTATCATTACCACTCTACAACTTGGTAATTGTTTACATTTTCGGTGTGCTATCATCTGCTTCTGCTCCACTGTTGGCAGCTTCAGTGTTCAGATACAAATTGAGCAGTGGATAGAGAAAAGGTATTAAAGGCAAATCCATATCTAGATAAAGCAATCAATCCAAAGATGTTGCCTCCTTTCTCTATTATATCCTGGAACACGAGTATTATTTGCTAATTGAAGTGGAGCTGGAATCAGGTTATAATAATGCCTTCTAGACTGCTGAAAAAAAAATCTTAAACTATCAGTTCTCAAGCATTTTCTATTCACGACTTATCCAAGCAATGACAGTGAAATCATCCTAGATCAACAATTTATTAATGCGGTCATGTAAGTTTTGAACATTTCGTGTTTTCAAATAAATAATTAAGCATATCTTTCAATATGCCTTTCGCCATTGCGGGTTACTGCACAAATTACCTCGTGTCTACTAGAGACTAACAGGACCAAATGTTCATGCAAGAACCACGAAACTGTTACTTGCATAGAGATCCATATAAAACAAATTTAGCTTTTATGAGTTAGACCATGTTTGGGAACCTTGGGTTTATAATCCACAAATGGAATAAAATCAAGGTGGACAATAATGTAGAGAATTTAGTGGACTATAATCCATTTTCAATAGTAGAGTGTTTGGCAAATGGGTGGATTATAATCCATCATCGTAGTCAAAATTACTGAAAAGGACATAGGGTTGGTGGTGAGTTATTAAGGAAATTACACTTAAATACCCTAAGGTTTGCCCAAATTGCACCAAAATACCTTATCTTTTAAAACTGTACAGAAAAATGCCCTAAGATTATGAAATGTATCATGTTGATACCCTCCGTTATATTACCGTTAGAATATGCTGGGAATATCCCCTTTTGACTGCCATGTGTTGGTGTGGGGCTCTCCTCTACCCCTAAAGTTTATCAAATTTACATGTTCTACCATCTTCCTATATGAACCTTATTTTCTTGGGTGATTTGAACTGAAACTCGTATCTTTTGTTATTTTCTCCCTAATCTCATTGTAGCCAACCATGAAAGAAAGCTCTAGAAGTCTAAGCTCTGCATCAAGTTTTTCATTCTTGTGCTCAATAAATATATCCATGTTTTTCACACCATGGTTAATTAGAAGGTCAACAGGAGGAGGGGTTATCCCAAGGAAATTAGCCGTAATCCTCTGTCAACTGCGCTAAATGGGTGTCTAACAAACACCAAAATCATGTTTACAATATTCAATTTAACTTATAAAACCATCATGCAAAAAAGGCCATTTTTCAACACCAAAATAAAAATTAACAACCAATATTTTCGAAAACAAGCACCAAATTTGATTAACAAGAAATTACGCAAGTGCTCCTTTTTTTTTGCACAAAATAGAGGAGAAAAATTACCTAAATTAGGCCAGGTCCTAATTCAAATCTATGCAGACTTGTAAAAAACCACCTCCCTCAACTTCCTGACCGACAAATGCGCGTTCAAATTCTAAAGCCGAGATTGAAATTTACACTAGGATGCAATCATTTTGGGGGAAGTTGGAAAATTGTAAGAGAAGGAGCGTTCAAATTCTAAAGCCGAGATTGAAATTTACACTAGGATGCAATCATTTTGGGGGAAGTTGGAAAATTGTAAGAGAAGGAGATTTTTAACCGTTAGGTGGTGGGGAATTTATTATTATTATTAGTAGTATTATTATTATGGGGCATTAATGTCATCAAACTGGTATAATTAACGCCTTCACCCTTTATTTAACGGTAGAAATTTTTGAGAACTTTAGGGTATTTTTCTATATGGGTTTAAAAGATAGGGTATTTTGGTGCAATTTGGGCAACTTTAGGATATTTAAGTGTAATTTACCCAGTTATTAAATAAGACCTTGAATTTAGTGAAATCATAAAGAGCATAATTGTCTTTTACTTGGTCAAACCTCATGGCTTGTAATCCATCAAAAAATAAGCTACCCTAGCTTATTTTTTGACTATTTTTTAACTATAAGCCAAAATAAGTCATTTGTCAAACATCTCAAATTGGCTTATAACCACTTTGACCATTTGCCAAACATGCTCTTAGTAAAAGGATAGTTTTGTCCTTTGCTTCTACAAATACATATTCTAGCATTTTTCAAGTGTCTAGAGTTGCATGGTTTAGCTATAAACTTCTAGTTCTCACAGACCGACCATGATGGAGATTCATATAAACAATTTTGCCCCTACAAATTACAAAGAGAACAGCTTTATCCTTTGTTATCAATACACACGTCTTCTAGCAATACTCATGTGTAGAGTTGAAGGGTCTGGTTATAATTTCTAATTACCAGACCATGTCAGCTTCCAAGATAAACGAATGTGAAGTTATATTCACGATAACAGGATTAAGTAGATAGCTCTATTAAATTAAAAGGGAAAAATATGTTTGCTCCTTAGTTCTTTCAGATCAATCTTTATGTTTATGCCATCTTTCCTTAATTATCACAGGGAAGACATCTTCTTTAACTGGTCTTTTTCCATATGATTGATTTATCCTTATATCTCGTCTGCAAATACCTTCAATATAGAAGGTACAATAGGTAATTCTCTCTTTCTAGTGAATTCAAGTGAAATTGCATTAACAATTAACTTTGACCGAAGAAGAAAAGTCTCCACTTATTTAATTAGAGTCATCCACTGATGGGATCTAATTAACTTTGACCAAAAAGAAGGGTCTCCACAATAACGTTTTGTTATCTTAACTATGGGTTCCTCATTGCTCACTAATCAACCAAGCAGTAAAGTTAAACTAAACACCACCTAATCCATTTCTTCTTCACTCGGATAATTCTTCAATTTCTTCTTTAGTAATAGATAATTCTATGAGATCTTATTTTGAAAACAATAAATGTCTCTTCTTCAACACTCAACATTAATAATTCCACTTTTCAATTCCATCTAATGTCCAATTTTCCTTCATGTTTTGTTATTAAACATCACGACTTCTTCATGTTGTGCATTTCCTTAAGCTGTCTCTTTCTTTTGAAGGCTAAGAATCAATTATTTGATGGAGTAAGTTTCGTTCTTCCTAGACGAAATAAAGATCATTCAGTAGGGGGTGCAACCTTTCAGTTCCATCTAATGTCGATATTTATTTTCAAAGTTTATCTCTAACAATATAATGTCTCCTTTTCTTCTTCATTTACTGGATTTCCTTAAAAAGTCATCTATTTCCTTTAAGGGTAAGGATCAGTTATTAAATGGAGTAAGTTCTGTTCTTCTAAGATGAAGAAAAGATTCTCTAGTAGGGGTGGAACCTGGCAGGGTTAAATTAGATTGAAGTTCTATCCCGGAAAAAACATGGAGGACCCTGGCAAAACCCAACAAACCTAAAATGGTGACAGATAAGATTTGCTAAATCTGAAACCCATCCTAATGTATAGTTTTCATGTTTGGATTGAGCATGGGTTGAAAAGTTGTTCGTCTCTACGCTACCTCTATATCATGGAGCTAAGGTTCTCAAACGTTCTATATTGGATCTAGTCTTATCAAAATCCTGAAATAGACATTTTAATTAGAGTGATAAATCATGGTCAATTTCGTTGTTGGCTACATTGTTTACGCTAACAAAGTGATCTTAATAAGCACTTTAGCTGGGTTTAGTAAGTCAAATCACGAAAAGAGTTGGGGTGGGGGTGTTGGTAATCCCCTCCTTATACCGGACGAAGCACTAATAAAGAAAGAATCTAATGCTATACATATTGGCTTTCCTAGGTTGGATTCTTTGAGATGTTAACACAAGTTCTTTGAGTCCTATGTTTTCATGATGGCTAAATAGCTTCCTATATATAATCCTATGCAGTAACATAAACATATCGGCTTCGAGCTAGATTGCGTTGTCTCAAAGGTGAGAGGTTAACCCAAATATTGCGAAGTCCCATGCTTTGGTGATGATAAACTACTCAACTTATGTGGCTATCAGTTTCATGATATAGGTGGATAAACTCCAAGATGCATATAGAGGTGGAGGGAAACCATACTCTAGGAATAATCAAGCTAGTTCATGCTGATAAACCAAAGCCGCATCAAGTAGAACCATCATTCATGAGTTCAGCTTTTATATTCAATTTAATAAATGCCATTTACTTTGAAGATTTTAACGATGATAACCCTTTTAGCAATTTGCAGAGTTAATGTTTCATTCATAACTCTTAACCTGACACAAAAGTTTATTCTTATAATTTCCTATTTTCCAAATTTTTCAAAGACTTAATTTAAAACTTTTGCAACATCCTCATTTCATAGTCCAGTTGAACCTTTTCTGCCTGACTGGATCATCTATTTATAATTTCAACTTTCCTCTCATATATATTTGGATGACACTTACAAGAAGTTACTCGAACAAAAATTAAGATATTCATCCAAGCATTGAGAAATCTTTCAAAGCTTACGGTTTTTATTTCCAAATTACAAATCTTTCAAGATCAATCTTTAAGATACCAAATACTATTTAGAGTATTCAAGCGAAAGTCCTTTAATCTCTTCTAATTCTTGTAGTGCACGGATTGAAAATCCTTTCCTTATAATTTTCTTCAAGTGTCATTAGTGCAAACACATCTTCATCATCACTTTTTTTTTAATGATGAAAGTGTTACATTCGGTCCTCAGATCATTATAAAAGAGAACATACAGCCTCTAAGGCGAAGAGGGTCCTAGTTGGAAGGCTACGCTTCAGGTGGAGGAACATTTAGTGAAGTTTGAAATCCCTAGAGAACAGTCCTCTCTAGGTGGTGAATATAGGGCAAACCGCCTGCACATCTAGTATCTACTCTCAACTATTTCTCCCTCACTCTCTACTTAGGGGGTGTTTGGTTCATTTTCTTGAAATTATAGGAAATATTTTCCATCCAAATTATAGGAAATGTTTTCCACCCAAATAAAGTTTTGAGAAGTAAAAAAGTACAAATTTTTCTTTTCTTTTGTTTGGTTCAAAATAAGAAAATAGGCCTTGGTACTTTATAGAAATGTCAAGTTTTCCTTTTCTAGGAAGTTGTTTGGTTCAAAACAAGTAAAAAATACGAGTTTATTACTTTTTAATAGTATTGTTGGCCCATGAGATTTCCTCTCAAAATGCTAGGAAGTTGTTTTCCCAATATTCTCAGACTTTTAAGAAATGTTTTCCATAAATCTAGAGTGAACCAAACACATGAAAACTCAATTATAGGAAAACTTTTATTTACTTAAACTGCCATTTCTCAAAACTTTTCCTAAAACTTGTGAACCAAACACCCCTTAGTGCTAGATAAAAAGGAAAAAGAAAATGATTAAATATTACCTTATGGGTTGCACATATTTTAACATGGGAAACATAAGAGAGATCATCCAAAAGGGAAAAAGAAAGACAAAACAGTTACTCCACATGATTGAAAGTGTCATAGAAATAGATGCTATACATAAAGAACAAAAAATCATGAAAATAAATAAGGGGCACAGAAATAGTTCCACAAAAAACAGGGGAGAATTGACTTTTTCCCAATTAAAAAGGATCGCTATTTTTCACAAGATTATCTTTTCTTGTTGAAACAAAGATAGAGACTGAATTCTCTACTATAAAATGTTTGTCAATTACTTTCATTTAAACTCAAGTAAAGAATATAACATTAGAAAAACATAATTCTATGTTATGATTACAACTTTCAGTGCAACAAACGTATTTCATGTCTATTTACTGTGGCAATTTGAGTCAGAAAAATCCATCCAGAAGAAAATTAGCATAAGAATATAGCATTAGCAGGATGAACATAAACCTGAAAACATTTGTAAATGGAATATATCCTCCAACCACTTGCCCACCAAGATTCTTCCATATAGAGATAAAAACAATGTGACCAGGCAAGATGGTGCATCATTTCCCTCTGACATAGAAATAACATAAATTTTATGAGTTAAAAGCAAAAAAAAAGGGAATTGAATTGAAGAAGCCAATATTAAAACAACTCACGTGTTCATCATCAAGGTAATGTCATCACCTTTCAACAAAATTCTCCCTGAAATAAAACAACGGCAGATGAGTTAAAACAATTAGAGAGCTAGTGAATTAGTAAAGGGTTAACTCCACAAAACCCCCTCGAACATTGGGGTTGTTGCACATAACCCCCTTGAACTTTGTTCACATAACCCCGCTGAACTATGGGCGTCTCACAAAACCCCCTGAACTTTATCTTATCTCACATAACCCCCTTGCATGTAATTTGCAAATAACTAAAATGTCTTTGGGTCAAAAAAATCTCAAACTTTGTCACCTGTCATTTACATGCAACATACTCTCTCCCCAAAATTTTGAGTTTTTCTCCCTCAAGAAAATTTTAGTCATTTGCAAATTACAGGTAGGGGGGCGAGGTGAGATAAGGTAAAGTTTAGGGGGGTTTTGTGAGACACCCCACAGTGCAGGGGGGTTAAGTGGGATAAACAAAGATCAAGGGAGTTATGTGCAACATCTCCTAAAGTTCAGGGGTTGGGGCGGTGGGGGACGTTGTGAAATTAACCCATAAGTAAATGAGTGAGGGGAGAAGTTACCAAGAGCCTTTCTGGTGTTCTTCTTGACATTAAGTTCTTCAGCATCATCCAAGACCAGATTCATGTATTCATCAAAACCCTTCAAACAATGTCTCATAATGAGTCAAGGCGGTAACTATTTAAGCAACAATAAAGAATAGTCATGAACCAAAATTTCAAGCACAAGAAGGCTATGATAAAGTTTTCTGTATCAAATCACGTGCACAAGTATTTATAGATACAACCATTTTAACAGAACTACAGGAACACTACCATGATATGCTATAATAGAGTAATTAACGATTAACTTATGACTTGATTTGTTTCAAGTCATGTGCACAGATGCTTATACATCTACTAAGGTTTATATTAGGATTTTTGCATTATAACCTAAAACCGAATAGTTGTCAATTAAAGTAAAACAGGAGAGTGCTCACAATTATGCAAGACATTAGGAAAACAATCTTTCGTGGCCTATGGGAATTCATTGGACGAGCCTACATCATAATATAGTAATCTGAGTTTTAGAAATAAAAAGAGCCTATCTTTCGATTTGGGCATTTAGAACTCTGTATGAGCAGGATATTTGACAAATAATTACAATGCTCTGCATTGATCCTGGACTGCGCCGGAATTTTCATTTGGAATTGGCAGTAATGAGTTAAATATTTAGATAAACGATTGTCAATTAGTTTACTGAAAAGTATTACCCTATTCGTACAAGGCAGCAAGTCAACAGCTATAATTTCATAAGCATAATTGCAAATAACCCCCTCATTTATAGCTTCAGTAGCACTATAACCCAGTCACCTAAGTTACCAGCACTGTATCGTCAATTGGAGAAGATAAAAGTTGTAGATAACCCCCAAATTGAGGGGTGACAATTACTAATAAAGCAGTTGAGGGATTCTTTTTAAGTGCAATATCACTCACAACCTCTTTGGGAATATCATGCATAATATCCATCTTCACTATCATATCATCATCAGCACCATGTATCTCATGCATAACGAGTGTTTGCACCTTAGGAGGAATTTCGGCAAGGGTATGTTCTTCTTTCTTTGTTGCTACTTCAATGCTCATCACAAATCTAGGCTCTTTCTCGGAGTCAAATTGGGGCTGCTTAATCCTTCCATGACCATGATTAGAGTATGAACTAGGATGTTGGTTGAACATATAATAATAGGTTAGAAGGAAACGAGCTTTTAATAACTTTTTCATCTTCTCCCACTTATCGACTTTCGGCTTTCTTTGACGGGATCGATTTATGCGTACTGATTCCCACCAAGCAAATACTCCACCCTTAAGTTGGCAGGCCACCAACTTAACCTTTCGTTCATCTGGGATCTCCATATACTCGAAAAACCTCTCTACCTCTGCAACCCAATCAAGAAATTCTTCAATATGAAGTTGTCCGTTAAAAGATGGCAGATCCATCTTCATCTTGAACCCCCCAGCATCATAATTGTCCCGTCGGTGGCGGTCTCTGCTATCATAACCGCAGCGTGGGGCTTCGTAGTCATCGCTGTCGCTGTGGAATTCATCTTGTGGAGTCGATCACGTCGTTGGAGACCATCAACGCGATTTTGAACTCCTACCGTGTTCATACGCTCCAGTACCGACGCAAGTCGATCTACGGTAGTCTTAATCTGAATAACATCGGTCTTCAACTCATCGAACTCAGTTTGAGAAATAGGGGCTTCATCACCTGCCATCGGATCGGAGGAACAAGTCTCTGATACCAATTGACGCAGCGCGAAAATAAAAACCTCGGAATCCACCAAGGGGTGCTCTCTGAATCCACAAAGAACGATCTCCGAATCCACGAAGAACTTCGAATCCACGAAAAAAATATTAAAAGAGGAATTTATTGATAAAAAGTTATATTTCTTAGGGTTACATGCCTCTTCTTAAATAGAATAACAAATAAGACTCCTACTAAGACTAGAATTATAAAGAAATTGAAAGTATCAAATCCTACCCTAAAAGACTCCTATAATATAGGAAACAAATCAGTCCTAATTAAATCAAATTTGATTTTGTTTCCTAATCTAAATTGACTCTAACTTTATTACTAAAAATAAACTAAAGGCTGATTATTTTTGAATTTCAGCCAAAATTGAGGATTACTGATGAGATTATAAAAATCTGACAATCTGGTTGACTCCGTCTCGTCGAGATAGGCGATTTACATATATAATATGTCAGAATCCGCCTTCCGGATCAAAAGATATGATCGTTTCTTTGTAGAAGCCAATAATATGTATAAGTTGGCGTTTAGCTCGTGATTATCCCGCTCCTCCATGAAATCCTACATCAGTTTTCAATTTCTACCCTAAAAAGACTCCCTATAATATAGGAAACAAATCAGTCCTAATTAAATCAAAATTGATTTTGTTTCCTAATCTAAATTGACTCTAACTTTATTACTAAAAATAAACTAAATGCTGATTATTTTCGGATTTCAGCCAAAACTGAGGATTACTGATGAGATTATAAAAATCTGACAATCTGGTTGGCTCCGTCTCGTCGAGATAGGCGATTTATATATATAATATGTCAGAATCCGCCTTTCGGATCAAAAGATATGATCGTTTCTTTGTAGAAGTCAATAATATGTATAAGTCGGCGTTTAGCTCGTGATTGTCCCGCTCCTCCATGAAATTGTTCATTAAGCGTCCTACATCAGTAACAAAACAAGAACTGCAGTAATTAATAGCCAGACACTAAAACCTAACCCTAAAGCAAGGAATTAAGAGAGAGACTCACGATAATGCGGCCTTCAATCCTCAAATCCTTCGCTCAAAAAGCCGACTGATGAAGCTCGATCCAATCAGAAACAAAATAAAATAAAATAAAAATCAATTAAATTTCAATGATCCGCAAAAAGACAGGACAAAGAATTGAAATTGAGCAAAAAAGGGAAGGAATGTTCGGTACTCACACTCTGAAGAAACCTGAAGATGAGATTCTGCAAAGTTTAAAACCAAAATTAGAAAGAAATATTTGAAAAATTAACAAAAATTAGAAAAAAATTAAGGTTTTCCGAGAAAGAGAATACGATGGGTTGGGTCATAATCCTTTGGACTCTAGTGGTCGCCATTGTTGCCGACGATGAAAACTTCGGGTACCTCTTCGACGCTAGAGAAAGAGATCAGTAGAAGAAAGCAACAACTGAAATTGTAAAACCCTAGAAATTGAAGAGAAGAGGCAATAGGTTTTTTTGAAAGGGAGTGAAAAAACTTTTTGTTGCCATTTGGGCTTTAAGGTTGTCTAGAAGGTTGAACTGATTGGGCTTTGTTGGGCCTAGAAACTTATGCAAACTTTTAAAGGGCCGAGTACGTTAGAAGAACGCAATTCGAATACGCGTATTTTTGGATTTAGAATACGCGTATTCTAAGGAAGGATGCGGTTAAAAAAACACGTTTTTTAGAGGGAAAACGTGTATTTTATTAGGAATAAATGATTATAATTAACTTAATTGTTATTATTGTAGTCTTAATAGGAAACCAAATGTATGGATTAAATTTAAAGGCATGTACACGACCTGCAAATGTGTTGTAGATTGCAAGTTTTCTGATATTCAAATCCCAAGGCAAATGAGTTGGAGAATATTTTATCTGGCTAGCTATCATGCGTGGTCATGTTAGTTCTAATGATTAGAATATCATAGTCATAAACTTTAGTAATATTATCATTAGAATGGGATCATACTGAGAACGTCGAGATGCGCGAATTGCCTCCATTTCATTATTTGCGATATCTATGTTATGCCCCAACTGCGTCATCATTGACCGAGCAAGCATTACATTGATCTGATTAACTCTTTCTATTTTGAGAAGGAATTTGCTTCCCCGCCCCCTCTTGTTCTTGATCTCTTAGAGACTTGATTCCAAGCCAATGAAAGATCCTTTCTCGTGGACAAAGACCAATTTAATATTACCTAACTAATTATATTAGGAAATGAATCTCCTTACACTTTTAATTTTAATATTAGAATGACCGATCATCCCTACTTCTGCATATTTCTTATCGATTTTCATTATTCATGAGCTTCTCTTTACTAGTTTCGTTTTTAATGCTAGACGTAAATAATAATAATAACAACAATATAAAAACAAAACAAAAAAAAAATCGAGATCTTTACAGTCGTATAGATTGAACTCAAATATTCAGGCTGAAGAAGAGGTTTTGAGAAACTCTGTAACTCCATCCTAGATTTTTATTATTATAAAAAACTCATCAAAGTTGAACGCAAATGAAATTCAAATTCATATTGATACAAAAATTTACGCCTCAAATTTTCAAGAAATAAAAGCACTCAATAAGTGATTGCCACTATTCTAATCTAACAATAAAAACCTTCGAATCTAACAATAAGAACCTTCGAATAATAAGACTCAACAACAGTCGTCTCTAAGTTTAACTACTTACGACGTCAAATAGAGGTTTCCTAGATATAGACGTGACCTACTAAAGTTTATCAAATTTACAGGTTCTACCATCTTCCTACATGAACCTTATTTTCTTGGGTGATTTGAACTGAAACTCACGTCTTTTGTTGTTTTCTCCCCAATCTCATTGTAGCCAACCCTGAAGGCAAGCTCTAGAAGTTTAAGCTCTGCATCAAGTTTTTTATTCTCGTGCTCAATAAATATATCCATGTTTTTCACACCTTCGAATTTAACAATGCAAATTGAGATAATGAATTTTTGTACGTGCAAAATTTTGCCATAGGTTTCTTAAAATGCAGGAATAAAAAGTATATGACCGCCATAACCTACATAAACAAATTCTGTTTTGCATTAAACTTCAAAACGTTAAATCTATATGCGTAAAACTTTTTCCTTTCCGAAGGAGAGATGGGCTTTATCCATCTTAGCATACAAGTACATAAATAAATAACTAGTTAAGCTTTACATGAATAAGTTGCTAGGATTTGCTGAATTCTTAGCTCGTCTCTAAGATTACATTCTCCAAACTACTCTAATACTACCACACAAAATTATGATGCCTTTCCACTGGGATTCCAATCAAAGTTAATGATTCATCAAGGAATCCACAATCTCGGTATAATAGTTTGGAAGTAGTTTGAAAAGTGTCATCTAGTTATTACTACCCAAAAAAGAACATGAATTAACAATTATCAACAGCAATATCATATTTAAAAAGAACTCAGTAGTCAGTATGCATGGGAATTAAGTTGATAAACTGTTAATATGCTCAACACAAATTTTGTCAGATAATACAAAATTTTCAATGAAACCAAGTTTAATATTTAATTACAAAAATCGACCTACTTTTTATTAATTTACCATTTTCAACCTATTTTCGCCACGTCAACCAAAGATGGGTCCATTTTGAAATCTCAAAATTTTTTTAACTACCCAGGATTGGACACCGGTAAAGGGGGTCTATCCGCAATTAACCCTTTTTCTTTTTATAAGAACTTGATGGCTGCAAAAGTCTTGATTGAAGTATGAATGCAAGAATCTAATAGAACCTGGTATTCCAATTCCGGTACCATGTACATCACAAACACATCGAAGCCATACTCTAGTTTCATGTTGGTGGGCTTTCTTTTCAGAATCTTCATCTGCTAAGTTTTCAGCTAAGTTTTCTTCGAGGTCTCCACGACATCTTAGATAACTTGAAGCTTCCATATTATCAATTTATCACAAACTTGAGATTCTGAAGAGTTCTCTTCTATCACTTTTGTGACTGAAAAGTGGTATTTCCAGATGTAAGAACTTGCAGATATTGTTCTGATACTACATGAAGTTTTACACCGATTTTCCTTTATGCATATATTTGATTGCATTGCTGCAAAAATTTAAATGAGTCTCAATCTACTGAAAACAGAAACATTAAAAGCTCACTTAATATTGAAAGACACAAAACTTGTTGGAAGCTCACCTGATTAAGTTGGTTAGACTTCACTGAATTCTTAACACATTTCCCATTCCTAAATAAAAGAATTACACAGAAGTAAAATTCAATAGTCAGTACTTGCAGGAACTTAAGCTGATAAACTGCCATTTTGCTAAGACAACAATTTATATTAGACAATATTCTCCCAAACAAGAAATCATTCAAAGGTTACTAGCAGAAGAAAGCAAAGAACTGTGCGAGCATATTGATTCCTACACAAAGTTTAAAACAAAATATAGCAATCTCAATCCTTCCACAAAGTTTAGGAAAGGGCATAAAACAACAGTAAATTCAAGCATTGAATTCTTACCTCTGTCAGTTCTTTCTTCAAAGATGCCAAAGACTATGTACCTAATTGAAATTCTAACATTTTCCAAATAATAAATTTGGAATTGAGTATTTCAGAATTGAAATTTTACTGATTCTCAAACTATGAAATTGGAATTGAGTTACAAATTTCAAATTCTAGAATTGAATTTTGGAATTTCAAAAATCAATTCCTTGAATCCAACGCAACCTACAACAAATTACGAAGTTGTGATGAAAGATGAAAATTACAAATTTGAATTTTCACCTACATACTCCTCAAATCTACCATATTTCTCAAAACTCTCTTAAATCTTCATATTTGTCAATTTACCCTCAAAATCATCGCAAACTCGTGAATATGGAGAAATATACCAAGTATACTCTTTAACAGGGAAATGGAGGGGTCACTTAAAGGTCTAGTTCTAAACTAGAGGGTAAATTAGAAAATATGAAGATTTGATGGGTAAAGTTGAACAATAATATAGATTTGAGGTATACCGGTGAACACTGCAATAATTCTTTATGCTAATATACCTCAGTAAGTTGAGCTTTCTTTTCAGGGCCGAAACTACACTATTTTACACAATAGTACCTTACTTCTAACATCTATTTTAAGTAAGTGTCTGTGACAGTTGAACCTAGCGGAATGAGACCCATGTCTCAGCAGAGGAAGATACTAGCAACTCATGGCACTTTCCGTAATTCTCAGAAGGATCTCCATTCTTCTTTGAAGCACAATATAGACCAAGAGCTAAATTTAACACATAATGCAGCATCTGTATGGCGAAAAAGTGAATGAAAATTGACAGATGTCGATGATTTTCTAGAGTTACTTTCTGCGATTATAGGTATAATCTTCCTGCGGTGCCCTCCATCTAGAACCTTTTGCTGAGAATCTGAGCAAATCATAGCATAATTAAGCATCCCAGTCAACATGCTGCTCAGAACAACAAATCAATCTCGTGGCGCTCAGCCCATCCATCACTGGCATTCATAGATCCTGCATGGTTATAGACTGTAACCATACTGAGTTAAAGCATGCCAAAGAGAAGTGTTTACTACCCCCTCCCCACCAACCAATCCCCACCATCCCACCCCAGAGATAACCAGTTTGAGGTACTATTGGGTGTTGGGCTGTGAAGACCATCTTCTGGTACTTACATGCAAGGATATCTTAAAGCTTATCAAATCACAATAACTGAAAACTGAAGGATACTTCATGCATTGAGGAAACATGATGAAAGACTGATACAAAGAAGAAACTGACCCTACCGATTTCTGACTTTAACCTTGAGAAGAAAAGAGATGAGGGAAAGTAAAATTTAGACCTTCCATTACTCTACTTACTCATCAATCTCTTTATGACAGTAATTGGGGTATGATACCTACAATTTGACTAAAAATACAAACAGAAATTTAAATCTGTCCTTTGTGTACAAGGCATCAAGTCCTCAACTATCATTTCCATAAACAAGTCCACAAAAATTTTGGATAGTTATTCTAGACTTCAACATGTATAATACAAATATCCACACAATACGTAATGCAGTAATTAACCACCAAAATGTAATGCTAGCTTACCCCGCATCTCATTGCACAATTCTCAGAGCTCCTAATATGCTGAGTCCTACTAGAATCGGCATACCAAGTATACTCTTTAACAGGGAAATGGAGGGGTCACTTAAAGGTATAGTTCTAAACTAGAGGGTAAATTAGAAAATATGAAGATTTGATGGGTAAAGTTGAACAATAATATAGATTTGAGGTATACCGTGAACACTGCAATAATTCTTTATGCTAATATACCTCAGTAAGTTGAGCTTTCTTTTCAGGGCGAAACTACACTATTTTACACAATAGTACCTTACTTCTAACATCTATTTTAAGTAAGTGTCTGTGACAGTTGAACCTAGCGGAATGAGACCCATGTCTCAGCAGAGGAAGATACTAGCAACTCATGGCACTTTCCGTAATTCTCAGAAGGATCTCCATTCTTCTTTGAAGCACAATATAGACCAAGAGCTAAATTTAACACATAATGCAGCATCTGTATGGCGAAAAAGTGAATGAAAATTGACAGATGTCGATGATTTTCTAGAGTTACTTTCTGCGATTATAGGTATAATCTTCCTGCGGTGCCCTCCATCTAGAACCTTTTGCTGAGAATCTGAGCAAATCATAGCAGAATTAAGCATCCCAGTCAACATGCTGCTCAGAACAACAAATCAATCTCGTGGCGCTCAGCCCATCCATCACTGGCATTCATAGATCCTGCATGGTTATAGACTGTAACCATACTGAGTTAAAGCATGCCAAAGAGAAGTGTTTACTACCCCCTCCCCACCAACCAATCCCCACCATCCCACCCCAGAGATAACCAGTTTGAGGTACTATTGGGTGTTGGGCTGTGAAGACCATCTTCTGGTACTTACATGCAAGGATTTCTTAAAGCTTATCAAATCACAATAACTGAAAACTGAAGGATACTTCATGCATTGAGGAAACATGATGAAAGACTGATACAAAGAAGAAACTGACCCTACCGATTTCTGACTTTAACCTTGAGAAGAAAAGAGATGAGGGAAAGTAAAATTTAGACCTTCCATTACTCTACTTACTCATCAATCTCTTTATGACAGTAATTGGGGTATGATACCTACAATTTGACTAAAAATACAAACAGAAATTTAAATCTGTCCTTTGTGTACAAGGCATCAAGTCCTCAACTATCATTTCCATAAACAAGTCCACAAAAAATTTTGGATAGTTATTCTAGACTTCAACATGTATAATACAAATATCCACACAATACGTAATGCAGTAATTAACCACCAAAATGTAATGCTAGCTTACCCCGGCATCTCATTGCACAATTCTCAGAGCTCCTAATATGCTGAGTCCTACTAGAATCGGCATTGCAACTGTCACCTTCAGGCCATTTTTTTCTTCTGTTCATTGCTTAGTATTGTAAGTATCATGAATCAGACTACTACGACAGGCCAGTGAGACTACATTCAAGGATCATAGAAGCATATCACTCAAAAGAACATTCATATGGACTTAATACTTATATATAACAACACAGATACAACTTCTAATAAGCAAATTGAACAGGATATACCTAAATACAATTGCATTCACTGTTTGGATATCAAGGATGCCCTTTTCCATATCATCAACATCAGAAGCTGCAGAGGCTACAGTTCTGAGAAAAAAATGATAGGTTCCATGAGAATAAAAGAAGGAAATTGAAATATCATGTAAACAAACTAAACAATTGAAGCTTTTTATATGGCATTCTTAACAAGATAACCTCAGTTAAGAAGAACAAATTGTTAAAGCAAAATGTAACAAATTGTTAAAGGAAAATATACCTTGACGCATTATCGACTTTTCTGCTCACTTTGATCCAACCTTTAGGGGCTGAAGATAAACTGTGTGAAATCAACAGAAAATAAAAGTAAATCAGCATAAAAATTAGTGACTGAGATTAACCTAAAAATGTACACTGCTTCTACTGAAAACATCATATACCTGTAAAGTGATGTCAACTCTGATCCATCAAGCACCTGGAAAATTGATCATCACATTCATAAGATTTTTAAAAAGCCATGTCTATTTCAATTCATCTTTCTCATTAAAAGGATTTAAAATATAATTACCTCACCTGGTTAGTTACCTCCTCGGTTTCTTCTTCTGGTACATCATTATCTAACGTTTCATCAATTTTGCTACAGGACAAATTTGTGTTCCCACTCATAGATCCACAATATGAGAAAATACCCAAATACCGTGGTTTGCAGAGAAATGACGCGTTAAGTTATTCAGCACAGTACCTGCTGTAATTTCATCACTGAAATTGGATGAGTCCTCGTCGGTACCGTCAGAATGCTCCCTTTTGTAGAAAACTTGAAATCTTATATGGCATCACAAATGTGAATGGCGACGGGCAGTGTTCTCATTCACCAACTCCACCTATATCAAATATATTAAAAAAAACTAAATCATGTTATTTCAGACGACAACATGCTTGTTTTGTAAGCTTAGGGAATCTAAAGGGTCTAGTTGAATGAATAGTTTAAAATCATGAATCATGATAAAGGCTCATGTATTTTGCATATAGCAAAGCCAAGCCCACTTCCACCTAATTTTTGCGCATGATCTGCATTGGCATGTATATTAATTTTAAACAATGAAGGCAATATCTTCTGCAAGATTTTTTTTTTATTTTAAAAAGAGCACTAAGAGAGATGAATACTATAAATTAAGGATCTTTATGCTCGAAAGAACTTGATGTATGCAAAAGTCTAACTGAAGTATGGATGCAAGAGTTTAATTGAACCTGTTATTCCAAATTCAGTGTCATACTCTTGGCTCATGTGGCTGGCCTTTCTTTTCAGAATCTTTATCTACCATAGACGGCTTTTCAGCTATTACATTCTTCAAAGGCAAACTGTCTTCAAGTATCTCAGTAACATCATTCCTACAACATGCATAATGTTAGAAAAGCCGCAGTTGCTACAGTAGCCGCACTTGCTACAGTACCTACCAAACGCAGACTCACCAATCATCGCTGTAGCAAACACTGTAGCAACAGTGTTCACCTACCACAAACGCAGCTATAAATAGCCCCTCAGGCGTTAAGTTACTGTAGTAAGTGCGGCTACTGTAGCAACTGCGGCTTTTCTAACAATCTCCCACTTGAAGATTTGATTGAGTATCAATCATATCTTCACACCATTCTTTCTATCTTGCCATCTTCATGTTGCTCACGTCTTCATCAGGCCATAAGAGGATCGACACCAAACAAACTTGTCAGTATTGACTGTTTTCGTCAAAAAATCTGCTAGGTTATCCTTGGTGTGAATTTTCTGCATATCCACAGTTCCTTCCTCCACTTTTTCACGAACAAAGTGGTACTGAACTCGAATGTGTTTGGTGTTTGAATGAAAGGCTGGATTTCTTGCCAAATGCAATGCACTCTGACTGTCACAAAAGAGAGAAATCTTCTTTTGTTCATGGCCGACTTCCTCCAGCACCATCTTCAACCACATTGCTTCTTTACTAGCTTGTGTAGCTGCTACATATTCTGCTTCTGTTGTTGAAGTAGCCACAACTGACTGCAGTTTTGAGACCCAGAGCTTACAGCTCCTCCAGCAAGTGCAAACACATAGCCTATGGTGGATTTGCTATTATCACGATTACCTGCATAATCAGAATCAACATATCCACTGACAATAAAATCAGATCCCCCATAACATAATGCAACATCTAAGGTGCCATTAATGTATTTTAGGACCCTCTTTACAGCATTCCAATGCTCTTTACCAGGATTCGCCATGTATCGACTAACCACTCCCACTGCTTATGCAATGTCTGGTCTTGTACAAATCATCGCGAACATCAAACTTCCCACTGCTGATGCATACGGTATTCGAGACATCTCCATCCTCTCTTCTTCACTGCTAGGACACATATTGGAGGATAAATTGAAATTAACAGGAAGTGGGATAGAAATTGGCTTACAATCTTGCATGTTGAAGCGCCGCAAGATTTTCTTCAAATAATTCTTCTGAGAAAGCCAAATCTTCCTGTTATTTCTGTCTCGATAAATTTGCATCCCTAGAATCTTATTTGCGGATCCTAAATCCTTCATTTCAAATTCCCTAGCCAATTGAGCCTTCAATTCTTTGATACGATCTTTGTTGGGGCCTGCAACCAACATGTCGTCAACATACAATAACAAAATAACAAAATTATTTTCGCCAAACCTCTTGAAATATGCACAAGGGTCTAATTGAGTCTGTTGTATCCAAGGCTCATGATGAATGAATCAAATCTCTTGTACCAACACCTTAGCGCCTGTTTTAGACCGTACAGAGATTTATTTAGCCTGCAAACCAAGTTCTCTTTTTCTTTTTCTTCAAAACCTTCTGGTTTGAGCATATAAATTTCTTCTTCAAGATCTCCATAAAGAAATGTTGTTTTTACATCTAACTGTTCTAGATGTAAGTCAAATACAACGCTCATCGCCAGGACTATTCAAACTGTTGTAAGTCGAACTACATGAGAAAATATTTCATTAAAGTCAATACCTTCTTTCTGAGCATATCCTTTGACCACCAATCTAGCACGATATCGCTCCACTTGATCATCGCCATTTCGCTTGATCTTATAGACCCATTTATTTCCAATGGTCCTCCTTCCTTGTGGTAGTGACACAAGTTCCCAAGTCTTGTTCTTCTGGAGAGCTTCGATCTCTTCCTGCATTGCTGTCATCCACAAAGATGCGTCAGATCGCATGACTTCATGGAAAGTTGATGGCTCTCCATCCTCCTTTAGAAGATAGTATGCAACGTTACTCTCCGTAATATACTCCGAGTGCTAAGCCGGTGGTCTTCTCTCACGAGTTGACCTTCGAACTTCGGATCCTCGGCCGACCGTTCTTGTACATCATGCTTCTGCCGCTTGAAGAATCTTGATCATTTTCCACATGAATATCTACGGTCTCGAAGTCCTTCCCCGAAGCCGCTCTTCTCTTTGCGGTTGGTTCTCTACAAAGATAACATCTCTGCCGATGATAACCTTGTGGGTAGTGGGATCCCACAGCGATACCCTTTACTCCATCAAAGATACCCTAAGAATATACATTTCGGATTTGAATCCGCCTTTGTAATTTCTTGGGCGTTGTACATTACGCATTAATCGGACTTCCAAATATATGGAGGTTAGAATAATCACCGCTTGCCACCCACATCTCCATCGGCGTCTTCAAGCGTATTGCGGTTGATGGAGATCGATTCACCACATAACAGTGGTTTTACTGCTTCCGCCCAAAAGACTTTCTCCAGATTTGCAGTAGCTAACATTGCTCTGATACCACTTGTTGGGACAAACCCAGGGCCCAATAGAGTAGGGTCGCAGCTAAAATATTATAGAAGTAATAAAGAACACATAGATTTACGTGGAAAACCCCCTCAAGAAATTGGGGTAAAAACCACGGGCACAGATAGAAAAATTCACTATGAGAAAAATTTAGGAGGATTATAATCTCTCTTTATAAGGAGATACTCTCTCTATTTTTCTCTCTAGCTGTAGCAACAGTGCTCACCTACCACAAACGCAGCTATAAATAGCCCCCCAGGCGTTAAGTTCACATCATCCCAAAAATCTCAGAATCTCAGTCTCCAATTAAGAGAGATAAGAAAGAGAGAGCTAGAGAGAAAAATAGAGAGTATCTCCTTATAAAGAGAGATTGTAATCCTCCTAAATTTTTTCTCATAGTGAATTCTTCTATCTGTGCCTGTGGTTTTTACCTCAATTTCTTGAGGGGGTTTTCCACGTAAATCTGTGTGTTCTTTATTACTTCTACAATATTTTAGCTGCGACCCTGCTCTATTGGGCCCTGGGTTTGTCCCAACACATAAGCAGATGGCAAATAAACATCCACAATCAGCACCTATAATCAATTAACATTCTGTTTCATTGAAACTGAAAGTTGACATATATTGCTTAGAGTACCCTACTATCTGCTTTATGGTTGTTTTACAATTTTAGCTAGTTATTCTGTTTTAGGCAATCCATGCAGAAGTTAGATCACTTCGATTCTGGACAAAAAATAACTATGCAGGATAAAAATTAAATTCTTTTTGATTCTGGACAAAAAATAACTATGCAGGACAAAAATTGAATTCTTACCTGTATTGGGACATTTCAGCTACAAGGATTTCCGATGTCTGAAGTCAGACAATAAGCCATCAATGGTTATTCGATAGAGAAACATAAAAAATGCATATGAATGTTGGACAATAAGCCATCAATGGTTATTTGATAAAGAGCAACAAAAAGATTTGCCATGTCAAGTGGATTCTTTTGCTTAGCTCGTTCAAGCCTGAATTCCCATTTGTATATTACTTGCATTCTTTTGATCTGGCTTCTCTATTCAATCTTTATTATCATAATTTATTCCTAGATACATAACATTAGGTATATAATAAGAAATAGAAACACTAAAAAGAAAATAGTAACTCTAACCCTAATAAAATGAATAGAGAGGGAAACTCACACAAAATGCGACTTCAATTCTCAAATCCTTCTGTTCAAAGAGCCACATCTGACTGCGAGCTTTCCGATCCAATCAGAAAAAATAAATCAATTAAATTTCGATAATCTGCAAAAGAAATGATAAATAAATTTAAAATGTGGAAAAGGAAGGAACTTTCGGTACTCACACTTTGAAGAAACTTGAAGATGAGATTCTGCAAAGATTAAACCCACAATTAGAAGGAAATTTATGAATAAAAAGTATTAGAAAAGAAAATTAGGGTTTTGAGAGAGAGCAGTACGAAGAGTTGGGACTTGGGACATAATTCTTTGGATTCTGGTGGCCGCCATCAGTGCCGGCGTTGAAATCCGAGCTCCTCTTTGACGCTGAAATTTCCATTAGAAAAAAAAAAAAAGCTATCGTGCAAAGAGTAACCCTAACCCTAAAGAAACGAATTGAGAAAGTAACTCACGATAGTGCGACCTTCAAGCCTCAATTCCTTCTGTTCAAAGACCTGAAGGCGCGATCTTTCTGATCCAATTAGAAATTTTAAATTAAATTTCAATAATACGAAAATTAAATAATTTATTAAACTGAAATCGAGGAAAGGGAAGGAATTCGATGCTCACAATCTGAATAAACCTGAAGATGATATTAAACCCAAAATTAGAAAGAATTTTATGAAATAAAAAGCATTCAAAAGAAAATTTAGGGTTTTGAGAGAGAGAGAGAGAGCAATACGATCGATTGGGCCATAAACCCCTTGGACTCTGGTGATCGCCATTGTTGCCGGCGTTGAATACTCCCGAGCTCCTCTTTGACGCTGAAGAGAGAGAAGAGAGGAGCCAAAAACCCCACATTTAAATGACTGGGCCTAATTGGGCCTAACATCTCATGCCACTATTTTAAAGGCCGGGGCCCGCGTTAAATACACGCGTCGCGTTTACAACACACCACGCGGTCTCCTTAAATACGCGTTTCCGTAGATCACTTTGAATACGCGTATTTTCGGAATAAGTGGTTAGGGTAACTTTTTTTTGGGACAAAATACCAATTTAGCCTAAAAAGTGACGCACCTAAACTAATAAGGCCTAAAAATTGACGCTGGCGACAATAACATCTAAAAATTGACACAGTTAACCACTTAAACCTACTCCGGTCGCCGGAATTTTGATTTGTGTAAAAAAAATTATGAAATTTTGCATATATACCCCTCATATCTCTCACACTTTCATATTTACTCTCTGAATTTTTAGGCCTTATTGGTTTTGGTGTGTCACTTTTTAGGCTAAATTCGTATTTTGGCCCTTTTTTTTAATGAAAAGCTTTGAACTTTTTAAATCTTGGAGAAATATCATTGGCTACAAACCTTGTAAAATTAGAAAACTCAAAGGCATGAATTACCATATTAATTAGCAAATTTATTAGAGGTGCACAAAAATATCTTTATCCGAGAAAATATTTGTATCCGTACATGGTTACTAATATTTATAACCGACGAGATATGGTTATATATCTGGATCCACATCTAAAATATCCTGATATATTGATTATATTGTCGCAACTATTTTTATCCCTAGATTAATGGGTTTAAGGTTAATTTTGGTGATCAATATATTTAATCTTTGCTTTTAGGATATAACGAACTTGATTGTACCATATAAACTATTTTTTTAATATTATCTAGTTTTCTCATATCTGCTTTTATATCCGCTAATATATCTGCATGCATATTCGTATCCATATCCAATTTTAGAGGATATGACTATGAATTTTCCTTACCGAGGGATATTTGTATCCATGTCTAAGAATACGAATATAGTAAATATCACATCCGAGCCGTATCCGGACCATATGCACCTCTAAAATTTATTGGTTGGAGTAGTGACTTTGTTGGCAATTAAGTACCACAATTAGGGAATCTGTTATTATATTATATTAATTGTACTGTGAATTAAATTTGGGAAAACTTTTACTAACAAAGTTTCATTTTTTTCATTTGGAATGTAATTTTATAATTATTTTCTATACCTGACTTTATTATATAATGTCCCTTTTAGCACGTTGTATTAAGCACGAGCTATTTGATATTCAAAGGATGACATCCTATTCCTCAAATCTAGAATATCCTCTGGCTTTTTTTTGCTTTGCTATGATAGTTTTATTAGGAATAAATTGGGGATTTCATCTTTTACGTCAATTTGGCAAAGTTGTAAAATGATGAACAATTAAGTTCCTCATTTGCAATAAAAATATGTATCTAATATGATTCTTTCCAGATATTAGTAGGCTTTTTATTGAATAATTCTATAAGTTTTGCCTCCTTATCGATCATGTCGAGTTTATGGACTAATTCTATATTATGGAGTAATTCTATATTACGATAGGGACCTATTTATGAATATATGAAGAATTTCATAATTGATTCAAAACGGAATTATTATTATTACACAACATACATGAACTTGCTAGTGACCGAGAAGCAAAGTGCATACATGGCCTCGATTAGCTAGTAAGTGACCGAGAAGCAAAGTGCATACATGGCCTCGATTAGCTAGTAAAGCTATGATACATTAATTACAAAATTTCTTTGACTACATTTCCTCTATATTTTACAGATGAAAGTAATTTACAATAATTCAACAAGGCAAATATTGTTCTAGACACTGTTTCAATTTTTGGAAGGTTACAGGTTTAGATACAAATGAGTCCATTCCATTAGCGAGGCAATCTTCTGCACTCTCTGATAGAGAGTTTGCTGTCATCTGCAATAAACAAGAACATTCCTTATACCGATTCGGAGATCTTTAAACCATGTCATAACTATTTGCATCAAGGAATATCATTAACACAACAAATATCAATTTTTTTGAGCAAAATTTTTTTTTCAATTTTTCAATGAATTCACAGCAGGCAGAAAATGATCTTGTGAACATAGCAATACTACAAATAAAAGGATAACCAGCCTATGGTGAGAATCATTTTTCTCTAATTGCATTACAAGAGCAATGCACACAAGGACATTTGTATATTAGTTTGTATATTGGCAAATACTGCAACAATCTGCATTGACTTGAGCGTCGTAAAGTGTTTTTTAAGTAGTTGCAAACTACATGAGATATGAATACTTTTATGTACAAATAGTTTAATTAATAATCTGATTCCAAACAATAACCACAACAAGTTTAGAATTTACTACTATGAAGTTGCGCAAATCATAGCAACTCAGGTAACTCTCCAGTTATAGTCGCAAAGTCTGAATTTAGGCATAAGTTCCTTCTTCAAGGACATAAGTTTTAGTGATATACGGATCAGAAATGATGTTTATACAAAGCGCAAAAGAGCATGCCATGAATAATGAGAATGAAATTTGGGCTATTTGATGCAGTGGTGCGCCTCCTAAAATTTGCGTTAAATATATATCAGGTGACAGTTGAACCTAATGGAAGGAGACCCAAGAATCCAGGCAGGGGAAGGCACATGCTACAAGAGTTACAGGTGGAAGGTGATGGCGAATGTTCAATGGATGTGGGAGCTTTTGTCTTCACTATGATCCTGAATCTGTACTGAAAGGAATAACATGTGGATTCCTTTTATGTGCACCTGGTTTTTCAAGAGTTAATGGAGTTCTCAATCTTCAGATTTTGTTATGTGGAGTTGAAGAAAGGAAGTAATTGTTCAAAGCAAACAGTATTCCCGACAGTGTGGTGTTCAATCAATCAGTCTCATATCCGCCTTTGCAAGGTTTCTATTTTGGGTTTTTGGATGGTAATTAGTTCAATAAGGAACTGATTTGTAAAAGTGTTTACCTTCTTGTTTCATGCCAAATGTGCTTATTCCTAGTTTTGATCCTATTAAATGCTTTGAAAAATCTAGATGACTTGTTTTTCCAAAAAACTATCCTATGGAAGTTTGTGTCCTGAACAATTTCGGAAAACTTTAGTAGTTCTTAGCTTCCCGGGGACTATCCTTTGGATACTTTGTATCTTGGTCATGCTTTGTTATCTTCATTACATGAAATACATAGTATCAACTTTTTTCATCACTTTGCAGAAGCTAAGGAGATATTCTCAAAGAAATGCTGTAAAAGCGTACAGAGGACAAGTCAACAAAGTATATTGCATTACATCTACATTCTCTGTGACAAATAGTAAATAGACCATCAGCGGTTCAAAGGATAATTGTGTGTACTTGTGAGATCTCCAAGAGAAAATATCAGGCAGTGCCTGTCATAAACCATGGAGTTGGATAGATGACGTAGCTAGAGATTCTAGACCCATATTTAGAAGCTTTCTAGAATATGACGAGTTTGAAAGAAAAGGGTGACAATATTTAAGGATCTCGGGTCGTATTTGAAGCACAATGTACACAAAGAGCTAAATTACAACAAATAGTGTATAGAGAGAGATAATGAATGAAAATTGACAGAAGACCATGATTTGATAGAGTGACTTACAGCAATTATAGGTATCCTCTTACTGTGGTGCCCTTCATCTAGAACCCTTTGCTTAGAATCTGAGCAAGTCGCAGCATGATTAACTCCGTTCTCTCCTATGGAAGCATCCCAGTAGCCATGTTGCTCATAAGAACGTATAAATCTTGTGGCTTGAAGGCCATCCATCACCGGCATGTAAACATCCTGCAATGTGTTGTAGATTGTATGTTTTCTGAGTTAACATAAAGAAAAACGAAATTTTTAAGGGAGAATTGCGGAAAGACCTGTAGTATCGCTGTTTCATACTTACTACCCACATAGTTTTATTTTTGCAAATGGACCACTCAGTGAAATTTTTTGACTCTTTTACACTCAGGAGGTCTATTTGTCAAAACAACAAATGTCTGTTTCTCTGAGGGTAAAAGAGTCCACAGAAATTTCACGCAGGGGTCTATCAGAAAAATAAAAATAATATGAGTAGAACATTCGAAACAACAAGAATATAAGGGGATCTATCCGCGATCAACCCAAATTTTAATAATCCACCACCAGAAAAGATAAATAAAATAAACATGCACACAAAGAAGACCATCAACAGTCTGATATCCAAATAGCCCCGAAAATGCTAGCCAGTAAGGTAATTTATGAATCAGATAACTAAACTGAAGAATAATTTATTACCTAACTGAAAAACATAGTCATGTTAGTTCTAATGATTAGGATATCATAGTTAGAATCTTTTACTTCATAAAAGTATCAATAATTAGAGTAGTTTGCACAAGTTACTTTTATGGCACGGTAACTTATTAGGAAAATGATGACCAGTTTGTAGTACTTCGTTGTACTGGGCTCTCAAAAGTCATGCTCTGCTATTTATAGAAATCATGAAAAGATAGATTTTCGGACAGCTATGAATCATTTCTTTACAAGTTATTCAAAGTTAAGAGAATAATAGTTTCTAACATTGTGAATTGGACACTGAAGAGAACTTCGAGCATTAAGGAAATTAAGAAAACACTCACACCAAGAAGAAACTGATATAGACCACTAAACATAACCAATTACTGATTTCAATATTGAGAAGAAATGAGGGCGGGGGAAGGAAAAGAAATGATTACAGGCTTTTTACAGCACATATTTTGATAAGATAACTGAAATATTATATGATGCAAGGGTGTCATTATAAAAATTTGGGCAATCTAGGAAGATAGTAGCAGATAAATCGTGATACTAGTGTTAAATTAAACAGAATGCGTTAAGCAAAATAGAAATCATACTTAGTAATATTACCATTAGAATAATATCATACTGAGAACGTTGAACTGCACGAATTGCCTCCAACCCATTATTTGCGACATCTATGCTATGCCCCAACTGCTTCATCATTGACTGAGCTACCATTATGTTGATTTTGTTATCTTCTACAAGAAGAATTTTAGGCTTCAACCGAATTGCATTCTCTTCACAACTTCCATTTGTTAAGCATGGAAAGTTTGGACCTTTTTCATATCTATGGATGCTACTACACGATGTATTAGCTTCCTCTGAGCATCTCATTGCACAGTCCTCAGAACTCCCACTATGCTGACTTGTACATGAATCCATATGGAAACCGTTACCCTCTAGGGTTTCTTCTCTTCTCTTCATAGTATTAGTACGGTGGGTATCATGATCATTACATGTGTTTTTCCCATTAGAAACTGGGGAAAAGTCATCAGCTGAAGCTGTCTCCCTCGGTAAACAACTACTTGAAGAAAATGAATCAGACTCCTCTGAAAGGCCATTAATACTACTTAAAGGCTCCAATGAATTGCGACATAACATTTTTGTCTTTCGATTCATAGATCCATCAGAAGTAAATGTACCCAAAGTCTGTGGTTTAAAGAGAAATGTCCCATTAAGTTCCTCAGCACTAATATCTTCATCACTGGAAGCAGAGGAACCTTCATCGGTGTCTTCAGAATGCTCCCTTTTTGATGGAATCTTATAAGGCAACACAAATGTGAATGTTGACCCACAGTGTTGTTTGCTGCTCACAGTAAGACAACCACCCATCAACTCCACCTGTCAAAATTGTATTATCATTGTCAATACATTATAAAACCTTGAAAGACAAGGGGATTGTTTTATAAGCTTGAACTATAGGGGTCTGGTGAAATGAAAAGTTTGGAAGCATGATAAAGACTCACCAGTTGTTTGCATATAGCAAGGCCAAGCCCAGTTCCACCATATTTTCGCGCGTGATCTGCACTGGCTTGCATATATTTCTTAAATAATGAAGGCAATGCCTTTTCTGTCAGAGGAAAAGGAAACACTAGTAAGATAGAGGAAAGACAATGGGGTTGTTTGGTTCACTGTAACTGTAATTTGTCAATTGTAATTTATCAGCTGTAGCGAACCAAACAGCCTCAATATAGGACTGTAGTTTTTATAAGAAACTGATAAATGAAAAATACTAACAGAAGTATGAATGCAAGAGTTTAATAGAACCTGGTATTCCAATTCCAGTGTCATAAACATCACATCGAAGCCATACTCTCATTTCGTGTGGGTGGGCTTTCTTTTCAGAATCTTCATCTAAGGTTTCTTCAAGTTCCCCATTACATCTTGGAGAACTTGAAGTTTCCATGTTGTCACAAATTTGAGATTCTGAAGAGTTCTCTTCTATCACTCTTTGTGACTGATAAGAAGCATTTCCAGCTGAAAGAACCTGCGGATATTGTTCTGATACCACATGAAGTTTTATACCGACGTTCCCTTTGTGCGTAAATTTGATTGCGTTGCTGCAAAATTTGAACGAGTTTCAATCAACTGAAACAGGAACATTGAAAACTCCCTAAATATTGAAAGATGCAAACTTTGTTGGAAGCTTACCTGATTAAGTTGGTTAGAATTTGCCGAATTCTTAGCACATCTCCGATTACCTAAAAGAAAGATGTGGAATAGCTATGATCATCGACAAATATTACATGGAAGTTAAATTCAATAGTTAGCACCTTCAGAAACTTAAGTTGATAAACTATCATTTTGTTAAGACAACAATTTTATACTAGACAATATTCAAAAACAAGAAATCATTCAACAGTTACTAACAGAAGAAAGCAAAAAACTATGAAGGCATAGTGATCATTTCACAAAGTTTAGGAACTGGCATTAAACAAAAACATACTCATATTGATCCCTCCACAAATTTTAGGAAAGGGCATTAAACAAAAGTAAATTCGAGCATCGAATTCTTACTTCTATTGGAACATTTTCAGCTACATGTCCTTCCAATGTAAGTTCTTTCTTCAAAGATGCAGCAAAGGTCTGAAGTACATGTTTTACTACCTCTCTTGGTCGAAATTTTGTTGATTCCAACTTCATAACTCCTAAGAGAAACAAGGAACCAACATAAAAATCCATAGATTAAACTGATAGTGAACTCTATTTGTGGTCTTTGATAATGAAAATTCAACAATTTTAATGCCAACATGTTAAATGGATGAGACATACCGGACTCAACCTTGGAAAGGTCGAGTATGTCATTGATGAGTTGTAGAACCAAATCTCCGGATGATATCATAACATCCAGTAGTTGGTGTTGTTCTTTATCCATTTTAGTGTTTGCTAGAATCTCAGCCATACTAACAACCCCAGTAAGAGGAGATCTAATCTCATGAGACATGGTTGCCAGCATTTGCTTAGCTCTCATTGTTTCCTCTGCAAGGACATAAGTATCAAGTTAAATATTCTAAGTACATGAATAGTTGCATTTGAACCTAATATTAATACATATAAACATGGATCGAGGATACCTGTTATGTGAATTGTTTTATTTAACTCTGTTTCTTTAGCTTTTTGGACAGCCATCTCTTCCCGAACCTTAGCCATCTTTTCCCTTTTTATCACCTGTTGTGAAATGACTGAAATATAGTTTCATATGAAGTAGAAACTAGAATCTTAAGATAACAGAAGAAAGACTAGCAATAGAAAGGGAAGAGAAGCGGCAAAAAAAAAAGGAAACAAAGAAAATAAGCTACTTTGAATTATGTGCAATACAAAGAGGTTGTTTTACTCAATTTGGTGTCATAACGCTCTTGGGAACATTCTAATGCCATTTCAATAATTATGAAGACAAAATAGAGATATGTGCACAATACATGTAAAACTAAAGATTATGATGAAACAATATTCATTTTTTCAAATTAGAAAGGAAGACATTAAAAATCAAATTTCAAACTGCAAACTTTTCTTTTGAATAAAACGAAATTTCAAATGGACTTTTGCTAATTATGGTTTCACTGTGAACATATAACCTCCATTAAAATAAAGAAACTGATCTAGTAAATAACCACCTGAAGGTTTCTATTTTATGAAGCATATTCAGATTACGGAAAAAGCTCCATGTTTCATGCTCTTAAAGAAGAAAGAGCATATAGTACTTTCATTTACTGTTTGCTTACTATCAAGGAAAGATACTTCAGCAGGGTTAGCATATGATTTAGTTCTAAGAATGGTGATCAACTGACAATGCCTAAACTTACATTTAATGCTTTTCATGATGGAAATTTTTGTTGAACAACCCTTTGTTTCATTTTATTCTGCTAATAGTATTATCCTGTATAAATATAATAGAAATTAATTTATAGCAATTGAATCTTGAGGACTAATGATGATCTGATAAACAACAGCAGAAGCTTGAGAACTATAAGAACAAGAGACGAAAGTAGGAAGTTTGAAATAGTTACCTGATCAGTTATTTCCATACCCATATAATTCACGCCTATGGTATCTCCTGCCTTGTTGAATACCGGTTCAACATATATCAAAAAGGTCTTTGATCCAAATAATTCAGTCTCAAATGTTATCTCCCTCTTAGCAGGCCGACCTCGCTCCATGACTTCTCTCTTGAATTCCTGGTTTTCTTTTACACCAGCTCCAGAAAATATCTCAGTATCGGTTTTACCTATAATTTCCTGAAAAATCAGTTGACATCAAAGATTGAGAGAGAAAGAAAAAAGGGCCGGTACACATTTAAACAAGTATTTCAAGAATATGTATACTTTTGTGCAGTGAAATGTTGTAGACATGTTACGTCATGTATGTGTATGCTCAACGACTAATGAGGTTTTAAAGTTAGGAAGAAAAAGATGGAAACCGCTAACAATAACTGTTTTCTTTGAGGAAAGAAAGATGATAAATTTTATTGAAGGTCCTTCTCAAAAACTAGAAAACTACAAGGACACACAAATCCATGAGAATATTTTTAAAAACAAAACTTTGGATAGAGACAAGGCATATAAAAGCAGAGTATTGTCATGCATAAGTTTAAAATAAAGATTTATATTGCTCAATGATAACTTCATCAAGACAAAATAAGTAGTATTGGTTACACTTACACATCTTCATAGTAGAGCAAGGTAGAGGTTTGTGACGGTAAATTGAACATGGATTAGAAAAAAAGAATCAATAGTTTACAGGAAAAAGGACTTACCTCCTCTCCCAGGCTTGGAAAAGGATTATAGATGAAACGATACCGCAGATCTTTATCCTGAAATAAGAAGGGGGAGGAATTATTTTATAAGGCCGCTAATCATTTAGGAAAAGTACAAAATATGAGGAGATTATCATGGCCCGTCAAGTATTACAAGGAAGTAAATTATTATCAAGCCAGTCATTACAAATTTCTATTGGTAGACTACATGAATCCTTCCTTCCCTTTTGGCTCAAATAAGGGACGAGATTTACCTGATGACCAATAACGACTGGTGCATTCTGAAGAACAAAATGTAAGAAGTTATCAGCTCTTTTTAAAATATCAGACAGTTCTTCTACTGGTGATGACTGTTTTTCAAGAGTCTTAATACTATCCTCCAACTTATGGATGAGAGTTTGCTCCCGCTGGATGCTTGCCTCTAGCATATTATTCAATTGCATAGCTCGCTGTTTCCAGTACTTGATAGTATCAAACTCTGCATCAATATTGATGTTTTGATTATAAGTAAGAACATCATTCCTTCTCTTTGGAGGTGAATCCCAAATATCATACATTTCATCCAATATGGATACGGGGTGCTTTTCATCATACTTCTCTTCAACAAACCGATGCTCCTCGATAATTTCTAACTTTTTCTGTTCAACTTCTTGTCTCTGTTTGCTTAGAATGTTGAGTTCCTCATTAAGAAGGCGGACAGCATTGGCCTGCTTATACTCCCAGTTCTTCACAAGGTAAGCCAATTGAGAGGAACCCTTCTCACTATAATTGGTTAACTCCACAAGACGCTTGAAATCTACAATAGTTGGATCTTCGGTTATTGTGACATTTTCGAGCATATCTTTCTCAAACCCGGGCTTATCTATGTTGAACTGCTTTCTATCTTCATTTGCAAGATCATCGGGCCACATGGAAGGCAATACTTCTTCCATGTCTAAGTCTCCAAGAAACTCTCCTCCCATTTTGTAAGTAGCTAACTTGCCGCTTCAAGAAGGCATCGGAGGGTCAACCCAGAGTGAAACTTGGAGCAGAAAAGATGGGGTCTTGCGTAAATAGCGTCGCCAGTCGAAAATCCAATTCCCCCTTTAAAACCAATAAATAGGCTTTGCAATTCAGGATCACAAGCTCGTAGCAAACCTGCATCAAATATTATTAAGCATTATGATCAAATTCTTCATACAAAATGAAAATAATGACACTTAAGAAGAAAATTATTTACAGCATGAGATTGAATTGGAAACTAGAACAAAAATGATCCTCGCATAACTATGCAACCACTGAGAAACACACAAAGAGAAAAGATTCTTAGTTTCCAGGTATTTCCTCCCAAACTAGGTACTTTTGATTATGGTCATAAAGAAACTGAATAGCACTATATATACAGGGGAAAAAGTACTTCAAAATCCATTCTTCTTTACAAAGGGAAACATTAATCAGGTTTTGGTGGGCCAGTAACAGCTAATTAGAATGTATCAAATGTAACAAAGGTTAAGCCCACACCTACATATATAAGCTAGCATTATAGCAGTACAACTACTTTAGAACAATTGTCTACCAAGCCCCATTAGGATCCACTGTATTGGGACTTCTAATCTAACATAAAATGCACTAAAGTTTTAAGATACTTATGGTCACATCAAAGTATACCTAGAAAGACCCAATTCCACAAAACAACAAGGTGTAGTGCCTTGAATCTTTTCTACAAAAAATCCACTCATAGGCTATATACCTAGCTATCTATATGTTGTTTATTATTATTATACATTTAAGCTAAAATGGAAAAAGAAAGGCTGGGATTTCTTAATTGGAAATCCCATCTTTTTCTCAAATAATAATAATAATAATAAATTTATGCTAGAAAAGCATTCCAATGTTGACCCTAAATATTTACACCCAAATTGTTTCTCTAAAACGGCTAAAATTATTAGATAATTGCCCCCATATCCATATTAAAATTAATTAACCCTGACAAGATTTCATCTTTGCAGAAAACTCACCAAAATATCAAAGAAGGCAACAACGTTTCAACCCAACTCGGAAACTAGTCAAAATCCCAACTTTTAACATGGGACAAATCAAAGTCTCATCTTTAATCAAAAAATCAACAAATCACAAGTACCTGAATCCCCCAAGAGTGGCAAATTGCTAAATAATCCTCAAAAATTTCTTCTTTCGATCTTCGAAGGGATCTTTTAGCTTCCAAAGATCGAAGTCAAGGGGAGAAATGAGAGATCCCAGCATTGAAGTAGGGAGACGACGACGCCCCATGTGAAGGAACTGAATATTTTAAAGAGATTGAGAGATAAAACAGGGTTGAGAAATTAAAAAATTGATAAAAATAAGGAGCAAGAAGGCGAAGCCCCATGTGCAGCGGGAGAAATGGGAGGGTGTTTTTAATGGAAATAGGTTTTCTTTTTCTTTTTTTTAACAAAAAATTATTTTTGATTTTGTTTGGGTTTAGATGCAAATAACGACGACGAGGGTGTTTTCAAAAATTATCCGGTTCCCCGCGCATTTCGATCCCAGACTGTTGGCACAGTTTTGTTTTGGTGGACTGTGCATAATACGGTCCACCGAATCCGAGGATGCTTCCTGCGCCACGTTAGATACAAGGCAGATGTGACTTGTTACTGCTACTCAGGCAGAACCGCATACTCATGCATGCAACTCTCATCTTGGCGTAGTTTGGTTGGTAACTCGGTTTACCAAAATAATACTAAACCAATTTTCAGTCTTGAAATTAAATTTTAGTGGTTTTCATGGATTTACTTGAAAACGATTTACCTTTGTTTGGTTCAATTTGAAATCAATGGTTGAAATGTGTTTCCACAATTTCCATAGTTTGGATGGAAATTGAAAATAAGAACGCAAGTGTTTATAAAATATGTTTCCTCGGGATTCAGGTATTTGCTTGGTTTGGAAACATCATTGGAAAAGTAGTATGTGACCTACCATTTTCTTTCTGAATTTGTTCCCTCCAGAAAACTCGTGCCAAGTGGGAATATATTTTTAATGCTAAATATTAGCTTTTCAATCAATTTTTGCCCAATTCTCTTTGAAACGGCTTTACGTTTTTTGCTGACGTGGGGTTGTAATTTCCATTTTGACATGTCTAAGCATGGAAACCTACTTTCAATACGAATCAAATAGCCCCTTAACAACATGTTTTGCAAGGGCACATCACTCTCAGAAGATCCCACATATATGTAGAATATTCTAAACCTTATAGAAGGGGATGTAAGGATAGTTAATTTAGATAGTTCACTATCCCTATAAGGTTTATAATATTTCACCTACATGCGGATTGTATGAAAGAATGTATAGTTTTGTTGAATGAGTTGTCAATTTATATCCTCCCTACTATAAGAAATTAAGCTCATGAATGCGGAGTTCGTTTATCCTATATCTTGTGCCCCATTGGATTCAATGGACCATATCTTACATAGTCCACCAAACAACCCTTTTTCCAGACGGCCATTCAACGTGGCAGAGGGGTTGGGGGCAGACCATTGATCTTTCTTCATCAATGTCTGTTTCTCAGTCTAAAAAGAGAGAACATTATTATATATTAGGGATATTGAGTAAGAATTAGATTCTTACATTTTCTTATGTTCTTGAAGACTCAAATGAAGTTCTCTCATCTCAAGATTACGTGGTTCTACAAAGAGATCATAAGAATTAAACAAGAAATCCAACTATATATATTCCTAATTGCTTACCACCTCTCTCATCATCTCATGATCATCTCCAAAATCTCTCTTTCATTTTCCAAATTATAAGATAACAACATCTTTCCCCATCTTCATTTTAATTACATTGTAGATAAGGCTATATTCAAGGAGTAATCAAGGTCCAAATCTATACAAGTCATGCTTTTTAATCAACTAGTATAGTGCACGCGCGTTGCACGTGGACATGCTTATTTTACGCTTTTATATAATTTAGGGAAAAGTTTGATTTTGGATGTAATTATAACAAATATTGAGGACTTATATGCAGTTTTCTCATCAAAATAAAACTGTAGATTACATATAATTTTTATGAGGTTATTTTTGAAGTTTATAGGGGCTAATCTGTAACCCTTAAAGTTCTAGGGTTCTTTATAAATTTATGAAATTCAGGGCTCTTTCTATAAATTTAAGGGTTTACTCTATAGAATTAAGAAGATTTAGGGTTGTGTGTGAAATTTTTTGGGTTTATTCTGTAAATTTTACTAATTTGTGGTGTTTTAATAACATCAGGGACTTTTATATTCACAGTTTTTAATACCTAAAAGATGGCATTTTTTTTTCATCTAAAGACACAACTTTATAAAACTTAATCCATTCAATGCAAACTTTATAAAATATTTAGCAATGCATATACACTATGTGGTCATCTATCTGATGCGCAATTATTTTACCCGCTAAGACTCTTTCCAGCAAGCTGCTATTTTTATATCCTCAGGCTATTATTGTGCACACATAAACTTGATATGCTAAAAAGATGGAGACATGCGAAAATAACAAAAAGAAATTGAAAGCAGATAAGTTGATCCCAAAAATTAAGGACAAAGAGTCTATTGTTGTGAACAAACTTGAGTTGGATAAATATATCCAAGCAATTAAGTTATTCAGAAATATTAGATCTATATTTAGATAATTTTTGTTTTTTAAGAAAAATATAGTTACATTTGCATACTTGTTTTCATTCGATACAAACTTGATCAACAATTCCAATTACGAGTCCAATTAGATTTTCACTTGAATAGAAGACATAGACTAAAGAGAAATGCAAGTTATACTCGTAGTATATATGTGGATTCTAAAATATTGTTACTCAATTTAAATCCTTTAAAGAAATCCAACATTAATATTACCATCAATCTGAAGTTGGCACCTAGCAGCAAAGTCATGTTCTTATCACCATTATTTCGTTCAAATCCAACAATATCATAACAAAAGACCTACACCAATTAACAACTACAAAAAGTTTCACATTTGCTCCATCTCTAACACTTAAACATAAACATAAAAAGCTCCATGGAAACTCATCATGTATGAAGCCACAAACAAAGAAGGAAAAAGAGGAAAAAATAATAAATAAAATTTAATTTGATGATAATGAGGTCGAAAAATTGTATCATCGGCTTGTTGGATGCTTAGCAATAGTTTAATGGTACTCAATAGCATAATCATCTCCCTCAACTGTTGTGTTGGCAAGGAGAGGAAAATGACATATAGTTGCTCCCTTTTTTATGAGGACGAAAATGAATGGGGCTTAAAGAAAGATTGAGGTGTGTACTATTTCTGACAATGGTTGTTCCTTTTTGTTGGAGAGAATTGTGAGAGGTTAAAGATGATGGAAGTTGGAGAGATGGAGCCATTACTAGAGAATTAATTGGGATATTAGTAAGAGTCAGTGGAGAAGTTACAATTGTGTAGTTAAATGAGAAATTGATGGCAAATTTATTGATAGGTTGTGAAAATGATATTATTATCATGTGGGATTTTTGTTCTTTTTTCTAGTTATAAATTAAATAAATTATTAAATTTTATGTTTTATCATTTAATTTTAATAAATAAGCATATAACTGGTTGTTTTTGTTATAAGAGTATGTTTCATTTATATCAAAAAATAAAAAGTCGTGATTAGTTTTTGAAAGTTTTATAGAATTATATAGCTATATAGAGTTTAGATACTATACTAAATTTTAGTGCAAGTAATACAGTTTAAAATGATGTTAATTGTTTTATATGAAGGGCTAGTTTTGCATATGTTAATTTAACTGGAGTTGCATAGTTTTCTTTTAAATTAAATAAAATTTAAACTAATATTAGTTAGTATATTTAACTTTATAATTATTTTATTAATTAAATAATATTTTATAATTGTATTAATTTTAAATAAACTTGGAGGTGTACTTATTACATTTAATTTAATTTAATTGGGGGTTATAAGGAGGGATTTGAAAGGATATGGTTTACGATTTATGTATATGTTTTATGTATACATGCATGTGCTATAGATGCATGTATATGTTTTGGGGGCATTTTAGAAAAAAAATATTTTAACATCCAACACACTTTTATAATAGTATAAGATAAGATAAGATGGTTTAAAGTACAATTTCATCCATAAATTTACATGTAGTTTATTGCCATTGTGGATGCAGACATAATATTGTTGAACAACATAATAGTTCTACACATATCTTTGTACCTTAGTCTTTATCAGTATATGAATGCTCTCTCTTGTAATCATTTTTGTTCTTTTTGTTCTCACTCACTCTTGCGGGAAGATCCGATTTCTAACATATTATTACACAAAATAATTGGTTATCTTTAATAGAGCAGACACCAAGTCGATTAAAGGTCAATCTGTTATTGTTGGAGCTTATAATAAGTTGCTTATAAAAGTAACTTATAGAAGCAACTTATATAAGTTCTTGAATATAGCAGTTTGGTAATTAAAATATTAAAAATGCTAAAGAAGGTGTAAGATGTTTGATAGAATATAAAAGATATATATAGTATATAAGCTTAAAAAAAAGTAGAAGCTGTTTTTAAAAACATCCTCAAGTTGCTTTTAAAAGTACCCCTTAAAAGCAAAAATAATTTCAATGCCAAAAAGTTTTCACCAAATCCATTATTGGGTGCTTATTGAAAAAGCACTCTAAAAAAAAGCAACATCAAATTGATCCAGAACTTTAACTAGTGCTTATTGACTGATTAGGTAAGTTAGCCTTAGCTGTGATAATTATTTCCCTCACAATTGAAGAGATTCAGAGTTCTAAAGCGAGAGAGCAATTTATATACTAATTAGGTCCCATTTGCATGTTCTCTCCCTTAAACAAACAAGCACAAAGTAAACTCAACCAACCAAGTCCTCTTTTTTTTATTAGAGAGAACAAAGCTTGATGCATCCTTATCAATCACTTAACTTTAATCCCTAAAGCCACCATATATTAATTAACCCCTAATTATGTCTCTTCAAATTGGAGGGCTAATGTATGTGTACACGTAATGAATAGAGCACTTTCCAACCCCACTTAAAAAGAAGAAGAAAATACTTTCCATCGTCCCAAATGCATGCTTCATAACTTACTCAAAATTATTATTTACTTTTTTGGCTCCTTTTAATGGTTTTAAAAACATAATGATAGTTTTAGTAGTCTTCGGAAGGTTTATGTCTCCAAGCCAATATCTTTTAACCAGTTATGAGAATTTAGATCCCATCGTCCCATTTCGAAATTAAAGATATTGGTTGTTCAATCGTAACCGTTTATTAATTATAGATTGAATCATAAGCGATTATGATTGAAAATGATCTCTTAATTTAGATGTAGCTGAAAGAAGTAATTCCAAATCCACTAATTAAGGATACATACACGATGCAAGAAAAACAACAAGAAGAGATCTGATACACTTTAATAAGAAGAAGCTTCTTTTGGAATAAAATACAGTAAATGACTATTATATATAGAAAAAGAGATGCATTTCCTAGATGTGATGCATATTTTCGTTTGTGTGCCTAAAAGTTTGTTCAAATATGTTTTATCCATTAATGGCGATGCTAATAATTGAGGCACTACAGGGTCTAGAATGTGCAGGTGGCACATAAAATTTTTAAAAAATAGATCATGGATCTATGCAGTTCAAGTGGAAGGGATTTCTTTTGTTTATTACTATTATTGGCATTTTTATTTTTATGTTTGGTGTTGTTGTATTGTAAAGTAGCAGCATTCAACAGGGAGAAATTTAACAACACTATCATGAATTATCAGGGATTATGGTTTTATTGGAAAAATTATCATATATAAACTATTATACTCTCAGAAACTACCTAATCAAAATGGCATTGCTGAAAAATCTAAAACATCTTCTCTAAAAAGAAACCTATCACATCCCTGATAGTTTTGTTTTAGAATATGCATGATCCTAATAGTTAAAAGAAGAAAATGTGAAAGAATCCTTATAGTTAATAAGGACCGAAATATATATCCAAAATACGTCACGTACATACGACATATTAACTTATATTTACGTTCTGCCAGTATGATAAGTCAGTGAAATAATTGTGATATTTTCCTCTACATGATAATTCCCTGAGATTTCCTTAGTAGAAATAATTTCAGTAAAACAACGAACTAACTAACAATTAGCCATTAATTTGGTCAAAAGTTCATCTCAAAGTATGTGATGATTAGGGACTCCATTACCATGTGAACGGATAAAGTCCTTAAGGTTTAGGACAGCTGACCCCTCCCGCAATCAATTATATTAAAATGATTCATAGTTTAAGTTAGGCTAAATATCAGAAAAACCCCCTTAACTTTGGACAATTATCGGAAAACCCCCCTTAACTTTCAAAATATTAGGAAAACCCCCCTTAAGTGTTGGGATTATCACTAAACCCCCCCCTTTAACTTTTAGATTTTATCAGAAAACCCCCTTTAACTTTGAGATTTTATCAGAAAACCCCCTTAAATTAGGGGGGTTTTCTGATAAAACCTCAAAGTTGGGGGGGGGGTTCTGATAGCCCCTAAACTTAAGGGGGTTTTCTAATATTTTCAAAGTTAAGGGGGTTTTCTGATAATCATCCAAAGTTAGGGGGGGGGGCGGTTATGATATTTAGCCAATTAAGTTATCAATGGCCCATATTGCAATCTTGGTCACAAAAAATATGTTATTGTGGGCCCATCCTTGGGTCAACATCAAATTAAGCCCTCCCCAAATTGGGCCCCACTATCGGAAGACCTGGTCTGAAATCATACTAACTAAATTCTCTCTCTACTTTTCTGTACCAAGGATTGCTTTAGAGCTAAATCTTTTAGATTAACAAGTTGTTATTTGCCAAGGAGAGAGTTGGTGTAATTAGATTATGCGGCTTTCCTCTATTTTAATCAACATTATTTTTATTAACAGAAAGTTTTGGGAGGTTAGTTGTTGATAATTATATAAAGAGTCTATTGGCAATCATGTGATGTGTGGTTAAATGCTCCAAAAGGATGTGCTCGATTTATAAAATACAGAGAGCCTTTTCTGCTTAAATAAAATACCAATTTAATTTCGACAATTATTTTAATGTTCATGATTAATGCTACCAAACGGCAATAATTGATAATCAAGAATGGGATCAATTCCCTAAAAATAAGTAGAAAAATTAGAAGACACGAAATGGTACTCCGAATCCAGACGAGTTTGAAATTTTAATTTTGTCTGCACAGCTCACAATGAATCCAAGTGGTTATATAAACAGCCAGGCCCGCATGTGTACCTTTATAATACAATTCAATCGAACATAATTGGCAAAATAGCTTTAGAAACGGATAAGCAATTAATCTTGATGGTGTACCAAAACTTTAAAATTGATTTGGTAGTGAAAAATGTGTCGGATATTCGGTGACGGAGCGATGGAGCCAGGATATTGTCTTGGTGGTGTCTTCATATAACTTATCATAATCATATTTGGAAAATCTACGTTAACGGGATTATAAACTTTTAGTGGTGTCATATTCTAATTCCAGTGATGTCCTAAGTAGCAAATATAAAATAATAATAATATTATTATTATTATTATATTACATAGACAATCTAGTGATGTGCTATAACTTGGATTCTTCTCAGGATAATTAACAATTACCACTGAACCTGTTGACTATTTATAAATCAAATGGCGGGGGAAAAAAGTTGCAGGAGACTGGATCTGGACACAATTTAGTTATATTTCCCATGTGCAAGCACGGAACTAACAATGTCCACAAGTGACCAAATGAATCGAGAGTTATTAGCATCTAACAACGTGCATTTATTTCTTTTTTATTTTTAATTTTCTTCCTGTCTTAACTCTCCTTCGCGCTTCTCCAATTGCGTGACGTCTCTATCCTCAATTATGCTTACCAATGAAATAACAAATATAAATTAGAAATTTTTTGTTTCGCGAACGCCCTTTACAACTGGTCAGGGATCTGCAGTTGAGAACTAATTATGTGCCAAGTCAAGATCAATAAAACTCCTTTTGTGACAATCGTGCATATTCAGCAAACTTAAATAATCACAGTATTCATTTTTTTACACATATTTAAGAAAAATAGAAAAAATCCATTCCATTGATCAAGATTACCATGAAAGAAGTTAGATGACAAGCAATCTGGGGATTGATGCTGACCAAACCCAAATAAAATACTCCCCAATCAAGCCATCATTATCCATTAATCTTGCTGTTGTGGACTCAAAGAAAGCCTAAGAAAATGCATGTATATTTTTATAGCTGAAACTTTAGTCACCTTAACAAAATCTAGCAGCAAAAACATGACAGGCTGAAGCCTTTTCATGATAGGGACAATGACAGCCCAAAATGCGGAGTTGCTGCTCGCTAGTTAAGGAGCCAGTTCTATTTGTTAAGGGAAGTCATAAAGGAATCATAATGATGGCAAAATTGTGGAAATAAATATATTATTTTTTTTAAAAAAATACACAGTGAGCCTGTCAACACACAAATTGTGATTAAGTTATATATGGGTGGCTGCCCTTTTGCCTTTGATTGTGCTGGCTCAATGCTGTCAGGTTTTGGGATGAAGGGCCAGAGGAGAAGAATATTCTGCTGGCTTCTAGGGTTAGGAGGAGCTTTTAGGGTTAGGGTTAGGGTTTTGTCATTGATTGATCCGATGCATGTTTTGAAGTGGAGAACACCACTCCAGGTTTCTGTTGCCCCCATTTCACTGGACAAGCCGGCCACTTACTGCTGTTGGCATCCTGAAAGAGGGAGGCGAGAATTTTGAGAACTTTCCATGCTTCAATCTCATTCGATCTTCAGCTTACGTGGCAAATTTAGTAGGAGGATCTATTTCAAATGACACCATCACGTTACAGTTTCTTATTCTGAACCTGTTCATTGATAAATGGCATGTGTCACTTTTAAAAACACCAAATAAAGCATGTTAACGCATACTAAACTGCAAGTTTCAATTATTCAAATTAGTCATATTTGGAATCAATGGACAGATTATGTATAATTTGAACTCTGAAGCACGAGAGAGAGAGAGACAGAAAGAAAGTGACCCCAAAGATGCAGATGAAAATAGAAGTGATAATAATATGTAAAGAAAGTATTCAACATAATTAGTAATCTACTACTATAAATACTGATGTAGCACATAATGGATAACATGAATATGACCCATCTTCAGAATTTGGAAACAACCAACATAAACAGTTTTGTCTTCCAACTAAAATGCAAACTAATAGAAAACTTACCATAACGTTGGGAGGACAGATAAAGCCTTTCAAATTGCAAAATTGCATATGCTATTCTGGCATAAAATTTACAGGCTAATCAAAACGAATAATAAGAAGAAGGAGAAATGAAGCACAAATTTACAAGAGGCAATGGCATCATCTTTCTACTAACATCCAAAGGGATCCTAAGCATGGGTATAGTAGAGTATGAAGAAATTGTGGGCAATTAAAACATACAGAAAAATATCAAATCCTTAATAGTCTGAAATGTAAAATAAACAATCCCACTACCAACACAAGAAATATTATGCTAATCCATCTTTTTTACATAAAAATAACCATCAATGGAGCTGAGAATGAAGCTAGTCCATGAGCAAAGAGAATAAACCTTACGTAACGGTGTTCCACATTCGACACCTTTACGATCAATTCAAAGAGGAGACCAGTATAAATGAAAGGCACATTTTCCAGTTCTACACCCAGAAATGATACAAAAACTGATAAAAGTATATCCTCTTTTTCTTCCAGCAAGTTACTATTATTGCAGCTGATATTTCGGATCAGTACCTTGCCTTGATACTGCTAAATACACATTAGCAATCAGCTATATACTCAAATATTGATGTGCCATCAACCAGATTTTCTTGACTGCTGTTTACAAGGATTGACAAAATACAAACATTTCGAAACTTAAAAGGTCTAATCCATAATGAAAACAACTCCAATTGTTACAATTACTACTTTTGAATTCACACAAATAAAACCATACCCATAGTTCAACCCAATACAAAACAATCTGAATTTGACTGCAATGACGCTTCTCTGGAATAATTTGCACTTAAAAACTAGGAAAAATTATTATGCCGCAAAAACCCCACATTGTAAAAACAAAACACTAGCAATCATGAAAGTAATGTGACAAAACCTATTTTAAGCTTCAAGTGACCAGAAAAGAAGAAGCCAACCCAATTCAAAATGCAGACTGGCAAGCACATCCTAAGCATATTAAAATATAAGGCCTAAAAGAAAACCTGCATCTGTGAATCAGAAAATAACCTGCCAATTTCATACTCAAGTTAAGTTGAAGCACCACTTCAAGAGCTACTGTTTAATGCAAGCATCATCGTAATATAAACAAATAAGCAAGTTTAGGAATCCTCTGAGCTTCCCACTAATACAATATCAAATGGAGATGGTTTGAATTACACCAGCATCGTAAATATTTATTATGGCATGAACAAATGCCCAAAACTGTCTCACCCGCGAATGAAAAGCAGCAGACAATAAACTAAACCTCAGCATAACTAACGAAGGACACTGAAGATCTTCAATGAAGCTCATTCGTCAGGGGAGTCTGTACGGATGGCTGGTAAAAAACCAATATATTATCAGAATGTACTAGTAAGTAATAGATGCAGGAAAATGTATAATATTAGGGAAACGAACTAATTAAAGTAAGGTCTTCCCACAAAAATATGAAAAAGCAATCATTTAAGGAGATGGTAATACGTCGCACGTTTTCCAGTGGTTAATTAAACAACTAATTTGGTGCCAAGTTATGGTCACCTTTTCAAGCAACTCATCAATTTTCTGCTGCTTATTGCTAGAAAATTCGGCATGTTTTTGATAGCGAACCAAGCTGATTATATAGGTCTTAGCCTGCCAGCAAATAGTTGCGAAAGCAATTATTAACTGAAATTAACGCTCTGTAACTTTTAATTATAAAGCAACACCTTGTAAGTTGTAAAAGTTATCTAGACGGGATGCTTCATCAAATCTGCAGATTATAAACGGTTCACTTCCCATCAGATCCACACACAAGCTGAGCTAGGGTAAAGGCATGTCATGGAAAGGAAAGATGCCATCAAAATTCTAGCTTGTGTTACCTTCACTATTCTTCAGAACATGGTGAGGTAACTCCTAAAGTTATGTACTACTAATAGTGTTATAAAAATAAAAACAAGGCCGACATCTGCCTGCATGATTCGAGGCTCTATGCTCTAGGCACCAACTGCCGATAACAAAGCAAACTTATGTTTTTCGAAAAACTGACTGGCTAACCACTAGCATCAGAGGATCTAACCTATATCATGGTAAATTTGAATGGTCCTATCTCTTTTATTAAGTGTGTGGTTCTCCTGGATCAATAGCCAAAGTACCCAGTAACTAAAGGTTAAGAAAACCATATATAATTATCAATCATTCCAAGACGCAACTGACCAAGTAGATGTTCTATCTACAGCAATCCTTTTTTAGTTCGTTTTGGTAAAATTCCACATACATCTCAAATTTCTCACCAAAACATTCCACTTATAAATATGAATATATTACCCACAATCATTTTATTGGTGCATGAAGATTTTTGCTAGTGGAAATCAGACTCTCCTCTCCATCTCAATTTTCTTTGCATCATCTAGTCTCTCAGATGTTTGTGGTACTTCTTCCCTTGTTATTCTTCTTTCAAAAGTTCTTCTCTTTCTTCCAGTTCACAACTAATAAGTGGAGTTGACCCAAAATAAGTGACTGTATGTTACAAAGCAAGGTTAGCTAACTGAAGTCCATTTGGGGGCTGGTTCTACAGCACGTTTTCAAGTTTAGATTTCAAAATTTCAATAAGAAGTTCTGAAAATTATTTGGAAGATTTCCAAAATGGAAGGTGTCCGACTGTCCGTGATATATAAGGTCAGCAAACACACAGATCTATGTAATATACTAGTTCCCCCTAAAGACTTGAAGACATGCAAGACACTTCCTATTTCCTTTTTCAAGGGAAGTTGTTTTAACCATCATCATATCATTGAACATGTTGTCAGCCTGCCATATTGATGTATATGGAAACAAATATATGTTTAATTTGCCAGCAAAAATCCCAAGAACCATAGGGAACAACTTCCTGTAGGTATGGTAAGGTAGAACAGGTACTCATTTCAGTAAATTTATAATTTCCCGACTTAAAAGATGAACCGGTCTGATTCCTGGAATATCATAGAGTAGAATTATTTGTCAGAGGAGACTAAAAAGTCACATGGTTAAGAACAGAACTGAAGGTGCAAAGCTGTTGTGTATATAGGCGGATAACAACACGATTTTGAATTTTTTTTATAATCATATGATCTGATAGCAGCATATTCCAAAACGAAAAATGTTTTGAAAGAGGAATGAATGTTTACATCAAAAACTGGTCTTATAAATGTTTATTCTCATTACGCGAATTAATATGGTTATCATGCAACAGGTGTCAAGTTGTATTTTGAAAGTTCCATAATCTACAACATAAGTTGAGGATGTCAGATACTTGTACTTAGAAGTTAAAAACGAGGATTTCAACCAAACTTTAAAGCAGTAAAAGGTAACCAGCAAGAGATCAATAGACCCCCTACATCTAAAAACAACATCATGAAGACAAAACAAACATTTGGTGATCAACTGAATTTTTGTTTACAAAATAAAAATTTTTAGAATGAAGCATGAACCTCATTGAATTTTTGGAGGTCTGTTTTAAGTTGATGTCTAAAAAGATGAAGTAGTTCACTAATTTTCACACAAGGTTGATACTTTTTCAGAGGAAAAAGTAACATAAGAAGTTGAGAACCAAAGAGAAGAAGGCCCTCCTTTGAGTACTGATTACTGAACATACATACTTTTCAAATGGCCAGAAACTCAAACTTACATAACGCCTTCCTATCAAATTTTGCTGTACATATATAGTCCAACTTTAGGATTAAGTTAAAATTAGAAAGTCCGTCAGCTTCTACAAATTATATGCCTATGACACACATTGTTTGGGTCGAAAGTCTTTCCATTGCAAAACTTGAGAAAATTACACTTTTATTCTCGTTACAAAGAAATTAAATAACTTTCTTACAAACTCGAACAAAGACACTACAAGTGTAGATCTCCTGTTTTGGTCTTTGCCCCAATGTGACGTAATCCGTAACCACCGAAGAAGCCGATCGTCGAATCGACGGGTTTAGTTAGTGCTTCAGGAAACAAGAACTTCAAAGAAATATCTTAGCAAGGTAAGATATCTACTCTTCTCAAGAATAAGTCAAGGCTTAAACTCGAGGAATCTCGCGTGGATCGTGTTCTTGAACTCCTAAGCTTGATTTCGACTTTTCCCTTCGATGGCCGACCCACTGCCCAAGTGGGCGTAGGAGGGTATTTATAGTCTTTGGGAAGCGTGCCATAAGTGTCATAAGTCTTGAAGATTTGCGATTAAGGCGGCTCAAAGCCGCCTCAGCGCCAGTACTCGCTTCGGCGATTAATGGCGAAACTACTTACCGGCAGTGGCCAGTATGTATGAAGCTGCCCACGGGCGTGGCATAAATCTTTCAGAACAGCATAGCGGTTTCCTGCTTTTTAGGCCGATTAAATGCCCAGAATTACTTTGGTAGAAGTATCTTCGTAGCCTAACCGCATTAGCGATGTCACGAGCGTCTCTGCATTGATAAAGTCAAGTGGGCCCCATCGCATTGATTTAGACCCTTCAAGAGCTCGCTCCAAGTATTCGGGTGTCTCGCATTTGGCGAGACACAAGTAAATGCCTACGCTAGTTGCGAGACACATCAAGGTGTCTATTTCGTGCGAGGAGCACACTAATGTCTCGCTAATAGCGAGACACATCAAGTGTCTCCGTGCGAGGGGCACACACAAGTGTCTGCGCTATGCGAGACACATCAAGTGTCTCCGTAAATGCGAGGCACACACAGAATGTCAAGCTAGCAGTGAGACACATCAAATGCCTGGGGCACGAAACAAGTGTCGCCTTTGTGGCGAGACAATCTCCCCATATGTTGACTTCTTGAGATTTCGACGACGTTGTTCTTCGATCTTCTCATGATTTAGTCATATTTGAGGTTCTTCAAAGAATTTTGATGCCTACACACGTAATACATGAACCCTACACTAGAGCCTCCCATCCCACACCACTGCACCTTCCCGTGAAAAGACTCATAATGTGGTTCTTTAAATTCTTTATATGAGCATCCGCATTTGATATCACCGCACCTTCAAAAAGATTCATAATGTGGCTCTCTAACTCTAAGTTCTTTATATGTTCATCGCATTATGCTACCCGCCTTGGAACTAAAATGGCATAACATACAAACCCAAGAAGGCATGTGGGAGTCATCTTTGGGATAGTAATCTGTAATACCAAGGTGCACACACTCTCTGTAATATCCCTAATTTTCCTATTGATAATAAGTCTATATTATAAATATTAAGTTGCCAAGGACATTTATGCAAATGCTAAGAGAACATAGCAGCAAGACATCTAATAAGGTAGCTTGAGGGTTTATTGTAATTGAAAGTTTGTTTAGGGGTTTATTAGAAATGATGAATTAATAAGAGGAAACCCTAAGCCGCATGTCTCTTTATTAGGGTTGCCTTTTGAGAAAAAGGAAAAAGAAAAGCAAAAGAACAAGAGAGAGACGGAGAGAATTGCGTTCTAACCTATATAGCCGCAGGAAGTTTTCGGAGGAAAAATAAGTGACCAAATCACAGTTGAAGGGGAGGACGTGGTGATTGGATCAACTCTACACAAAAATAAGGTACAATCCTACATCTATATATAAAGACGGTTTAAAGTATGCATTGCTCTTCAAGTTTGAGCAATCAGTTCAAAATTCTGGCGGCCAAAACCCAGCGCGTTAGACCCGGCTGGCGCTGAAACTGCGTTTTCCTCTTTGTTTTAATTACAATTCATTGATAGTAAATGCCAATGTTATAAAAGCTTACGTACCGGGTGACACCTAGGTAGATTTCTTAAGTGGTGGTGGAGGATGTTTTGAAGGTCGGAGAGGTAGAGAAGGTGTTCATAGTTAAAGTTTGGAGGTTGAAGGCGTGGAGGTGCAATGAAATCATGATGATCAATACCATTGCGGTCAGGTGTAGGTAGACCACGCTCTCTTAGCTCCCAAAACCTAGGTGGGTAGTCTAGGTATCACCCTAGGCGCCAGGTAAGTGGCGATGATGTACCATCTAGGCTTAGAGTAAGCCTGGGCTGCCTAAATGAGGCTTTTAAAACATTGAATCGGTTCTATCATAGATGATGCCTTATTTTTATTCATGGATTTACAAGGTTGAAATCATCATTATCAAAATTTGTTTTGGATCAATGGAACAAAATAGACAAGGTAAAGAGGCCAACTTTTGATGTTGCAGGACTCGATCCTTGGACTTTGGTTAATTTTCCTATTAAGACTACAAAAATATGAAGCATGAACCTCATTGAAATTTTGGAGGTCTGTTTTAAGTTGATGTCTAAAAAGATGAAGTAGTTGACTAATTTTCACACAAGGTTGATACTTTTCAGAGGAAAAAGTAACATAAGAAGTTGAGAACCAAAGAGAAGAAGGCCCTCCTTTGAGTACTGATTACTGAACATACATACTTTTCAAATGGCCAGAAACTCAAACTTACATAGCGCCTTCCTATCAAATTTTGCTGTACATATATAGTCCAACTTTAGGATTAAGTTAAAATTAGAAAGTCCGTCAGCTTCTACAAATTATATGCCTATGACACACATGTGTCTATGAACCCAACACTAGAGCCTCCCATCCCACACCACTGCACCTTCCCAGGAAAAGACTCATAATGTGGTTCTTTAAATTCTTTATATGAGCATCTGCATTTGATATCACTGCACTTTCCCGAAAAAGATTCATAATGTGGCTCTCTAACTCTCTAAGTTCTTTATATGTTCATCTGCATTATGCTACCTGCCTTGGAACTAAAATGGCATAACATACAAACCCAAGAAGGCATGTGGGAGTCATCTTTGGGATAGTAATACTGTAATACCAAGGTGCACACACTCTCTGTAATATCCCTAATTTTCCTATTGATAATAAGTCTATATTATAAATATTAAGTTGCCAAGGACATTTATGCAAATGCTAAGAGAACATAGCAGCAAGACATCTAATAAGGTAGCTTGAGGGTTTATTGTAATTGAAAGTTTGTTAAGGGGGTTTATTAGAAATGATGAATTAATAAGAGGAAACCCTAAGCCGCATGTCTCTTTATTAGGGTTGCCGCTTTCAGAAAAAAGGAAAAAAGAAAAAGCAAAAGAACAAGAGAGAGACGGAGAGAATTCCGTTCTAACCTATATAGCCGCAGGAAGTTTTCGGAGGACAAATAAGTGACCAAATCACAGTTGAAGGGGAGAACGTGGTGATTGGATCAACTCTACACAAAAATAAGGTACAATCCTATATCTATATATAAAGACGGTTTAAAGTATGCATTGCTCTTCAAGTTTGACCAATGGTTTAAGGTTCTGAAGCTAGGCGGCCTACAAGCGTTAGCGGCCTAAAGCCTAAGAAGCGGAAGCCTAGGCGTTTTCCTCTTTTTTTTAGTTTTAATTACAATTATTGATAGTAAATGCCAATGTTATAAAAAGCTTACGCGCTGGACTGACACCTAGGTAGATTTTTTAAGTGGGGGTGGAGGATGTTTTGCTGAAGGTCGGGAGAGGTTGAGAAGGTGTTCATAGTTAAAGTTTGGAGGAGGTTGAAGGTGTGAAGGCTGCAATGAAGGAAATCATGATCAATACCTAAAGATTGCAGTCCGTGTAGGTAGACCACGCTCTCTTAGGCGCTCCCAAAACCTAGGTGGGTAGTCTAGGTATCACCTAGGCGCCAGGCGCTAGGTAGGAGGCCAATGTACCATCTAGGCTTAGGCGTAAGCCTAGGCGGCCTAGGCAAAGGCTTTTTAAAACATTGAATCAGTTCTATCAAAGATGATGCCTTGTTTTTATTCATGGATTTACAAGGTTGAAATCATCATTATCAAAATTTGTTTTGGATCAATGGAACAAAATAGACAAGGTAAAGAGGCGCCAACTTTTTGATGTTGCAGGGACTCTGATCCTTGGACTTTGGTTAATTTTCCTATTAAGACTACAAAAATATCAAGTGGCGGGGATGACTTATAATATACTAAGTTTGTTATGTCAAATGATATAGACTGATCAAGTAGTTAGCATGACTAGTCATATATCATGTTAACTATCTAATAGTTAGTATTGATAATTTCTTGTATTTATTCCTTAGGAATTTCTAGTGGCTCCTCAGAAGCATCGTAAGAGTTGAATTTGGATCATCAGTTGGTTTAAGGTAAGTGGTGAATGTGTACATTGTGCGCTGCGTATTTTCTATCTTCAATTATATTATTATATGTGGATTTGTTTCATAATGATTAAATCATTTTAGATGATTTAGCTCAAATATTTATTGGTTCGTTTCGTGTTTTTGTGAAGACACAATTATTCTATTTATTTCGTTAGCAGCAATCATGTCTTTATCATATAGTATCAGGTAGAGATGCATATGTAGTTCGAGATTTATTATTAGTTTGCCTTTGGTATTTTTAGTATAAAGTATTGGACTATTTGAACTTTGTTCACTAATATTGAACATATGCCTCTCATGTTAATATACCGGTATATGTGAAAAAAATAAGTAAGTCAATGTGGGCTCAATGTGCCTCTATGAGGTTTTTATATTAACGCTACGAGCCCAAATTTGGGTCTCACCGTCCCAGAACCACGGGCTTAATAATTGTGGGGTCATCAAGTTAACCGTAGTATCGAAGTGTTGACCGCATTGAGACGAGGCCTGCTTACTTTTCCAATTGCATAAAAAAATATTTTTAATTCATTGCATTCAAAAGTGGTAATTTGACTTTTTGGTGATATTTTCTCTCATAGAAGACAATACTTATTACTTTTAATTTATGATAGTTTATATCTTTTAGTTTTTGTAAAACCAGTGTATAGTGTATGAATTTATCCACTTATTGAGTTGTGAACACATTGTGTTGTATTCATTCTTTTCAGAGACTCGGGATTAGGTGGAGTTGGTGGTTTCTAAATTATTAGAAGGGAGCAAGGAATAAAATTTGTAGATTGCTAGTTTCTTCTAGGTGGAGGTTGAATAAAGTCTTTGATATCTAGTTGATAATTGGAAGCTTTGTAATAATGGAATATTTCCCTTTAGGTTGAGTTTTATTTTAAGTTGAGGATTATTTGTTATCTCAAGTTAATTGGATTACAATTGACTTTTCAATTATAGAGAAATTTTGTTGTTGGTTTTTAATTCAATGATGAGATAATTTTGGGGATCTTTTGATGAATGTAGATTTTTGGAGGATATTTTCGCAGGTTTAGTCCGGCTCCAATATTCCTTCTAGGTTCAAAAATTGGGGTCGTGACACTCTCTCAGTCTCATTATGCTAGTGCCAGTGGAAGGGTTGAGTTTGGGTATGTACTATTACTCCAAAGAGCAAATAACTACCTTACTTTACATTTCAACACATTTTTTGCCAGATCTGGTTTACATTAGGTACTTTCCTTACAATAAACCCCAACTATAAATTTTCCCAACACGGCTCCCTGATACATTTAACCTTTGGATTTGAAAAACAAACTACTGTTTAAGATTTTTAATCATAATGGATCTTAATACATTGTAAATTCTCCTTTCCAATGCATGCCCTAAAAAGTATAATTTTAGTATCATTCATTTATGCTTGCAATATTATCCTACACACATATATAAACTATAAAATAGAGACTCTTCAAAGAGACCCTTCCATGATCCAAAGACGGAGATTGGCACAAGGGAGCAAAGTAGCTCCAAATTTCTAATTGATCCAACTTCACTGGACCTCAACAACATATCCTCAATCCCAGTTCCCTGGTCTCAACTCACATAATCTGAGTTTACTAGATGACACTGAGAAAAATTAATATAGACGGATGAAAATAGGGAATGCAGTTGCTTCGCTTTGGTGTCCAGGTTGAGGAACATTAAGGAAACAATAGAAAAAAGAAGATAGGAGAAGTATAGGGAAAAGATAACAAGAGACCGAAGTCCAATTACAGGCAATTGAAATCACTTTCGTACATCCTGCTTATTCATAATCTCTACCCTTTTTAAGGCCTTATAAATTGAATAAACAATAAAATGAAAACAAACTTGCTCCGAATATAAAACAACCAAAACAAGTCCTCAAGAAAAATCAAACAGACCTCTTGTAATTCATTCCAAGAGAGTAACAACTAAATGAAGAATTATAACTCTTTACACTTCCCTTATAATAAAGTGAAACGGACACCAAAAGTTACAAACATAACCTAGATCGTCTCCCTCTCCCTATATATCTATCTATCCACACACACGAGCCTCTAGAGATATCTAGATTCTCCTGGCCTCTCGCTTTCTCCTCAAGCTTCATCTAGTAAACAAACTCCCCATGGATACAAGGAACAAATTTCTACCAAACAGGTAAAAAAGAATTTATAATTGTCACAACATGAAAAACGTCATATTAGCATGCCGGCATAGGATTTTATTGGTCTGAGGGTAGCCAGAAAATACAAAACCATTGGATAATGGCACCACGCGGGCACGGAAAAGGCACACATTAATGCCTGTTCAGGATGTAGGATTGTTCATAAGTTTTTTTTTCCCCATACAACACATTGAGTGCATGAAAGTTCTTAAATAGTAGTTCTTAAATAGTAGCTACAAAGTTGTGAAGAAATCAAAACAAAAGGTCAGATGATCCACAAAAGGATCGACGACCTTCGCTCTTCCCCGCCATCCATCTACCATCAAATCTCACAATCCGAAACCAATCAGCCACAAATTTCATCTAGAGAAGGATAATGGTAAAACCCTAGAAATAGATGGGGCGCGGCCATAACAGATCAAGGCAAAATGAAACCCTAGGAAGCGAAAACAGGAGAAGAAATTAGACTTACTCGGCTTCTCGGGCTTCCCATCGGCCCATTTGGAAACTGAGAAATGGACCTTTTCTCTGGACGCGGCCTCGGTCTTGTAGGGCTCCTTGAGGCACGAGCGGACGAGAGAAGCGCAGATGTTGGAGTAGGTTATGTACGTCATTCCCGCGGCTCTCCAGAACGGTGCCGCCGCCATCGCTCCCGCTGATGCCATCGCGATTTGCTTCCCTTCTTCGATGGATAATTTCGCGAGAATTTTTTTACTGCTGCGACCATTGAGAGGGGATTAATAAATATGGTGTTCTGGATGTTGAGAATGGGCCCTAACAGTGGGCTCACGATTCAAGCCCACTACGGGCTTACCCAGCAATGTAACCAGATCGGAAAAGAAAACCTTGCTAATTATGATGGTATTTGTTTTTTTATTATTAATTAATATTTTCAAAAATGATATGTAACATTTATATTGAAGAAAAAGATAGAGTCAGATTCTTTTTACAACAGGTAAAAGGAAACTTTGCAGTTTTACATTTATGTCCTCATCAACAATAATACTTGCATAAATAGCAGAATAATTTGTGTGAAGAGGATTTTCTCCATAGGGGTGTGAGTCAACCGGAACATTTTTGCTAGAAGTGGAACAATTTTTAGTATGAGATAATTTTTGAAGTGGGATATTTTAGTAGGATAATTGGGAGTAATTTTTAAAATGGGATATTTTAGTGGGAAACTTGTTAGTATAATTAAGGACAATTTTTAATAATCAAGAAGCATGTAAGTTATGCATTTTGATGATAAGACTGCTATATAAATATTTTAAAATTTACTTTTATTAATAATAATTATTTACTTTAGTGTTAATTAATATTGAAGAAGTATTGGATAGACTATAAGATATTATAATTATAATAATTTGTAATCTTTTGATTTTTGGGAATTATTATTGTAATACAATTAAAAACAAAGTTTTTCCTTTTGCTCTTTCTTTTTCAATCCGCTAGACATCATTCCATCCTCTCTCAATTTTAACTAATTTTTAATAAAACATGAATTTTGTAATTTTTAAATTTAAATTAATTATACAATTTTAATATTTACCATTAATATGCTAAGACCAGTCCCAGTAATAACCATCCCATAATACCAATTTAAAAATAAATTTAGGCCAATGACAAATTCAATGCTATTCAGGGCCATGTTCCTTAGACAAATTGTGATGGGTAGGGTGATTGGATTTGTGAGAATATCGTTAAAATAATAGGCTATCTTATATTTTGTATTTAGTTTTTCCGTGTAGCGGAATGTTTTCCCATCCATTTGTTCGGCACTAAATTGTTCTTCTGTTTTCATTTGTTCTAGGTATTGTTCGGGAACAAGTTTTTTATCGAGTATCGTGTTGCTGCAGCCTGTGTCAACTAGTCCTATGACGTCTAACTTCCAGTCATTTATTCGTAATTGGCATCTTATCTTAATGTCAGATATTCTTCTTGTATATATGGGCTTGTAAGATATTCAAGTAAGGGTTTTTGCGCCAGAGGTGCTCTTCTTATATTGTGTAGCTCATTGGGACTTGTTATTATTTCTATAATATTCTCATGTTTTTCCTTTTGGTTTTTTACATTCTTTCGAATTTTGTTAATAGTCTTTGTAGCTAACAAAAGGTCGATAAATTTTTAATAAGGATATTTTGGCATCTTGAGTAGTGTTAAGGGATGTGGTGAGTTTAGTTTTTAAATGTTTCTTCAACCAATCTTAGTCTTTCTATTCTATGTCTTAATTCCTTTTTAGATACTATTCGTTGGTCTGTCATCTTGTTATAGTTGCTATCGCTAAATTTGTCATATTATTAACATCCATTTCTAGTGTTTCTATTTTTTCCATTAGTTGGTCAATCTTATTCTCAAGTTTAATCATCCTATATTCTAAAGTTTGGTTATGTGTGTCGGTTATAGTTGTTGGTTCATCATATTCTTCTTGTTGTTTGGTTAAACATATTTTACAGGCTTCTATAAGACATGTCTTACATTGGTACCTTAGTCGTAGTTCAGGATATCGTAAACAAAATATACATGGCCTGTCATTACTTCCGCTATTTCCTCGCCAAGTATGTTTTAAGCACACTATATTTGCCATGATGTTAATGAAGTTAGCATTACGTCGATTTCATCGCTTTTCTATTTCTTCTTCATAACTTTCCCTACATTTTCTGTCATATTCTAACAAGTTACTAGTTAAAAGAGGGCTTCCTTCATCGTCGCTACTGATTTCTAGGTCTACCTTATCCTCTTCTATACTAATAATACTGTATATACTTTCTGTGTCACTTATTGTTTCATCAATATGTAGTAAATCTTCATTTACACACTCAATTAGTATAGACTCTTTATTATGTAGATTTCTTCTTTTAGTACAGTCTCTTACTAGATGATCTGTGCTTCCGCAGGTGAAACAACTTAATTTATTCTTATACTCCCTCTTTCTGTCGTATTTTCTCACATGTTTTTCTTTATCTAGGTATGGTTTTCTTGCTCTACTTTTTCTTAGGTAGTATTTCTTTTTCTGCTTATAGTCCCGATATTTTTGGCGCTCGTAATCTTTATGTTTTTTATATCTTTTAATTGCTCTTTCCTTGCTACCGTAATGTTGAGGGGTGTAAATATTTCTGCAGAAATTATTTCCTCTTTTTAAATCCTTTCCTATTTGTATCTTAGTACATTCCTCTACTAATTGGTCAACTATAAATTTCACTTTTGTAGTTATATTGTTTAGCTGGGGTGAAAGAGTTACTTCGTGTTCTAGATATCTTTTATGAATTAGGTTTCCTAATGGTGCTGGTAGTTTCAGGAATAATTTTTCTCCTATGGTCTTATCATAAAAGCATCCCGCTAAACCGCTATAATATATGAAGTCTTGTAGGAATTGGTATCGAGCCACCGAGACTAATCAATAGATGGATAGATTACAAAAGTTTGCCTATCCGAATCTTGAATTACATACAAAGGAAAACAACCTTATTATAAAAATGAATTCAATCATAAGTGCTTCTTTCCCAATAATTATCACCATCGATTACATAGTGAAGAAAGCCATTTAAATAGCCTCACCGATTTAATAATAACAATGAGTACTTCTTTAGAATTATTTCAGAAAAAATATGTGGATACAACTACTAGAATTGCCTCTAGTTTAGGAGAAAAGAATAATATGATACGAGAAATAATCCAAAATCAACAATATATAAAAACCAATTAAACACAGTCCATGAATATATAAGAATAATTGAATATAATAAAAGAACGAAACACAAGGTAATATAAAACAAGAAATGATAGAATTAAAGCAATTACTTATTGAATTAAGAAAGATAATATTAGGATAGAATGAGCAGGAGTGAATTTGATGATAACTATCTGTGCATTAGAAAGGACCCACATATACCAAGAACCAGTAGGGTTAACAAAATATGAGGCCTCCTCAGATCGACAAAATGATAATAAGACAAAATAATACAATTATAGAAATATTGGTAGATATATCTAGGAAACTAGACAATCTAGCTAAAAGAGTATATTTAAAAGAAGATATAGACAAACTAACACAACAAATGTCCAGTCTAAGACCTATAGACCCAAAACTCCCTACAACAGTAAAACGACCGGAAACATACAAGTTTGGATACTATAAATAATGACTGCAATACCATTTACAGGAACCAGCAGGACTATTACACAAGAACGGAGTAATATAGGAAACCATACCTTTTTGGATAACATAAGTCGACGAAATTCTACATCTTTTATCACTCTAGAAGAAATAATAGATATAAACCAGGACACGGAAATATATAATAATCACCACTAACTTTATTAAACCCAAGAATATTATACGTAATGTAGGTTTGCCTTTAACACTCGGTTATTAAGAATAAATCGAGAAGAAGAAGTAAATGTCACAACCATGCTTGCAATCTTAAACTAGTAAGCCAAACAACTATAAAAGCAATAATAAAATCAAAAAGAAATTAGCACATTTAGGAATGATTGTTATAGGAATAAAAGGATTGACTAGAAAGAAGGCGGAGCTAAAGTATTAGTCACCATATTAGATAAAAGGTGGATGAAGGACTAAAAGCATTAATAGCAAAGAATGGAAGTTGACATGAGCAATAACAAAGGAATATTCTATCAGAGTCCGGATTTTTAATAAGTGTTAGAGATTTAGAATATATCGAAATAGGATTACAAGCTAAAGGATCTGAAGAGTTTAGGGACAAAGAATGTCCTCCTAATATCGATATTTAGGAAAGTTAACAGACAAGAGTACAACAAATTATAAACTAGACACTACTAATATACTAGACGCCATGAAAACGAAAGGCATCCAAATGATAAAACCTATCGAAATAAACCCAAGACTATTAGAAGGATTAGAATGGAATCTAGGAAAAATCGAAAAATGATGGAAGCATAATACCGGGGACTAGTAGCATGTTTAAAATGAAGATAATAGCTTTAGTCTACGGTTCAAGAACTATACAAACCAAAATACACAAGATAATGATGAAAATGGCATACTCTCTGTATTAAATGACAACTAGGATATTATACCATAATCAAGAAGGGAAGAGATTAACAGTCGAAGATATAATAAACTTGGAATTAGAATTAATAGAAGCAGGACAGATGACTAATGACCAAATAATAAGGCTAGATAACCGTGATAATTGGATAATAGGAAATATTATAAACCCATTGGAAACAAATTATGGGCATCTACATGTAGATTTGGTAGAACCCGAAGGCTCAGGAGACCATAATCCAGGAGAAAGTTCAGGAGGAAGTAATACACTATATAAAAGAACAAAATCACATTTAATAGGACAACCTCCAAGAGAAAGTTATAATGAATATAGAGGAGAAACAGAAGACTTTAAACCATTAGGAAAAAGACTGCCTCTAGAACAAATTGATAAAAAACTATTATTAGATGACGGAAAAATCATTAACCTAACAGCACATGACCCACAAAAATGGCAAACAATAATAGACATGTGGAGCCAGAAGGTTTGTAGAGAATGGGAAAGTCTAAATGTAAGCACAACGGCACCACAAATGTATAGCTACCTAGAAATTTTTTTAGGAGAATCAGTAAGAGCCATATGGGAGGAATACAAGAAGAAATTTTCAGAAGATTTTAATGGTGACCTAGAATTAGGAACAAACCCTTATAATTTTACTAATAAAATTCAACTTTTAATTTTAGGACAACAACCTAATATAGGCTTCTAAGACAACAGAAGAAGCAATGAGAAAATTAGAACAATCGCAAATAAGGCAATGGATGTATATCAAACCATTCCTACAAGACTTCATATATTATAGCAGTTTAGCAGATGCTTTTATGATAAGACCATAGGAGAAAAATTATTCCCGAACTACCAAAGACCATTAGGAAACCTAATTCATAAAAGATATCTAGAACACTAAGTAACTCTTTCACCCCAAACTAAACAATATAACTACAAAAGTGAAATTTATAGTTGACCAATTAGTAGAGGAATGTACTAAGATACAAATAGGAAAGGATTTAAAAGAGGAAATAATTTCACAGAAATATTTACACCCCTCAACATTACGGTAGCAAGGAAAGAGCAATTAAAAGATATAAAAACATAAAGATTACGAGCCAAAAATATCGGGACTATAAGCGAAAAAGAAATACTACCTAAGAAAAAGTAGAGCAAGAAAACCATACCTAGATAAAGAAAAACATGTGAGAAAATCTGACGGAAAGAGGGAGTATAAGAATAAATTAAGTTGTTTCACTTTCTTGAGCCTGAGGATCATCTAGTAAGAGATCAGACTAAAAGAAGAAATCTACATAATAAAGAGTCTATACTAATTGAGTGTGTAAATGAAGATTTACTACATATTGATGAAACAATAAGTGACACGAAAGTATATACAGATATTAGTATAGAAGAGGATAAGGTAGACCTAGAAATCAGTAGCGACGATGAAGGAAGCCCTCTTTTAACTAGTAACTTGTTAGAATATGACAGAAAATGTAGGGAAAGTTATGAAGAAGAAATAGAAAAAGCAGATGAAATCGACGTAATGCTAACTTCATTAACATCATGGCAAATATAGTGTGCTTAAAACATACTTGGCGAGGAAATAGCGGAAGTAATGACAGGCCATGTATATTTTGTTTACGATATCCTGAACTACGACTAAGGTACCAATGTAAGACATGTCTTATAGAAGCCTGTAAAATATGTTTAACCAAACAACAAGAAGAATATGATGAACCAACAACTATAACCGACACACATAACCAAACTTTAGAATATAGGATGATTAAACTTGAGAATAAGATTGACCAACTAATGGAAAAAATAGAAACACTAGAAATGGATGTTAATAATATGACAAATTTAGCGATAGCAACTATAACAAGATGACAGACCAACGAATAGTATCTAAAAAGGAATTAAGACATAGAATAGAAAGACTAAGATTGGTTGAAGAAACATTTAAAAAACTAAACTCACCACATCCCTTAACACTACTCGAAGATGCCAAAAATATCCTTATTAAAAAATTTATCAGACCTTTTTTGTTAGCTACAAAGACTATTAACAAAATTCGAAAGAATGTAAAAAACAAAAAGGAAAAACATGAGAATATTATAGAAATAATAACAAGTCCCAATGAGCTACACAATATAAGAAGAGCACCTCTGGCGCAAAAACCCTTACTTGAATATCTTACAAGCCCATATATACAAGAAAGAATATACAGCATTAAGATAAGATGCCAATTACGAATAAATGACTGGAAGTTAGACGTCATAGGACTAGTTGACACAGGCTGCAGCAACACGATACTCGATAAAAAACTTGTTCCCGAACAATACCTAGAACAAATGAAAACAGAAGAACAATTTAGTGCCGAACAAATGGATGGGAAAACATTCCGCTACACGGAAAAACTAAATACAAAATATAAGATAGCCTATTATATCAACGATATTCTCACAAATCCAATCACCCTACCCATCACAATTTGTCTAAGGAACATGGCCCTGAATAGCATTGAATTTGTCATTGGCCTAAATTTATTTTTAAATTGGTATTATGGGATGGTTATTACTGGGACTGGTCTTAGCATATTAATGGCACCACAAATACCTTTTGTGCCCCAACTCAGAGAAAACAGAAATCCCGATACTAAGACCACCTGTAAATGCGAAGACCAAAGTGCTTGTATATGTAATGATAAATTAGAAAAAGACCATATGGAAGATACCGAGCAAGGGGAGTATCCAGACCTCGTGGTAAACTATGCCCAAATACATAACTTATTGGAATCAGGAATAGATGAAATTGATAATATAATAAGTAAACTGCAAAAAGATGGCATATTTGGTGAAGAACCCCAAAAATACTGGACCAAAAACAAAATAGAATGCAAACTAATATTAAAGGATGAAAACTTCAGAGTAATATCAAAAAAGATAAGTGCTACAAATGAAAATATAAAAGAATTTGAAATGCATATCCAAGACCTATTAAAACTAAAAGTAATTAGAAGAAGCGATAGCCCCCATAGAAGCCCAGCATTCATAGTCAATAAACATAGTGAACAAGTACGAGGAAAGTCTAGAATGGTTATAGATTATAGGAGACTAAATGATAATACGGTAGATGATGGTTACAATATTCCAGACAAAACAGAATTAATAAACAGTATACAAAATCATTTTGTATTTAGCAAATTTGACTGTAAGTCCGGATTCTGGCAAGTTAAAATGGCTCCAGAAAGCATCCCATGGACAGCCTTTACTTGTCCCTTAGGACACTATGAATGGTTAGTCATGCCATTTGGATTAAAAAATGCACCCAGTATATTCCAGCGAAAAATGGATAATATATTTAGACAATATCATACATTCGTTAGTGTCTATATTGATGATGTCCTAGTCCACAGTAAAACTAGGGAGGACCATGTCGGACATTTAAAAAAGGTCTTGACAGAGTTCGAAAAGAATGGGATTATAGTAAGCACCACGAAGGCCCAGTTCTTTAAAAAGAACATTGAATTCCTTGGAGTAGAAATAGGGCAAGGGAAGATAAAACTACAACCACATATATCTAAAAAGGTTTTAGAGTTCCCAGAAGTAAAAACTATAAAAGATTTACAAAGGTTTTAGGATTAGTTAATTATGCTAGGCAATTCATTAAAGACATAGGAAAACTAATGGGTCCCTTGTATAGTAAATTAGGAACTAATGGTATGAAGGAATTTAATAAGGAAGACCAGGAACAGATAGAAAAAATAAAAAGAAAGGTAGAATCTTTACCAGAATTAAGGCTACCATTAGACACGGACTATAACATCATAGAAACAGACGGATGTGCAGAAGGATGGGGAGCAATACTTAAAACAAAACCCCATGAATATGCACCAAAGAAAGAAGAACAGATATGTCGATACGCATCAGGACAATATAGAGAGAAAAGTTTAACGAGTAGCATAGACCAAGAAATATTAGCAGTATGTTATGGCTTAGATAGCTTTAGGTTATTTATTCTAAATAAAAAGATAACACTTCGAACAGACTGCGAAGCTATTGTTAAGTTTTATAACAATAAACACACTAAGAAATTGGGCCAACGGCGATGGTTACAATTCATGGATAAATTAGTCAATAAGAATTACCAAGTAAATATAGAGCACATAACTGGAAAAGAAAATAGTGCAGCAGATATTCTATCAAGACTTTTAAAATGAATAGCGCCTACGTATATTACCCCGTAACCTGGGATTGCGTGAATAACTATATTGATGAACGAGGAGCCTTATACAAAATACAATTCGTACCCGAGAGAAATGAAATCACCAGGAGATACGAATTACCAGCAATAAGTAATGATTATAATATCCAAATATGGGTAAGGGAAAGAACAAACCCAAATTACACCTCAGAACTAGGTATAGAACAAGTCAATAATGTAATACGGACATTTACATATTGCACCGATACGTGGCACAAGGACGATAATGTAAACAACTATTATGTTCGCTCTACAGCCTACGAGATGATGCCCGATCAATAAACAGAATAATAAGAAATCAAAACATATATCCAACATCTAATACAGGAATTCTGAAATTTCAACTATTCCCAGAAAAAATTTTAGGCTTTCTAGACGATCAACTTTTTGGCGAAATCCAATGTCATACCAAAAATATTTTCAAGCCTAAGTATGGAATTGAAATTTATAACTGGGATAACTGGGATGATGCAAAAACAGCTGACTTTAGCAGTTACATAGTTAAAACTGAAAATTAACACATGACTAACATGGCCAGGTGACTGAAGACACACTACTACAACAACAATCGACTATGGCCACTACTAAGAAAGAAGACCTCCAGATTACACCTGAACTACTTGAAGCATTAACAAAGCAATTACTGGAAAAGAATCCACTACAACAGGGCACTACTTCCCACCAGCCAAAACCCTTTATCTTTGGGCCCTACAAATTAACCCCATTTCCTTCCAACTCTCCTAACCATTTCAAAGCCAACTATGCAATAGAACCACACCGACAATGCGCTCCAATTATGCTTGGGGAGCTAGGAATAGACAAAGAAATGACAAGAGCATTACAAGCACTAGCGCCTACTTTTCTATCATGAACCAAAAAGCAAAGGCCAAGCCGCAAAGAACAACTTCAACGGCGGCCAATGACCTTTATCTGGCTCCAACACTACCTTACAAGCAAATGGAAAGCAGAATAAAGGAGCTTGAACTAGAAAATTATAAATTAAAGGAAGAAGTAGAAAAACTGAGGGTGCAGCTTGGAGATTTCCATAAATTAAAAAATTATGTGCAAACTACCGAAAAAGAAAGAGAAGAAGGCTGGAGAAGTTTTCCAACAAGAATCTCAGAACAAAAGATGGAAATTCTTGATATTATTCTGTCAGATCAAATAGGAGAACAAATTTATCTCCAGAAAATCCTCCGAAGACTAGCCTGCTCTCCTAAGCCTATGATTAAGGGCTTAACTTTTAGAGCAACCACTTACAAAGATCACACTACTAAGGGATTTAGTTTCATTACTTGTTCAATAAACTTGTCTAAATGGAAACCGTAAGGTTGAAGGTGCCAATTTTACAATTGACGACTTGATGAAGCACTGTATTACACAAGTTACTAATTACAAAGGAAGGACAGCTTCGCCATGTCCCCAACACTAAACTAATGCAGGTAGTAGCGGGACTATATGAGAATAATGAAGAGGCACTATTCGAATTACAATTCCAATATATCCCTCCTTCCTACTATCCACAACATCTGAATGATGCAAGGGCAACTGTTATAATTAAACAAGTCCGTGATACTACACAAAACTATACTATGCTCACGGAAGAACAACTAGTCCCAGAAAAAGAAATCGACTTTTTAGACCAGATCAACAACTACAGGTCATGCGCTCTTGCTTCTAAACACAGACTAGTTCGAGGCGCCTATCTTGTCGCAGAAGACTACAGGTACAAGATATTTTCAACTAGAACTGTGCCGACAAATTTCACCCGACTACTGACAGAGTTTCCTGAAGATGTGGCCCACTATGAAGCAATAAAGGCCAAATACTTCATAAAGAATGATGGCGACATAACCTCCTGTACAATAGATGATTCGGATGACGAAGAACCGGATTATATGGCGGAAGATCTCCCACTAGATGCAGAAGCCCTGCAGAACATCAATCAGGATTGATGTGACAGCACACTAAGGTTTGGCGGTTTTACTAAAACCGAGTGCACCGGTATTCTAACAAGAACCCTTGCCACCGGGATGTGAGGTGGAAAGTATCATAACGGATCGCCCTGGTTTTGGAGGGCGGTTTTCTTTTAGATTGTAAAAACCCAGATGCGCCCCTGGTTTTGGAGGGCGGTTTTTCTTTTAGACATGTGACTCAGTATTCGTAATGCTTCGACCACTCGGCTATAAATATGAGCGAGATGGCGAGGGTATGGGGCATCGGGTCGTTGATATTTCTTGAACCGAAGGGAATAACAATACGAGTCCGAACAAATTTCAGAAGAGTCTCTTATGTTATCTTCTCTTATGTTTTACTTTGTCTGTTTATAATGACTAGCTAAGCTAATAATCCCCTCTGTTCAGAGGCGGAGCCATGTAATACTGTGTTCCTTTTACTTGCTTGCCCTTAGTAGGCTTAGCTCCTGTTTCTAGTATGCCCAAGGCCAACTCTATAATATCAAGGTGTTCTTTATTTGCTTATCTCTATTATCTTTGAGTGATCCCGAGGATGGGGAAGAACCCGTTAAGCGCTGATGGCCGTTAGGAAAAGTACCAAAAATTGTAGGGATCTTGTAGGAGATAATTTCTGATAAGGAAGTTCAGGAACCTTGCTATAAAAGAGACGTAGTAGGGTCATACTAGGACATGAGATAAGTCTTGCCAGGGGCAACACAAGTAATTAACAAAAAATCACTGGCTCCTAATCTGAACAAGAGTGGGTATAAATATTTGAAAAACAAAGTTTAAAATTCCAAAGATACAAAATATTTAACAACTATGAACGAAAACAGTAAAATCTTAGGAAAAGAAAGTCGCAGAATACTAGCAATACTAGGATACCTCGGTGAAAGTGAACAACAACTAACACGAGTGGGTGACGCATTAAGTGAAGAATTAAGGAAATCGTTTAGATTAAAACGCTTCCAAGTAAAACTAGAAAATGAAAGGGAAGATCAAGAACGTACACAAAGATGGCTAAATAAATGTGATAAAAGAATAGAAGAATTACAAGAGGAAGAAAGTGCTAGCAGAAATAAAGAAAGTACAAGCAGAAATAAAGAAAAGCAACCATGGCACTCATGGCTAGACTAAAGAAGCAAACAGGAACCCAAGTACGGCTACAAAATAAATTAATGATCCTAGGGCTCCTACCCTATCGTCGATCCACGCCTTAGTGGTAGTAGATAAGGAAGTAAAAAGAGGTAGTAATCATCTTATCAGACGCAGACATCGCACAAATACTTGTTTGCAACTTTTAAAATGACAAATTAAGAAAACACTATTCACAAATTAAGAAAACACTATTCACACTTCATCAGCAAACGCGAAAACTAAATTCATCAGAGCAAACGCGAAAACTAAATTCATCAGAGCAAAATAGCGTAACAAACCATCGAGCAAAACCACTACCAGAAAGCAACTACGGTAGCAAAAGGATGAAAACTTCAGAGTAATATCAAAAAGATAAGTGCTACAAATGAAAATATAAAAGAATTTGAAATGCATATCCAAGACCTATTAAAACTAAAAGTAATTAGAAGAAGCGATAGCCCCATAGAAGCCCAAAGATTCATAGTCAATAAACATAGTGAACAAGTACGAGGAAAGTCTAGAATGGTTATAGATTATAGGAGACTAAATGATAATACTAGATGATGGTTACAATATTCCGCACAAAACAGAATTAATAAACAAGATACAAAATCATTTTGTATTTAGCAAATTTGATCAGAAGTCCGATTCTCGCAAGTTAAAATGGCTCCGAAAGCATCCCATGGATGACCTTTACTTGTCCCTTAGGACACTATGAATGGTTAGTCATGCCATTTGGATTAAAAATGCACCCAAGATATTCCAAATAAAAATGGATAATATATTTAGACAATATCATACATTCGTTAGTGTCTATATTGATGATGTCCTAGTCCACAGTAAAACTAGGGAGGACCATGTGGGACATTTAAAAAGGTCTTGACAGAGTTCAAAAGAATGGGATTATAGTAAGCACCACGAAGGCCCAGTTCTTTAAAAAGAACATTGAATTCCTTGGAGTAGAAATAGGGCAAGGGAAGATAAAACTACAACCACATATTATAATAATTTGTAATCTTTTGATTTTTGGGAATTATTATTGTAATACAATTAAAAACAAAGTTTTTCCTTTTTGCTCTTTCTTTTCAATCCGCTAGACATCATTCCATCCTCTCTCAATTTTAACTAATTTTTAATAAAACATGAATTTTGTAATTTTTAAATTTAAATTAATTATACAATTTTAATATTTAATAAAACAATAAAATAACATTACATAGAAGTGTAAGAAGAGATGTGATCTTATCTTATGGTGTGGTTTGAAAATGGTGGAGAAATATGAAAAATAAAAACAAATAAAAAGTTTTAGGTTTTTCACCACCCAGTTCTAGTTTAAAACTTGGGACAATTTGAGAGACTAGAACTCTCTCTTTTCTATATAAAAATTTGACAAAAGTGGGATAATTTTTTACATTATCCCAGTTCTAGTTGACTAACACTGTATAATTTTATTCTAGTTTTACTTCCAATTAACTAACACTGCAACAAGTTGTCCCACAAATTATCTCACTTCTAGTTTTGAGTTCTACTTGACTAACCCCGCCTATATAGGAAGCTACTAGAATTATCAAATTCAGAATAATGGAGAATTAAACTGCCGAATAATAGCTAGGGAAATGAACATGAACAAATTAACCAAAACTAGAAGCGGTGAAGATATAATGTTAGTATTATTCAAATCTCTAGCATAACAAATCATCCAAAACAAGAAGCAGCTAGCAGCGATCCAAATACCAGGAACCAAAAGTGAACTATAATCATTAATGTAAAATATGTCAATTTAATGTTCCTCAAAATTCAAATCAACTTAATAAAATGACTCACCTACATGCATATAAAATTAGTATAACCAAACAAATAAACTAAAACTAGTCAATTTCATTCCATATATAATAACACACCAGCATGTATCACTACAAATATCCTTCTGGAATTATCGTAAGTCTCTTTGCATGAATTGCTCAAAGATTTGTATCCTCAAACATAGTAACTGTAAAACAAGAATTTTAATTATTGCCAAGCCTAGAATAGTGAAAGAAACAGAAAACAGAAAAGTTAGAATGCATGAGAATTTTTTCTTATAGGCTAAATTTGATCTTGCTTTTCTTTTATACTCATGTTTACAAAATGCCCCTATACCCACTGAGATTACACAATGGAATTTTTTAACCCAAAACGTGTTTCAGAGAAATATCTTTTGTCGCAATGTATTTTACCCTTCTTCCTACCTATTTGCTATCTCTCATTTTTTTCACAGTTACTCATTTGACTTAAAACTAGATTTAAGCAGTAAGCACATTTCGACTAGATATAACATATATAAACTGAGTGTAACACATTTAGAGTTTAGTCTATATATATTATATTTGGACGAAGTATAGCATATTTCAACTAAGTAACAGCATATATAGATTGATTATAAAACAATTAAACTATCAAATATTGAATATAGTTTTTACAAAGTTTATATAATTTTTCCTACAACTATCCTACTTTGAGTCTATTTTTTCAATTGCAACAACTTTCTGTTGTAACTATCAAATATTGAAATTTGAATATAGTCAAAACAATATGTGTTTCCTTTGCATACTTGTTTAGTGTGAGTTAATCAATTGGCGTAGAGTTTTGTCGATGTTGTAATAGTATTCATATCATACATCAGATACATATGGCTTGCAGGCAGATAGTTTCGAAGGTAAAGCCGCTAGTGAAGGATATACAGTCTTTATATGATTGCAAAATACATCAAAAGCAACAGCTACATGTTGAGAAAAAGGATTAAAAATCAAGGTTGGATATGATAGATGTATGAACCCATAGCTTTCTCTAACCAGGCTTTGTTCAAGCTTGGCTCATTTAGGCCGGCTTTAGGCTCAGGTCAAGTTCAATCCATCCAGGATTGTTCAGGCTATGTTTGATCTCAACCCATTTAAAAATTAAATAAGCAAAAACTCAAAAACCTTGAATCTCTAACTGGGGTTGGTTTGTAAAAGCTCAAGAATCAAGCGAACAGGATGTGGTCATGTAGATGATAAAAAAATACTAAAATTATTTATCTGCTCTTTAAGCCATTAACTAAAAATGGGCTACATTTATCTCAAGGCTCAGCTTGGCTCAAGCTCGTTAAAAGATCCATTCAAGGTTTTTATCCCCATGAAACCAAACTAAAACTTTCCTATTTTGAATTTACAGTCATCGGAGGCGAGGTGGATTTGTATTGAGTAAACTTTGCATTTCATTTCATCACATATAGTTACCAGATAATCACATATGGTAAATGAAAATACCCGTGGCTTAGTAGAAAACATGTTAAAACAAAATGTATACAGGTGCATACCTTTCTATTCACATGTTAGTAAGGGATGCTGGAACAACCTGCCCAGCTTTTTGGAGATCATTCACAAGTTCCCCAATAAGAACCTAATTTAGGGGGGGGGGGAACTAGCTGAACGTTTTTTTCACAATTGTAAATTCGTAATTATATAAAATAGCAAAATTTGGGTTCACAATTTTGCAACCTCATTTTCCAGCATGAAGAAGGTATGTGCAACATCCGGAATATCCCATTATAGAGTGCTCACTCACGACTAGCGAGTAAATAGAAATACCATTCGTTATAACTCTCCCCATCACTAGTGATACCACTCGCTCGAGAGTAAATTAGAAATATCATCACCTTTCGGTTTAATTCTACCCATTGCTAGCGAGTCATCTCCTCCATTAAGTTAACTATTATTATATCCTATTTAATTGCTAACAACCAAGTTCTTTTAGGGCTACCTATTGTCCTCTTTGCTCATATAACTAGCTACTTGGAAAAAAAACAACTAATTTAAATTCCCAAGACAACCATTGAATTCTTATGCATGTCCAACTGGCGCTATGAACGAGCTTGGAAATCTTGAAGCTCAGTTCAAAGCTGCATAAAAGCATGATCTTGTTTGTTAAGCTTTTTCACAGGACAGACAGATGTAGACGCTCAAAAAGTACCTGAAATCATTCATCCGATCTTCAAATAACAATATTGACTAAAACATGAATGGTTAACTAAAGGTTTGCCTTGGACGGGTTTGTTACTAATGAATTGAGCATGAACTATATATATATTATATGTGTGTTGTGTATATTTATATGTATCAAAATTAATAGTTTACATAATATCAAAAACTTTTTTTCATTTACATAAGGTCAATATATAAGAAATAGATGTGAAGTGTAGAATATACGTCCAAGAAGTGTATGAGGATTGTTTTAAATTAAAATATGTATAATACAATTGAGTATATGACTGAATAAATGTATGTGGATATTTAAGAAGTGTCCAAGAAGTTTCGGTATGGGTACGGGTATGTGTCAGGTACGGGTATTTGTCTTCATGTTTTGAAATCATTGCATAATAGCCTCAATCGAAATGCCAGTAAAGACATGCTTTTCAATGTAAATTTATGCATTTTTTCCCTTCTTCCAAAGCTGATGGTGTATTGGAAGCTCTTTGATATGTGGTGAATTGGGTCATTTAAATTAATGGGTCGTAGGGTCACTATAATTTAGGTTTCGCCCACTAAAGATTAATTGGTCATCGTTTACTATTCAAATGACTTGGGGTGTCACTTTGCTTTATAAGCTCATATATGATTCTTTAATTGTAGAATTGAGGGTGGTGTCACTCTGTGCACTAGATCTGCCCCTGCCTATGGTACATTCATCTGCTGAGTGAATTCATTGAGTTTGAATCAGTATACTCAAGGAAAGCATGTACTCGATCCCGTTATCTGTTGCTAACATTCGCCTGTTGCTAACACTCAGGGGTGGATCCAAAGCCTAGCTAGAGGTGCAGTTGCACCACTAAATATTTACAAAATCATAGTTAATGTCATGTAATTACATTTGCCCCCCGTAAATTTTAAAAATAGCACCCAATGCCTGTAAACTATCTAAAAACACTAAAAAAATTAATAATAATTTAAACTAGCTAATTGGAAAGTAGAAGCCTATTTACTATTCCAACAATAAAGTATACTCAATACATTCACATAAGATACTATAGTTTTATAATATTATATTTTTATTTTTAGGTAAATAGGCACTCATTGTCTGCCCCCTCAAGAAATTTTTTTTGGATCCGCCACTGCTAACACTTGCTTACATATTTGGCTAGTGACATATGAAGAGTCAAGAATGATAAGATTGTAGTCAAGAGAGGAACAAAGAATAGAGATAGGTGTAACTGTCACATAGATATAGGCCTTTAAAAGGATATAACACTGATTAATGTAACCAAGGAAATGGTATCTATAATTAGAGCTGAATGGAAGAAAAGGCTTTGTAGCCAACACCAAATCTGCCTATGCTTTCTCTAAATAACCTACCTTTAATGCCCGGTAATCACTGTAATAGGAATTTTATAATTTAAAAAAATTGATGTTATGAATACCAAAGAAAGACCAAGTCCTAAGATAATAACTGAGGTTTCAGATAGAAATGGTTATTGGTTAGAAGTAATATAATGGGAGATTCTTTCTATACTCTCAAGCATGAGAGAAACCTACTGCATCAAAAGAAAAAAAAAATTATTAAAAAAGAACTTAACTTGAAGGTAGTAAACAAAAACCTGCGTGGGATGTACTGGTAAGGTACTCAACTATAATACAATCTTTGTCATGATGGAAACTAGTAGTAGACTCCACAGCCTGCACAAATACATAATCATAGGAAATTTGATTAGGGTTTGACACAGGCCTATCTGTAAAGGCAGAATTATTCGTGAGGTGATAAATCATTGAAATCAAACACTTACCAATGATCGACGGAGAGGCTGCTCTCCACTATGTCTGGCAGCATGCAATGGGACACGACCTACAAGGATAAAATCATATGAGATCATTAGAGAAGAGATCGTGAATTGGATGAATCAAGATGTTATTCATCAAACTGCAGGAATAAACCTGGTCGAACGTGAAAGCGTTCGAGGCCCTACTGGTCTCATATTCACTGATTGATTGATTATCACATAAAGCTACATCAAAGTAAATTTCCTCTTTCCTTCCTTCGGTGGTTGAGAATTAAAGAATAAGTCAACAAATTTCTTGCAATCCGTTGTTCCTCCTTCACAAATTGCCTGCTGCGCATCAAAGACAACAAGGAGACATATAGGGATTGCAAATGTTGAAGACTCATGTCTTGTCCCATTGTAGAACTTTAACAATATCATTATATTATAGATGGTCTCAAATCCTTATGAATTTCTTTACAATCCCTTGTCACCCCATAAAAGATTCTCAGATGTGCATCAAAGACAACATGAAGTCAAATCAAGGATTACAAATTTAAGACTCAAGTCCTGTCTATAATAGAAATTTAATTAAGAAGTGTACCATAACAATACCGCTGTATTAGATGTTTAAGACTTAAGTCCTGTCTCTCAGAAAGAAGCCCTGTCACAACAATACCGGATCAAGTTTGCCAGCCTCCTACAAAAACAACACAAGGGGGAAAAAAGTTTGCCAGCCTCCTGTGCCTCAATTTCCCAACTCCCAAGCCTCCTTAAATCCAATCAATTAACGTGACCAATTAACTACAATAAGTACACAATTTGAGGGGGAAAAACTATAACAAATACATTAAGAAAACAGTTTCAAATGCCAGCAGTATTTGTCAGCCAGAGTCAATTTGTAGCTGGGGAAGAATGAATCAAGTTTTTGATAAATATGGAATAAAATCTCAATCAGCATTAAAAAGAGAACCTTACCTCCGGCTGCAACAAGTTCCTCTACAGTTCAACTATAAGCCTTCCAAAAGTGTATTTCTTCAATGCATTCAGTTCCCTTTGCTGATCATCGCGCGTTTTCAAACTTCCTGTTCAATAAAATTAGCAAACTGATCTTTCATCATAGCCTGCACAAAAAGAGAGCATTTCCATAAGCAGTTAAGATAGCAGTAGCAGGATCAGCAAGGCGATCTATATACAAGAGTTTCATCACTACAGCCTCAAATTGCTTGCATTACAACATGGCCCACAGTTTAATAATATTTTTCAACCAACATCTCATTCACATTTGGAGGAAACCACAGTTATTATTTGTTAAAAACAAAAGCAAACCTCTCATCATCAATTTCATGCATAATTCATCTGTTATGATTCAAGAAAGAATATTTCTTGATTGAAACAATTGTGAGCTAACATAGAATCTCTACACATTTCCACGTCGACAATTATGAAGTATCCTATCTAGAAGCAATCTTAGCAGCATCATATAGCCAAAATAGTCTTACTTTTAAGTCATAAATTTACCAAAGCACGGCCAAAACTTTTTCTTCTATTTTTCCTTGAACTAATTTGTTTTCGTAGAGAATGCGTACAGTACGGAAGCTCTCAAGTATTTGAGTTATATGCAACCCCTTCATCCAAGCACAACCCAATTCTACCTTTTTCTTGTACAGAATTAAACATAGATTCATTTTATAAGAGCAAGCTAACATTTCAATAGTTATACTTCTCAGAGTTTGAATATGACATAGCATCACTATTATCATTAGTTAAAGCATATCCTGCATTACTGGGATAACACTTTATAAACAAAAAAACATCACAGTAATTTAGAAAGCATCGTATTATGGGATAAAACCTTCCTATCACTACTGTTTCTTGCAGCTAATAACAGAAATAGTTTAGAAAACGTGACCATTTCTCAGCTATATTGTTCTCACTGAGTAGCAGTCTAGAAGCTAGATTGCATATAATGCATTCACCAGAATTACTAGATAAACAACCCAGTATAACGGGAAAACAATAAAATGATCTATTTGCCAAAGTTAAACCATACCTTGTCAAGCTATTCCAAGATGGAAGCGTTATAATCTTGAAATCCCAGCACCAATAATATTGCTAACCGTGGGATCGATGGTTTCAGTAGACTTCCATAGAGAAAGTTCTCTATATATTAGAATCAGCAGGTTGAAGAAGAAGGAGAAGGTTCTCTATATATTAGAATCAGCAGATTGAAGAAGAAGGATGATTTGAAAGATTGCCACTCATAGCGTGGGTAGCAGCAACCTGATCATAAATGACAAAAACATAAGTATATAACAAAATTTAAAATATGACTTAAGATGCAGGAAGAATCTTCAGGAAGATTACACTTTGTTATTCATAAAGTACTAAACTGTTAGTCTCAAGAAAGTTAAACTAGAAATTTCTATATTTCCAAAATTGGTTACATAAACTAGAGCATTAAAATTCAGGAAACCGCGCACACACATACAAACACGACCATGACGGCTTATCTATCTCAGAATTAGCATGTTAATCTGCCATTTTCCACCCCTCTCCTTAAGACACATTTGCTAAATATTGAAATAGAAAAATCAGCACGCAAAACCCTACAAACTCTAAAATAGGAAAGGGACAGTGAAACTCACTGCAGCATCTTAGGAAGATATTAAGACAACAGCAGACCCCTTTTTTTTTTTAATCTTTGGTTCTGATCACAGCATCGATCCTTTGCCTCACCAAGTGCCTCAAATACTTCCCACAGACTTACAGCACCATAAACCCCCAATTGTTCGCTTCCAGGAGGCCTTCAATGCCCTCTCTTTGTCCAAACATTTAACCCTAATTCCAGGCTTCCAAATCTCTAAGCCCGTGGGCAGTAGAATTACCATTCATAACAAAAGCCCACTCCCTGTATCCAAACTTCTCCTGATCGAAGCCGCCAAACAACATTCGAAAAATGCCAAAATCTGAAGAAAGAGGGGGATTTTACTTGAAAGTAGACAGGATCATGAAACCCTAGTTATGGATTGACTACAATATCCAGCGATTTGCTCCGATCGCAAGCCGGATGTTGAAATGGCTCGATAGAATGCCCGAATTTGAAAAATAGAGAGAACCAAACCCTAATTTGCTGCCTCCGCAATCTCGAAGCATAATTAAACCCATAGTTGAGCTCTGATCTTCGACTGGAAACCAAGAGGAAACACTAAAGCAGAATCAAAAACTTCGGAATTTAGAGAACGGAGAAAGGAGACAAATCAAAAAAATTACCTAAATTAGTTGCTCGCAGTTGCAAATCTCCAGCCCTAAAAAGGAAGAGGGTTGTTGATTCTGAAGGAAGAGGAAGCGGGAGAGTGTATTTTTATAGACGATGGTCTAGCGTCGGTATGACGCGACGCGGAGAAAAGGTTACGCGGATAAAAGAAAACGCGTAAAGATTATTGAGATGATTCTGGGCCGGGCCCATTAGTCATATTAAACGCCATAAACGCAATTGTGAACCGGGCCGCATTTAATTGGGCCCACTAATGCTATCTTAAGCGGGTTGGTTAGGCTTGGGAAAAGTGGAAAATTTAATTCACTTCGATATGAAAAGATTTGCTTTTACAATATAATGAACGATATACATGTCAAAAAGGGCTAAATTGCATTAAAATACGTGATGTTTCATTAATTTAGCACTTATATATCCTTAGTTGATTTTGGAGCATTTATATACTCGAGTTGTTTAAAATTAGCATTTTTAGTACCATTTGTTATGCAAACATAAAATTTTCATTTAAAAGTTCTCCTATAACATTCATATGCTAATTTATAACTTCTAACTATTAAATTTGCTGAACTTATTGTTAAATATATCCAAATTTTATTTTTCAAATAGAACTAAAATATGTTTAAATTAAAGTTTGGGTAGATTTAACAAGAATTCAACAAATATTAATGACTAAAAACTCTAAAATTAATATGTGAATTATGGAAACTTTCGTGTAAAAAATTTACGTTTGCATAACAGAGTACTAAAGTGCTAATTTTAAGCAACTCGTGATATATAAATGCTCAGAAAGATAAATGAGGGTATAGATGCTAAATGCGTGAAACATAAGGTTTTTTAGTGCAATTTAGCCCCAAAAAGTAATCTTACGATCAAAAATTGATTTTTATCATTTTATATTTAGCATGTGAGTTTATCTTAAGAAGTATGAATACTTAGCTAACCATGAAAATTAGATTATCTTAAATGATTTAATAGACGCTTTTGTTGTCCAAGAGTTTACTATTATCGTTCGAAGGCATTGCGTGTAATTGACGAGACATTTCAACTAGCAAAGATCATGACATTTCCAATAACGCTAACTTCTAAGTTATATTTCTCGAATTTGTTGGTGAACTTTGATTATTTAACCATTTAAATTGCATTCTTAATCTCTATTTAAAATTTCACATTTCCCAAGTTAAAACCCCATCTGGTAGTTTTAACTCGCAGACAAATGGTCGGTATTTATATTTATATTTAAATTAATAAAGAAAATATGATTATTTCCTTTGTTAAATTAGGCGTATAAAAAGGGGTAAATGGCACTTACATACCCTATTTGTTGATGTATATAATCACAGTCACTAACCTCGGATGAGTTTAGTTTTTAAGAGAGCGGAGTCCGCCTTCTCTCCTAATGCCCAGTGACGTTGATTCGGTCAAGGGATTAGCCTCTGGCGAAGAAGGACCTGTGGAAAGGCGGAGTTGGGATCTCCGGTGGTTCCTCCGACGGTCAAGTTAGTAAAGAGGGAGATAATCTAATGGAGCAGGAATTCACTCAGAAAAATCACTTACTCGGTTCGCTGTTCACGTTGCTATTTACACCTAGGGTTAAGGGGGTATTTTCGTCTTTCCATCGGTTAAGGAACCACTGATGAATCAGCCCTCTCTTCCACGTGTGAGCCAGTGGTTGGCTGAGCGTCTTATTTGTCTGCTATGGGGGCTGGCCTTTACAGGTGTCAAATTGCGGGTAATTTGAGGGTCTGTATGGTCTATTCGCCATTAATGGGATGGGATTGACGGCGCCTGTAGCTACATGGGTCCGAGGTGTCTTAAATACCTTGAGAGACGGGGGAGTTAAGGGGCTGTCAGTGCATTTAATGCGATGTTGATGGGCTCGAGTCTTGTATACCGTGCGTTTGGCGGAGAGAGCCACGAGGATGAGGTGGCGGAGGCTGGAGGGTGGCCGACTCGCCGCGACCTCTGGGGCGTCCCTTGAGGTAATCAAGCGAAAGGGCGACCGGTACCTTCGCGTCGTCGAAGGGACGGGTGGCTGAGAAGAGGGCGGTCTAAATTCGCTTCGCATTGTTGGGAGAGGCCGACAACTGGTTGGATGGGGCTATAATGGGTGACGGGTTGGGAGGACGACTAGCACCGCCTTTCGCGTCGTCCGAGCAGACTAGCGGTTGGGAGGTGATATCTGGTCGTCCCTACGTCGTCCGGTGGGGACGAGCGACGTGAAATAGCTCCGAAGCAGTCAATTGGCGGGGCGGACGACTGTTACCGCCTTTCGCGTCGTCCGCGGGAGAGAGTTGTTGATGGGCTGACTTGCACCGCCTCTCGCGTCGGCTGTGGTGATAGTCGTTCATTGGACCATGGCGGGGTCGGTAAGTGTCGGCCGCCTTGTGGGCCTGGTGCGGAGGCTCGTGTCTGTTTTTGTTGACAGGCAAGCGTTTATCCATGTCAGCGCCTGGTTTTTTCTCCTTAATCACTGGTTAGTGGTTATAACCATAACACTATTGTTTCACTAAGTTTACACTTAAATATCCTAAGTTGTAAAAAGTAGCACAAAAATATCCTAAGTTGTCCACCATTAGAATCATGTTAACACCGTTAAAAACTATCTGTTTTGACAAAAATATCCTCCATTAAAATAGTGATAATAAATTGAAGGGGTAGGTAAAATTGTAATTAAAGTAACAAATGGGGTCAAGTGCTAAGCACATGAGAATATTCCTAGGCCTGTCCAACAGTATGGTAGGAGATACCCGGACCGGTGGGTCTGGCACGGTCCGACTCCAGTGAGTCGTTTAAGAGGCAGGAAGTTGCCTTTTTGCTTAAAAATTAGTTTTTTTGGAAGAAATTTTTTTTAAGAGCAATTAAAAATAAAATATGCAAAATTTTGATAAAAAATCAATCATATTATTAATCATTTACAATTATACAATTTACAAATATAAATATCATGCAAATGAAATGATAAAAATAAAGTCTTTATTATTAATCACTAATAATTATAATTTTTTGGAATTTGTTGCATCGCAATAAATGAATACATCCCAACTAGGTTGGCACCTACTCATCTATATCACTATCATTTGTAATTTTTTCCAAAATAAAAGTTTACAGCTAAGAAATAAAAATTACAAACTAATTAGTAATTCTCTACTCTCTAATCTTTATCTCTTTCTCCTAATGTCAACTCATCAAGTCTATCTTCAATACTAGACATCCGATCAATTCCTTGAGTTCTCTTCTCGGACCTCCACCAATCTTGTAAGCACATTACCGCCTGGACGGTAAACGGATCTAACGATGTTCTGTGGTCGTCGATCAAACGTCCTGACGTGCTGAAGGCTGATTCCGAAGCTACTGTAGAAACCTACACTGTTAGTAAGTCACGAGCCATGATGGAAAGTATATGATATGAAACTGTTCCATATACTGTCCACCATTGCAAAATATCGAAATCACTATTTTGATCATTAACTAAAGGTGCAGTTAAATATTGTTCGATTTCAGAAATTTGGGTTGATGATGATCCAGAGCCAGATCCACCACCAGTTAGCCTCGCTATCATTTACCGCCTATCAAAACTCTTACCTTTGCCCCAGCTTGAACTCGTAGAAGCAGAAGCTGTATGTTGATGTGTACCTACACCATATCTACCTGCATACTCCTCATATATTTTTTGAAAATAATATTTAATAGTATTATGATGAGTAAGAGCTGTAACAAGACCATCATCAGTGTCTATTATCATGTTCTCATATAAATCATTTAATAAATTTTGAATGCCAACATCCTTCAAACATGGATCAATAAGAACTCCCAAACCAAAAATAATAGGAATAGGCCTAAAATACTTATTAAATTTACTTTCCATTTAAAAATCATATTTACAAAATAATCATTCATACGATAAGTATTAAAAAGTTTGAATATTTAAAATTGTAAAGCGGCTTGAATAATAGTTGGATAATAACAACGGATAATAATATAGTAGCATCATAAAAGTTTGTAACATTTCTTTTACACTATATATAACTGTCCATTCTTCATCGGCTATTCCATACATACTACCAAAGCTACAACTAGAAGTATAAAAGCAATAAAATTATTTATAATTTCTTTATACTCTATTGTTATATTTAACATTGTATAGGTGGAATTCCACCGTGGTCAACATATTTTGGAATTAACTTGGGTTTCAAATTTTTTCTTTTACACAATTGTTTCCATGTTTTAAGTCTTTGTTCAAAAGCATTATGAGCATAAGCTATAGTCCTAGCCTTTTCTATCATGGGTTTAATTTCATTAAATGCATTTTGAACAATTAAATTTAAAATATGACACATGCATCTAATATGAAAAATATCACCGACATGGCAATATTAAAGATGATTTGATATGATCTATAGCTACATTATTATTACTTGTATTATCTAGTGAAAGAAAATATTTTTCGAAATTTCTAATTTTGAAAGTTCATCTATTATTAAATTTGCAATATTAACACCGGTGTGTGAATCTTTAAATGCAATAAAAGAAATAACTCTTTTAAACATTTGCCAACTATCATCAATCCAATGCGTTGTGATACATAAATAACCAGTTTGTGCTCTAGATGTCCAAATATCAGAAGTTAAAGATAATTTACAGTTTAAGTTTTGAAAATAAGAAATTATATTCATTTGTTCCCTGTGATAATATTTCAAAATATCACATTGATAAGATTGACGAGAAATTTTTTTAAATGAGGGGTAAAAACCATCTCTAATCATATCCTCAAATTCATCATCTTCTACTAATTTAAACGGAAGGTTTTTAAGAACGATAAACCTGATGACGCATTTCCTGGCTTTAATTGCGTCATAGTTCCAAGCTCCGAGACTACCGGAGGTTGATGATTGGGCGAGCATAGATTGACGGATGTCTCCTTGAGACGTTGCCGCTGGAGCTCGGTTGTGTTTTTCCAAATGGCGCTTGAGGTGGTTGGTGCCGCTCTTATGATGAGCTTGAAAAATATGGCCGCACAATGTGCATTTAGCCTTCTGGGTGAGAAGTTTACCATGTTGATCCTTGGTGACTTCTATCTCCTTGAAAAAAATTCCACATGTTGGATCTCGGCCTTTTAGGAGGCCTAGGTGCGGCATCATCGCCACTAGATTTGAGATCAACATCGGTAGGAGGAGTAGCAGTAGCTCTTGTAGGTGTAGCAGGAGTAGGGCTCATTTCAGTATCAGGAGTTGGATTTTGTTGCCCTTCACAATTGGAGGAGGAAGCCATTTGATCGGAGAATTAGAGAGTATAAGAGAGAAGTAGATGAGTTTTGGATAAGAAAAATAAATGAAAATCCCCTCTATTTATAGAGGCAGCCCCCTAGATATATGACCAAAATACCCTCAATTTTGGCCCTTTTTTGACAGTGTTTGGGGGTATTTTGGTCAAAGGCCAAAAATGGCCGATATGTCGAGGACGGACAAGGCCAGGGCCGTGAGTCCTTGCTTGGGTCAGCGGTTATTTTGACCGTTTTGGCCGTAGGGCACAGGCGAGCCAGTCGGCGGATCAACAGTTGGACCGGTAGGCTGTCGGCCGGTTCAACATCCTCCTCCGGACGGGCGGATCAGGCCAGCTTCGGACCGGTCATCCGGCGAGCCATTTCCTGGCCGGGTCCGGTCGCGGGTTTAGTGAAGCTGGCGGGCCCGGGCGAACCGCCTCGGCGGGTTTTGGGCTTTGCGGCCGGGCATGGCTCGGACGGGTCAGGTCCGGGCACCGGGCCGGGCCCGGGCCGTGGACAAAAATGGATACCCCTAAATATTCCTTAGAATATTCTAGCATCCAACTAACAGAAGGTAGCAATGTGCTACTTTTGAACAACTTGGGGTATTTTTGTGCTACTTTTGAACAATTTAGGGTATTTTTGTGCTACTTTTTACAACTCAAGGTGTTTTAAGTGTAAAGTTAGTGAAACAATAGGGTATTTAAGTGCCATTTAGCCTATAAAAAGAGTCAAACTTCACTTGTAAGTTATAAGTTTATAACCCTTTGAAAACCATTTTTTAACACATTTCCACTAGTGACGATATGTATTGCAGATTTAATAACAGTTTCAACCCCTTTTACGTTATATATATTGTTTTCCTCTCTCTCTCTCTCTCGATCTCATCGAGTCTCTCGAAACTTTGAAACCCCTTGCGATCTGCGCTCGATCTCAAAAGAATCGATTTCACCTCCATGAAACCCTAGCGATTCCCTCTCCCAACCTTCATGAGCTCATCGAATCTCAAGTAAGTCTTCGGAAATCTCAAAGAATTTCTTCAAAATTTTATCGGTAACAAATTCCTCTTCCTTCTCAATTTAATCGATGTCATCTGATCCGTTGCAGGTTTTCTGTTCGCAGTTTGACACACAATTTTGTTTTCCTTCTGTATTAGTTGACATTTAACTGCTTCTCAGAACTTATTTTTTTAATTATGTTTTGAGTTTAATTGAATTTACTACTTGCATTCACGATTTGGATCAAAATTAGAATAAAAATTTTAATTCTGGAAATCAAACCGGAGGCCAAACATGTCAATGTTCTATTCAGTTCGCTGCCCAGCCCCTTGCTTTTTGCTCGGATTTAAGTTCAGTTGATGTTGAACGACGTGACTACATGAGTTACTTCATTATACAGGTTCAATTGATGTTGAACGACGTGACTACATGAGTTACTTCATTATACAGGTTTATAGGTTCTATTCAGTCCACTAAATCCCCCAGAACTTTAGGAGTTATTGCACACAACCCGCAAAGAACTTTTTTATTATATTAAATTTTACCTGAAAATTTATCTTTGGTTCCCCATACTAACACCATCAATCTCTAACATGTCATTGGGTAAACCCACGACAAAAAAGAAGACAGAAAAATTCCTTTTTGGTCCCAAAAAATACCCTTTTATTAAGGAGGAAAATAGGTATTTTTTTGGGACTAACGGATTATTTTCATCTTTTTTTTTTGGGCACATGCTGCCACACGAGATGTTAGAATTGATGGTGCTAATTTGGAGATTAAATGAGGAATTTTCATGTGAACTTTACTAGAATAAAAATGTTTACGTGGTTATGTGCAATAGCCTCTAAAGTTCAGGGAGGTTTTAGTGTAATAAAAAAGTTGAGGGGGTTTATTGCAACTCCCCAAAGTTCAGGGGGTTTTCTGTAATTAACCCTTTTTGAAACTATGTCGTTGGGCTTACAACAACTGGAATGATGTTGTTAGTGGCATTACAACCATGTTTAATGCATTTCATGTCTGAATTGATGTTGCATTTATGTATTGGCAGTAAGTTGTAGCCGAAAACAATAAGGAGTGCTGCTATCGACTCAGTCACTAGGAACATGGTTGTGCATATATGTAATAGTTGACACTGGCACTTGCAATTCACGTCCATCAGATGAAATGTTTAAGCTGCCCATGCGAAAAACATCGAGAAATGTACATATTCAAATAAGTGTGCATGTATTTTTTCTATTAATAGAAAAACTTATTTGAATCATCCATTTAAGAATGCTAAACAAGTGCCTAATCGTAGTTACACTTTCAATTGAGATTGTTAGGCGCACACCGAAATCACCTTATATGAGATGACTAAATTGTAAGGTAATTCAAAATGAATGGCTAGGATTTGATAGAGAAAATTGCACGATAATTTTATATGGATGATTAAGATTTGATAGCGAACGTCAGGTAAACATGATGTTGATCCATATCATCACAACCATCCGAGGAAGTTTTCACTATATAGCGGAGATATATTATGTTTATATATAGAGCTGCTAATAGACTAGAAAAGCTTGAGCCTTGGCTTGATAAAAAGCTCATCCCAGCTTGTTCAATAGCCTAAAAGAACCAAACTTCAACCAAACTTTAAATCTTTGAGATAAATGAACAAGCTTGAATATAGTTAGGCTCTGTGTTGTTCATGTTTAAGCTCAGCTCAGTAATAGCCAGTATAGACTAGACTTGGCTCGGATTTAATCTTGGCTTTCTGGTTAAGACTATATAACTGAGATTGAGATTCGTTCTTATGCTCCAATCAATTTAATTGCGTTTCTAATTGATTCCAACTCTAATGGTTAAATTTAATCACAAGTCTAGTACAATAATTAGTTTCTGGTTAAAAAGAACAGCATTATATTTCAAGTTATGGTATGTTTTGGTCTTATGGAGTTAGGGTTTCAGGTGCAACCCAACCCGATTAGTTCTACTGCAACCCAACCCGATTAGTTCTACTTTGGAAAATAGTTAAGGAAACTAAAAATAATTTATTTGCGTTCAATCAACATAATGAACCTGAAAATTCACCTATTTATATCTTTCTCAGTTTTTACTTTGAAAGGTTATTGGTAGGACTGCAAGTTGGATCGATACTCGGCTTGATAAGACTCATTTAGCTCGTGCTTGAATAAAATACCAAGTTCACTAAGAAAATGAACAAGCTTGAGCAAAACTAGACTCAATTTGCCTCATGTTCAAGCTTGATGCATTACTGGCTTGTAAAGGGTTGACTTCGAGATTGTCCAAAAGGTAAATTAGTTGGATTTGGGTTTGAATTAGTTTGTTTAGGTTAGCTTCAAATTAATTTTAGTTTCAATCTGGTCAGACCAATTCATGCTGGATAAAAGCCTATACCTAACAGATAGAAATACCTTGTCAATTTTCTACTATATCTTCTCATTTTAAAGTTCTATGTTGTTCTTTTGCTATTGGTAATTGTATTTGTTTACATCACGAGAGATTTATAAATTATATACAGGTCGAATATGAAATTTTAGTAACATATATACCTGTCAATAAAATGAGAGGTTGCAATTCTTGAGGCTAAAATTTGTCCTTATTGTTAGCTTGCAAGAAAAACAAATATATGTTTGGTTACAGATCCCAAGACTGCTGCGAGTGTCATTATTTCCTTAAGTTTTAATTTTTCAATTGTAAAAGATTCAATGCTTATATTATTTCTACGCTCCTTTGTAATCATATTTGTACAATTTGACTGGAACACACGTGGGCTAGAGAAGCTCAAGGCTCAGCTCAAGCTCGTTGAGAGCTTGCTCGGGCTCGTTTGATTACCTAAATGAACCAAGCTTGAACAAAATTTTAAGCTCATGAAAATAATTGAACGAACATGAACACCCTAAATTTCAGCTTGTTCAGCTCAATTAGCAGCCAGCCAGCCCTTGTAATAAGATTCTATGCTAGCAGCAACAACGAAAAGTTGCCAACAGACATTGAATTGAAACAGCATAGCAACCACCACTAAGTTATACACTACAGATCAGCGCCTCAGCTTCTTGAAAAAGTTCTTAATTTTGATTTATTTCTCCATTGTTTAGACATATTTATTTATTTGTATATTTGTTTATTTGTTTATTTCTCATAACTGATTAATGGGTCTGCGCTATGCAGATGTGAGTTGAATTAATGAGCAATGCGGGGGTCACGGAGAGCTCTTCTGCGAGGAAGAGCTACTGCATTAGAGAAGAAAGGAAGTTGGGGTAGAAAACATCTGACATACAAAATTTCTCTGTCTCTTGTTTTATTTTTGTGGGCACTCATCTTTCTTCTGAACTTCTTGACCAGCCATGCCCTTGACTGCAAAGGTACTCTCTTTCATGGGCATTAGTTTTTCTGATTATATTTAAGCCTATTGGTTTTACATTAAAAAAAAACAAAACAAAATGGCAGCTGAAGTCATCAGCTCAACCTCCCTTTCTCTGTTTCCCTATCCTTTCCTTTCCAGTGCAAATCCTTAACAGATGGTAATACGTCGAATAGAGTTACTGAAGTTAGAGTTCTTGATATCTTTCTACTGGACTATTTCCTTTTCATTGTTGAATAATCTCAATTATCTAAGTATCTGAGAGAATTGATTCAAGAGTTCTTCTCTTTATCTCTTTCACTATGTAATTATGTTTCTATTCATGCTGCAGCACATACTTGCAAATTGTGTGAGCAGCAGAAGGTATGGTTATTTGATTAGGATTCTTGTTTGTGTTTTCTTTGCTAATTGACACTGGGCTGTTAATTTTCATATCAAACCTTTTCTGTTCAACATAGATATCTCGGTTATATTTAGATGTCCTCTATCCAATTTTTTAAATGGTATATCTTTTTTTGGTGATTTTACTTAATTCATGGTAAGTTTTTATTGCATACAGTTTTCAGTCGAAAACTTAGATATGCACTAAAGTGATAGTGTGTCGAGAAGATTGCAGAAGATGGATAAGAAAAGTAGATTTTAGGTGTTGATAGGTATTTAGTTGTTTTATTTTTGTCTTATTTTCTCCTTTTGTCTCTTCTTCCTGCTTTTGGTTGTCCTGACACATTTTGTTCATGATGTGCACAGATGAAACTGAAGCTGAGAGTGGTGAATCTTGCCATGAAACTCAACCAAATCCAATTAAGTTATCTGCCTCTACAGAGGCTTCCGCACTATCCTGCATAATTTCTGATCACACTGTTCAGAATACTATTCCAGAAGGGCAGATTTTTGGCCATAGTACTGCAATGTTTGCTCCAGAAAATGGTAAAGCAAGTTCATTGACTTCTGTAAAGGAGCAAGCAGCTAAAGAAATCTTTGATTCAAGTTCCATTCAGGAAAGCGAAACTCCTATGAAGAGTGAAAAGTTATCTCGTGTTGCCCTCGGGGTCTTGATGAGTTTAAAAGCAAAACAATTGCTGTTAAAGAAAAGCCTCTATCCAGCCAAACAAATACTGTTGTTCATCGATTGGAGCCTGGTGGGAAAGAGTATAATTATGCCTCTGCTAAGAAAGGTGCTAAGGTTCTAGATTCAAACAAGGAGGCTAAGGGTGCTTCTGGCATCTTAGATAAAGACAAGGACAAGTATCTTCGCAATCCATGCTCAGTAGAGGATAAGTATGTCATTATAGAACTTTCAGAAGAAACTTTAGTGGATACAATTGAGATTGGGAACTTCGAACACTACTCTTCCAACTTAAAAGATTTTGAAATATACAGCAGTTTAATTTATCCAACAAATAGTTGGGTTAAACTTGGGAATTTCACGGCTCAAAATGTGAAGCATGCACAAAGGTTCTCTCTTTCTGAGCCTAAGTGGGCAAGATATCTGAAACTGAATATATTGAGTCATTATGGTTCAGAATTCTATTGTACATTGAGTGTCGTTGAGGTATACGGAGTGGATGCTGTCGAAAGGATGCTTGAGGATTTAATCTCAGTTGAGACCAAGCGGTCAGAAACATTAGAACAAAGCAACGAGAGGAAGCTGCTACAAGAACCTAGTAATGGAGATGATATCTATCAGGATTCTTTTACGGAGGTCAGCAGCGAACTTCCACATGAAAGCTCAAAGTCAAAAAAGGAGATTCAAAAGACTATCGTGCCTGATCCGGTTTTAGAGATCAGATCACCACAGGTTGGAAGAATGCCTGGGGATGCTGTTCTGAAGATACTGCTGCAGAAGGTGCAGTCCCTTGACCTGAATTTCTCTGTTTTGGAGAGGTACCTGGAGGAACTGAATAGCAGATATGCACATATCTTTAGTGATTTTGATACTGATGCGTCTAATAAGGATATAGTCTTGGAAAATATCAGATTAGAAATAAAGAATCTTCAGGACAACAAGAACATCTTTGTAAGTTAAATCTCTGTTCTATTAGATTATGCTTCTTTTCTCTTCAGTATTTGGCTATCCTTGTAGGCAATATCTCATCTTTTCACTTGTTTGCCTAATTTAGGTTAAAGAAATTGAAGAATTCCACTCGTGGAAATCCTTATTTTCCTTAGAGTTGGAGCAATTGGCCAAAGACAATATAATGATCAGGTTTCATTCCTTTCTGCTCTTTCTTGTTCATGCGTGACTTGTGTTCCTTTTATCAGATAGGTTTCAGAATTTACGGGCTTTATAACTGTGAAGAGAATAAACTTTCCATTGTCGATAAAACCCTTGAGTATCTTGAAGAATTTTACTGCTAAAACCCTTTGTTGTAATCATGTATTTATTGGCCATGTCAACTTGGTGCTTCAATTTTTGGTAGATGATAAGCTTTTGGCAGTATCTGTAGTTTTATTCAACCATGTACTTTCTGCAGTGCACTCGATTACCCTTATATGAGTATCAATACCTGCTTTTGGTGAAACATATCCTTTGTGCTCTACTTAGTCATCCGACTTTTTCTCATATGTTACGGAACAGTAGTCCCTTGTCAAATGTTAACGGTCTAACCTAAAATTTCAATCTTCAAGATGGTCCTGGGACTACTTTATTGCTACTATGAGCAACCATTTCCTTAGCAAATTTAGTTCAGAGTTATTGTTTAAGTTGTTGCAAACGTTTTTCCTAATAGAGACAAAATTACTTGTTTCTTCAGCCTGACCTATAGTATCTAAATGATAATAAGTTTTCTTGTATTGCAGCCTGACTGATTTTTTCATGGGACCAAGATATGATATGTGGACATATAGATGAACATCTGTAGTAGGATTAAAGGTTGCACGGAGCCATGGACAAATAGATATATCTTTTCTGTGTCATGCAAGCTGTAAATCTTTGCAGCTTAGAGGAAATTTTGCAGACTGGACAATTACTCAACTTTGTATCATTGAGGCGTCAGGCATTATGAGATTATTTCACGCTTTCAGTCTTCCAACAATTTTGTATTTTTTTTTTCCTGCAATAAAAGGAATTCAGGCAATCAAGATGAATTGTAGCAGAAATCTGACTCTTGGGAATCTAGATGTTCCCGGAGATCGCTTTATCCAAGAGGTCCAGCTTTCAATAATGCCTGTTCTCATACACTGCTGTCTTGCAAGTGGAAATATTGTACAATCTTAAAATGAAGTGGACTCAGAATATGACGGGTAGATTGTGATATTGGGTAGCCACTTCAGAAGTTCAAATTTTGAGTTTACAGGTCAAGATGCACAGTTGAGTTAGAAGGGTTGATCTGCAGTAATCGATAATACTTCTAGAATTTTCTGAAATTAGTTGATCAAAGGACATTTAGGTGTTGCTTTAATGGGGAAACAGATGATGGAGAATGGACTAGGATTGTAGTCTTGTACTACTATTGACATATCTACATTGAAGAATTGTGATGCCATTGCAGTTGACTTTTGCCAGTAATAGAGGGAAAATACCATATTATGAATAGTAATCTTGAGAAATGATTTGAATTGGCAAGCAATTACAGTGGATGACCCTTAATATGATAGGTTTATTAGGTTGCTTAAAAAATCCACCAACCCAAATAGGGTAATACTTGATTTTATTGAAATGGTTTCTGGTTCCTTCTTTCTATTTAAACTTTCAACATCATCTTTATGTCTAGGGTTGATTCGTTGTTTGGTAGGAAAAACATTGTCATATTCGTCACTACTGCCCCTTGCTACTTTTAATCCATAGAACAGTTGCACTTTTTGACTTCATGGCTTTCTGTATCTCCATAGAGACCATTCTGCCATCCACCTGTTGAAACTTGAAAAAGGATGGAATTTCTCTTAATGTTGAAGTTTCAGCAGTAATAAATACTAACATCAACACTATAGCTATTTATGGTACTCTTGACTTGTTTGTTTGGAATTTAGTAGATTGAATGTACTTATTCTCTTATTGCAACAGCTCTGCCAATACTCCAAAACAAGTCAAGCTTCATTCCTAAGTTGGTGTAGTAATAGTTAGCAGCTTCAGCTAGCTTGACCTTAAATTAAGCTTAACAAGATCTTTTCAATCTTGGCTCGTTAACAATTGAATTATAGCTTGAGACAACTTGTTTTAATATCCTAATGAAACAAACATATGTTTCAGTAAGTTCGAGCTTGATGCAACACATTAATTTTTTCCTTAGGAGTTGCACATTCCCCTTCCTGACACCTCCTAGATTATAGCGGAGCTTGAACAATCGACATAAATATTTGATTCAATTCTATTGAAATTAAAACAAAGCTTAGGACTGTTGCATTGCACATTAGCATGAAATTAAAACAGTTTCTACGTCATTTACTTTGGTATTTCCAAGAATAGGAATTGTGAGACCTACAAGTATCATCTGACAAATGGATAATATATAATCTAGGCGAAACAAGTAATTTTATGTGTTGATTTAACTATTCCGATTTGCTAACTTTTTCAATAAGCTTGCTGTTTCTGAAACCAGACAACTTTTGTTCATGACCTCATAGCTCAGCAAATCTATATAGCCCTCTCTGAAGGTGGATTCTTATCATCATATTAGTGAATGAACAATTCAGGTGATGAGTCTTTGCCCTTATTTTGCGTGTACAGCATCTACGAGTACCATGCTTGACTCCTATCCTTTTATTGTAGGAGCCTAACCAATATATAACAAGCTTGATAAACCCAGACAACTTTTACCGAACATATCTCAATTTGTGCTTCCAGGATCTACACCTCGGTCATTGACATCCTTTTTCCATTGAAGTTTTGTGTTACTATACGGGGAAGAAAATATATCTTTTCACGAAAATCTCTCACACACAAATACTATGAATCAGATGTATATAAATTTCAGGTTCTAACTTGCAGACCATAGTCATGCTGATATCTTTTCCCCTAATGTTGCAGATCAAAGTTTCAAAGAGTTCGAGATCATCAGGTGGACATGGAGAACAGGGGTCTTGTAGTGATTTTTATGAGTTTCATCTTTGGCAGTTTGGCAGCTGCTAAATTGTTTATAGGTGTATTCTTAAGCATTTTTAGAACGCAAAATTATGTACAATTTTATCGAACGAACTCTGCTTGGTTTTTCTTGCTGCTGAGCAGTTGCATCATAGCATTTATTCTTGTGTTATAGTGGAATCTTTTTTTGGGGGTATAATATGTTCAATATATCAATGTACTATAGCTGCGGCAAGTTTGCACTGTGAAATAGAATGTCACAATAATCATGTGGGTCCTCGAGTATCTGCTTTTAAAACTACTGGACTTTGTTATTTCCACTGCACAACAGTATAGTGAGAAGATACTTGTACATTCTTTGTCATTGATTAACTGTTATTCGCCCCCTTTATTTCTTTGTGTAGGTAGCCTAGTAGGGAGGGCATATGATCGTCTTTGAACCAAGCTCATAGGAGATCAAATTAGGCATTATTTCCATTTATATTTCTCAATAGTTTGTGTAAGATGGAACGATGTAAATCAAACAATATTCCCAAATTAATTTAAAAAAGAAACCAATTTAAAAAGGGGCAATGACTTTTGTTGGTTTACAAAATTGTGAAAATGCTAAAGTAGAGAATCATGTGTAAATTTGCCCCGCTTTGTTCATTTTGATTATCATGTTGAGAATTTAGAGTTATGTGGCTGCAAATCTGTGAGGCTCTTTGGATGAATTTTTTTTTATTTAAATGAAGATATCATCTCATCAGCCTTAAAGTGCAAGAAAACTATTAGCCCACGCTCGCAAACTTGCTCCTTTCTCTCCATGCACATTGAATGTTTAATCTTGTATTAATAATATGCAAATCTAAGGCCATTCACATATCTTTAAATAATTAGCTTTGTTGCTTTCCAGGGAAATTCATAGAAATTATAGAGTGTACATCATTATTCAAATCATAACAAAAAGGTATCCAAGATACAGGTTCACACAATATTTGTGAGCATCTTTCCTCTCCTACAGAAATACATATGCGCCTTTTAGAGTTTCTGAAATTTTCCTGAATTGTTTACATTATAAAAAATATGAGATGAATTCGGATAATTTTCACGGTGCTTTTAATCGTCAAAATTTATTTTCTCAATCAAAACCATCTACGACTAATTAGATGACTACATTTCGCCTAGAGTATAGTAACATCATGCTCCCATGAAGTACACTCATTCTGGCTTTTTAGTAAAGAAGGCTAGAATCAATTGAAAAATGCTAAATGAGATTATAAAAATAAATATTAAACTGTCCAAATCAATCACATTAGGTGATGGTATTTTGATGGAAAGCATCCAAGATATAGTCAATCTAGGAAGTTCCATCATCTATTCAAAGAGGCCCACGAATGCAAGAGGAAACATTTTGACGTGCCTAATCTTCTTCTTTATAATGCCGGCCCTATGAAGACAATATCTTCAAGCAAACGTTCTATCAAATGCCTACCAACTGCATAAGTTGGAAGTTAGAGATGACTCTCTTTTCTGGCATTGAATTGAATTGAATTGAATTGAACGCCTTTATTGTTGGACTCCAAGTCAATGCTCTTTAATAAATAGTATATGGTGTTCCAAGTTGTGGTGAAAGCCTAAGCAAACGCATTGGGTCTAGGAACAAAAACAAATGTATTAGAGTACACTTTTTTTTTTAACTTTTTTGTGAGAAAATATATAATAAAGTACACGTTAGGGAGAAAAATCAATTATCATGGGACCATCTTGGTGTATGCCTTCGTTTATGACAAACGGGTTTTGGGTCAAATTCTAAAAGATCCGTAGGGACAGCAAGATGCATAAGCATGTTTCTTTGTTATAACGAAAAGTTAGCCATATCCAATCAGATAAGTTAGAAATAGACTATGTGTGTGCATCAATGAAAAAGAAGAAGGTGATAATGATGATGAAATAAAAGATTTTGAAAAATTATGATAAATATGTTTTAAAAAGACACAATTATATAGTCAAATATTATGTAACGATATTAGGATCAAAACCTTTGTATATTATCAATTATGCATGAGGTAACACGAACATAAAGTAATTTTCCACTCAAAGTAACATATACCAATCGTTCGGAAATAAATCTATAATTTTATGTTCTTGTGGTTGTAATTTTGTGTACCTATTATAGTGGAGATCTTTTCTCGCTTGCTATAGAATTGTGTATTACCAATGTATCGGATTATTGGGCTATTGGGCTCATCTACAAACCCGTATCCACGTCAAGGCATGACCAATTGACCAGGTCCCCACATAAACAACGGTATAAAGTGTAGTTTTGTCACATTAGACCCTGAGTTCTGTCATATTTTTATACTAGGTCCCTTATGTTTATATTTGTCATTTTATCCTTTAATTATTTCAAGGGTTTTTCTAGATATCAGTCCCTCAAATCTTTCATAATTTGTTATTATTCCCTCAGATCAATGAAATTGCTAATGCAAATCATAAGGGTACTTGAGATTTTGGTTCCTCTAGTTGACTTGCATTAAATCCGAGGGAAGTATTTTCTCAAAGCCAACTATTTGCACTGAATTCTAGCTACATTCCTCGGTTATGTTTAATCACTTGTTTCTTTAACGTGTTCAAATCTAAAATCTGCAAATCTAGAAATCCAAAACACATATTTCGTCTTCTCCGATGATAAAAAATTCCCTCTAACTCATTTTCTCATTTTCTCATCTTCTCTCATCATTCTTCTTCTCTCAACTTAAATTTAACTGAAAAACTAACAAAAGACCAAAATTCAATTATCCCTATGATTTGAGGGACGTATAAGCAATTTCAATGATTTGAGGACTAGCATCAAATTATTGAAGATTTAAGGAACCCATATTCAAAAAATAATAAACTGACGAAAACCCTTGTAACTTACACTTCCAAATCCATTAATTGTCTAAAACAAGTTAAATAACAACCCCACTTCGAAAAATATTTGAAGATCTGAGACGTAGTTTATGAATATTAGGATTTAAAGGTCTAATATATGTAAATAGTAGAAGTTAGCGCCTAAATGAGAAAAATTCCAATAAACTGTTTAACCCCCTCCTTTCGCATGAAATACCCGAAAGCAAACTCGGTGTCGGTAACTTGACCGCGAGTGTCCAGAACCCGCAACTCGTCTTCTCTTTAGAGACCTCGGTTTCGTTCGGAGATCAAGAAAGCGAAAGGCCCCCGCGATTAAAATCCCCTCACCGCCTTCGATTAAAGCCCCCAATTTCACTGTCTTTCTCTCTCTACAGAAGAACTCATCCACTTTCTCTCTCTAGAACAAACCCTAATCGCAATGGCATCGGATCCTTCATCTCATTAAGATCGATCGATAAATGAAAACCCTAGGTTTAGATGCTCGCGCTGGATCTCTCCTCACTGCTACCGTTGGTTCTTACGGCGATCGCGCTCGTTCTCGGATCGCTCTTCGTTGTGAAGAAGGCGGCGTCTAAGTATTTTGTCGTCGACGCTAGCTTCGAGACCGGCGGCGAGGGTTTCGGTTCCCGCCATCGGATGTCGATCGGCGGAGACGGCAGCGCCGGCGATGATGCTGTTTGTGTTGTGTGTGGGAGAGCGGGGTCCAAGAAGTGCTCGAGATGCAAGAGCGTTCGGTACTGGTAGGAATTTCATGATCCCTTGAATTCTTAATGAATTATTTAATTAGAAACCTTTATTCGCTAAATTAGAGCCATAAAGCTGACTTTTATAAATTAATTTTGTTATTTTTATCATCCTGCATAACGAAAACTGATTTCTTTTTGAAAATATTATAGGTTGCTTATGTATGCTAGGGAATTAAGGAAGGTTGCTTATGTATGCTAGGGAATTAAGGAACAATTAGATGAATAGGATAAATTAGTAGAGGAATATGTTCGTTATTACAGACTATTAAGTTGCTTAGCATAGAGGATTATTGCAATTATGTGTTTGGACATCTAAAGCTGCTATTTTGTTATGAAAACCTGTGCTCTCTAGTTAGAAACTCCTGAACTCTGACTGTGATGAATAAAGAAAAGCTTAAGTAATTTAATTAGAAACCCAAGTTCGCTAAATTAGAGCCATAAAGCTGATTAATTTATATATGAAGCTTATTTAATTATTTTTAGTTAATTTTATCATCCTTGCACAATAAAAGAGATATTTTTATAAAAGAATATACACTGGAAGTTGTATGCATGTGAAATTAAGGGACTTTAGATGAATAGTGAAAATATTAGCGGAATATATATTGTTATGCATTGTGTTTTATTGCAATTATGTGTGAAGGAGATTTCCCAATGATTCTTTGTTAGGACATCTAAAGCTGCTAGGTACCTGTGATCTAGAGTAGAAATCTTGTGACCTTTGTCTCAGATGGAGATGCAAGAATCTAGCCTACCGACCCAACAAAAAAGAAGGAAAAAAGCACTTCAGAAACCATGTGGTATTTGATTAACTATTATGATTATTGTGCTGATGTTCGGGGAATCTTCTTTTGATCGTTGTGAAGGACACTATGATAGAAGTTTGAAGTTCACTGCTATATAAACCGTTAACTTGAACAAAGCCCGTTAACATTTTAGGAGAGTTATCTAGGAGCAAACAGTTAGAACACTTTAGAGAATTCACATTGTCGATCTAACTGTTGTCACCTAAATATGGAATAGTTAGGACAGTGCTGAGTGACCTACATGTGAAAAAATCAGGACTGTGTAGAGAGGACACAGTTGATGCATATTTCAACCATGGGGGATTGAGGCCCATGTGCAAATGACTGCCAAATTTTAATTGGATAGCTGGATGCTGTTACCAAGTCTTATTTAGATATTTGATCCAAGGAGTGCATCATAATCATTGGTTTATTCTATAGGCTTTAATTGACAAGATGACGATAGAAACTTGTGTCAAATTGAAACCTAAGCTTGATGGTCTCTGCAGTCTTTTGTTTTTAGTTTACATTTATTTGTCCCTCTGCCTGGATAGTCTCCAGGAGACAGTACATAGAAGGGGAGATCTCTTTCCTTTATTAGCTGAAACCTGAGTTTCAGAAGTAAGATGCACTTAACCTATTGATTTAGGTCTGATTTCTTCACTGAAGAGAGTACCATGTGCAATTCCAGTATCTGTTCAGATAAGTTTTGATGTATGTGATGTTTATCTTGCTTCACTCGAAAGCATAACCTAAAATTTGAAGCTTTCTAGTTGCAACAGGAGAAGGGACATTTTAAAAAAAAGTAGGGAAGAGAAATAAACTGATTGAAAAGAATTTCAGCATTATTTTTTCTTTTTATTCTGCAACTTTTATGCCCCCACCCCAAACACACACAAAAAGAACTTTGCCATGACATCGTAGGTAATTGGATTACGCTCAAAATGAACCTGATCAGCGCTAACCATGGACTATAGCTTTGTCTCATTCTCTTGCCTTGCTAATTTTGTAATTTGCAGTTCCTAGCCTATCTTTGTTTCTTAGGTAATTATGTTCACATATGCTTATAACGTTAACCCCTATTTTTGTAAACTCATAGCTCTTGTTTCTGCTGTTCTCACTGTTGTTATTATAATTTCCGCGATATGCAGATTCTCTTTGGTATATTGTTGAAATCATAAATAGTTTTAGAAAGTTTAGGACAAAAACTAATACGCATTATTTTTAGTTCACAAGCTTGTCAATCAAAGCATTGGGAAGCAGAGCACAAATTAAGATGCAAGCTACTGAAATCTTTAGATAAGGTGGACAGTGGTCCCTCTGGGGATGATGGATACAGAAGAAGGAAATCTTCTATCACATTGGTGCCTGCCCGAGGAACCTATAAGATCTTGCATGAACCAAAAAAGGTGAAGATTCAGTTATCAACTTCTCCTTATAACTTGTTTTGTTGATAAATTTATTTACATTAATACTTGAGTATTCTGCCTTTAATCATGCAGATTCTTTTTCCCTATGATGAATTTGTAAACCTTTTCAATTGGGATAAGCCAGGATTTCCACCTTGTGGTCTTTTAAATTGCGGGAACAGGTATGGAAGACCAATGTAGTATGATCTTACTGTTTTTAGGGTATATTTGTTGCTTCTTATTACAGATCGCTGAGAATGTTTTCTTCTCTTCTCAGTTGCTTTGCCAATGTTGTCTTACAATGTTTAGCTTGCACCCGTCCCTTAGTTGCCTACTTGTTGGAGAAAGATCACAGGAGAGAGTGTAAGTTTGATAATCTTTTTCTATCGCACCTCTTATCTGCAGCAATGATGTTTTTCTTACCATTTCTTTCCCTCATATTTCGGCAGGCATTAAGAAGCAAGAAGATTGGTGCTTCTTATGTGAGCTTCAAGCCCACATCCAAAGAGCTAGTCAAAGCCGGCAACCCTTTTCACCGATTAATATCTTATCTCGGATACCCAACATTGGCGGCAACCTTGGTTATGGAAGCCAAGAGGATGCTCATGAACTCATGAGGTAATTTCTACTTCCGTTATTGCATTTTAAAATGGATATTGGTGTTTTCTATTCAGAGAAATGATAGTGTTTTGTTCCGGCTTGAAATGTCATGCAACTCTCTCTATTGTTCTATTTGAATAAAGGTCACATGAATCAAATTCATATACCAGTATAGCTGGTTTCTCTTTCTATCAAATAGAAAATGGATTGATACCAGAAACAAGCAACAATAATGGATAGAGAACCTAAGCTTCTGCCTTATTTTGCTAATGTCCCCTTCACACCATCCCTACCCCCTCGCTTTTGCACGGCCTCCAGAAAGGACCAGGAGTCTTCAGTGACTCTTGCAGTCTTTGGGAGGTTCGGATGCCTCAGACGGTGTTCTCCGATGTCAGCCCACCAGCTTTTTATAACTGAAAATTAGTGAAAAGGGGGAAAACAAACCTTAGAAAGGTGAAATGGGTTAAAAGCTAAGACTTCAGAGAAGTAAAGGGAGCGTAGATAGAGTCATGAGAGGTGTATTAAAGGATGTGCAGGAAGATCATTTCACATACACTTGATGCATAGGGAACATTTGAGTGTCAACCTTCTTTTTACTCAATTGACCAGCAATAGAATGCCCTTTAGCTATCTCATTGATTCTCTTCGTACTGAACAAGCAACATCTGATATTGTGATGCAGAAGATAAAGTTACTGCTACATTATATTATGTGGTCCTCAGACTCATGCCCCATTCATTGAATTGCCTAATATATTGTCCTTCCGGATTTATCAAAGTTAATGTAATATATGAATTCTTAAACTTTATCAAGGAAAGGAAGTTAATGAGAGAGATGATGGGTTTAAAGATGAAGATAATCGAAGATGAGAGGAGTACTTTTCAGATGAGAGAAGTACTTTTCACCTATCTGTATATTTGTCTTCAGTTTTGCAATGTTGTTGTTGATGAGAGAAGTACTTTTCACCTATCTGTATGTTTGTCTTCAGTTTTGCAATGTTGTTGTTGTTGCCGCCCCACCACCACCCCCAACCCCCCCCCCCACCCCCCGCGCGCGCGTTGACATAGCCTTTTGGCTTTTTAATTGTTTTATTTGACCAAGAGACAACTGGCTTAAGCTGGTAAACATTTATGATCATCATGATTTCATCCGCATGTTCCAATTACCAAATCATATCATCCTGGTTTTGCAAGCCATTATTGGATGATGTCATTTCGCTTCTGTGTAGGTGCACACATGTTCAGAAATATGATTTCTTTCTAAAATTTGGTCATAATTGTCTCAATTTCATATATAAGAAGCTCCGAACTGATTTAATGTGGTGGTATGGTATGCTTGTAGGTTTGCTATTGATACAATGCAGTCAGTTTGTCTTGAAGAGCATGGAGGTGAAAAGACTCTAGATCCTAGCACCCAAGAAACGACTCTGATTCAACATATATTTGGTGGCCATCTGCAATCTCAGGTTTGATATTTCATCCCCACCAATGTCTTTTATCTGCTACTTTGTGATGCATCTGCTATGGTTATATATTTAGAACTGAATTAAAGTATTACTTATTAGTCGTAATTTGTTTTGTTAGCTTTATTGATTATATTTAATCCATTAGAAACAATTATTATGAGTGATAATGTGACACTAGAGTCGCTAGACTGTTGCTCAGGCTATACCTGTATTATTCATGATTTATGGGGATTTGATATGTTTCAAGGTATGATATTTGGGGGGTCTTGAAACAAGCAAGCTTCATCTGGATTCCCTATATGAGTTAGAATGCTTAGTCCAAGAGCCAGTGTCCTTTTATATGAGTTGAAAGGGAATGGTCCAGATCATTTTGGTTTATGGCCTATGATCTGCATGTATATGATGACACAACATAATACATAATGGAAGTAACATGGAAAAGAATATGGTACATACTTGACATGACAAACACATCTTAACATGGCAGATTCTTACATGCAACATATAGGCATGGACCGATGGCTACATATGTATGCACATACTTTTTTCATGTTCATATATGCTAAACATCAAGCTACCTAATGACTAGAACATTATTAAGAACTGATAACAGAATAAAACTTAATTAAATTCATAGTGCCTAACCAAGAATTGTAAAGTCCAATTTGATACTTCATTGGTATGGTGCACCTCTCATGTTTGCGAGTTGTTTACGTACTGCTATTGGAAGGGTAGCTTGGTTCCCTATTTTCCCCTTTTGTTTTGTGTCGAAATTTCTTTTTTTAGTACTATGCGGTAACTGTAGCTTGTCATATTTTCAGGTGAAATGTACAAAATGCAATATGATTTCAAATCGTTATGAGAATATGATGGATTTGACGGTTGAAATTCATGGTGATGCTGAATCGTTGGAGGAGTGTCTGGAGCAGTTCACTGTAAAGGAGTGGCTTGATGGGGATAATAAGTATAAATGTGATGGGTAAGTATTTATAGTTCAAACGAGAAAATGTTTTTTTAATCGCATGCTTCATCTTTTGAGCAAATTTTTGGAAAGTGAAATATGCTAGTAATGCATTTTTATACTGCTAATCATAGAAATAAGGGAATAACATGTTTCTCGTGATAAATTCCTATTAATTTGGACTAGTTTTGGTTTGACTGATTGTGTTGTTGGTTCATTTCATGTTTATATTCTGCAGAGAACTAACGAGGACGGCACATAGGCGATTACACTTTACCATACACCCTGATACTTTCTATACACTAAGCCAACTCAAACTGAAACATTTAAAACTAGCAAAACCTCTAAACAATTTTATACCATGGGTCTCTTGCTCCTTTATATGAGAGCTTTCATAATGTCAAAACTAATATTTAGGGGGGGAACCCAACAAAGACTCAAAGCACAAAAATTGGTGCATATCCCTCATTTTTTTGATACTTTATACTTGTAAAGACCTACATGGAGCAATTTTCTTTTCTTTTCTTTTCACTCACAACTGAATATTAATTTCACATTGCTTTCTTGCCTTCAGATGCAATGGTTATGTCAAAGCATGGAAACGACTTACAGTTCATCAGGCTCCCAACATACTTACTATTGCTCTGAAGAGGTTCCAGGTTAGAAACCCTTAAATTCTTCTGCAATTTATTGTCTTTCCAATGAAGTGGAAAGTTTCAAGCTGTTGTTGCTTCATGTTTGTACAGAGTGGTAGGTTTGGTAAACTGAATAAAAGAGTAACTTTTCCTGAAGAGCTGGATCTTTCTCCATACATGAGTGAGGATGGAGATGGTACCAATAAATATTCACTGTATGCCGTAGTTGTTCATGTTGACATGTTGAACGCTTCCTTTTTTGGCCATTATATTTGCTATACCAAAGATTATTATGGGCGCTGGTATCGGATTGACGACTGCAAGGTAATTATCAACATTATTATTTCATGGAACATAGATATTAAATTCTTGGTTTTTTTGTTCTCAGTGTTGTAAGGTTGCAGGTCACTATTGTCGATGTGGAGGAGGTACTTTCACAGGGAGCTTATATGCTCTTATATAGCAGGTATGGTTTCTTTCTATTGCATTGAATTATCATGCAAAAGTAACCAGCTCGTTATTGTTTAGTAATGAGCTTCGTTAGCTAATGGAATCAGAAGGTGCTTTCTGCCAGTTGATATTTCAAAGTTTTTTTTTTTAAAAAAAAAAAGGAATTTATGGACTTTACAGAATTCAGTTTGTTATATAATGGCTGATTGTGCACTTTATGTCGTTTGTTAGGAGGACTGCACGTCGGGAGCCTTTTGTTAAGCCCATAGAACCTGCAAGAAAGAAACACTTTGCCTTAAGGGAAATTGACTTATCAAATGTCCCCAACGGACATCATGTGTCTAGTGACACTACGAGCTTCCCTTCGAGTACTGGTTCAGAATCTAGTAGTGACCTCCAGAGCCTCTCCTCTAATACCAGTTCAGAATCAAGTATTTCCTTGCTGAGGGATACAGGCCATGACAGATTGGCAGATATCAAAACTGATTCCATGATCGGAAAAGAGGATTTGGAGTTGAATCTGCCAGTGGAGGTAACCCCGATGCTTGCACAAAAGGATTCAGGTGATATGGATATGAATGATTCTGCATCAGGACCAGAAGTTTTTGAAGAAGGGAGTTTGAGTCAGCCTTCTCATATTCAAAAATATTCTACGCCTCCTGCTGTTGAACACCGAGATATGGAATCTGACAAACCCAAAAGTTCTGAAGGAGATAGTTTGATTCAGCATCCTCATATTCATGGAGAAGTTGATGTCCCCCAAAACAATACCAATTTTTGCTCTCTAGCAACACAATCCTCTGATGATGTACAAGATATGGAATGTGATGAACCTTTCGGTATCTCTAATTTTAATTCCCATGCGGAAGATAATGGGTCGGTTTGTAGTACTGGAGAAGTGCCCCATTTATCTGGACATGCACCAGAACCAATAATGGTAAAGCATCACCCATCAGGCACAACTAATGGAGTTGAGAAGTTGGCTAATATTTCAACCGAAAATGGGGCTAAAACTTCCACCGTGGTCACAGAGAATGGTTCCAAAGGTAAGCCAAAACAGTTGTTTTCTCGTGGATTCCTTGACAAACCAACCGGAGAGAAGTCTGTGACCCGTAATAAGAGAACCCAAACTGGAAAGTCAAAAGTTCCACCTTCCAATATTGCCAATGGCTATGCAAATGGGAAGTCGGAGCTTACTAATGGTACCTATGCTGCCACTGTTTCTGCTGAAGTTGCTTTGAATTCAGAAGCAACCTGCTCAAATGACACTTCAATCGTCGCCAATACAGTTTGCAGTAAGGAGAATGGATCCAATGTTTCCAAGGAGGACTCGGCATCAAGATCGGGGAATAAGAGCAGTAAACCATCAAAAGTAATAAATGGTACGTGTTCTGAAAATGAACATGCACGGGTTGTGGAGTTTAACGGGTCTGCTACAAATTATGTGGAAGGCAAATGCAGCAATTGTGAGTAGGAGTTCATTTGCGGGCGCATTAGTTGATTGCGATATTATATTTATGGTATGCGAGAGGATCTGGGTCTCTAAAAAAATTTGCAGAAACTCAGATGGGAGGCATATTTACTCCAATCATTTATGTCTTGCTGGTGGTGTCTGTCTGTATTTATCATTTATGGAAGTCTTGTAATTGAAGACTAACAATAATGTAACCAGTGTTTGGATCACAGAACGCACTATCCAAGTATTCTTTGATCTATATAGATAAAGCTAGGCACTTGTTTATCAAAGCCATTTATACTTTGTGTTTCGAGCTACTGATGTCTAATAAACTTTGGCTGATCAATTAGCTTTGATCATTTATGAATTATGTTTTACCTCGTTTCTATTATTGAGAGGTCAATCGTCGCTCTATTTATATGTTTGGCTTCCGAAGTTGCAATAGTTGTATAACACTTATCGGTCCGTTTCAGAAAAGAGGAGTTAAAAAATAAAAAATAAAAAGACTTATCGGGTCTGAAATATATTAGATATATCCGACCCGATAACCCAATAGAATGAAAGTATCCGATTCTGAATGCAATAACACTGCATCCTAAAGTCCCGTTATCCTCTCTCTCTCTCTCTCTCTCTCTACGATGCTCTTATCAGTTCGAGATCCTCTCGGCCTCTCTTCAACCCTCTCTCGGAATCCCGTCACCTCCAAGAGATACGGTCACCGGCTGTGCCGAGCTTTACTGTCGGTCGAGGGAAATCCCAAAAGAGGAAGGTTCGCTCTTCTATCTCAAATTGGGCCTTCAGTTTCTGTTTATATGGGCTCGAAATAAGTTGCTTGTTGAAGCTTTGCTTCCATTTATTCTATTGGGTTTTGCTCAATTTTTGAAATTTTGAATTTTTAAAGTTTGTTTTAGTTTGAGGAATGAAGATCGTGTGACCACGAAAAATAATCTAATATGTCATTTTATTGGCAGCTTACATAGGAAAATGCAGCTACTGCTCTATTTAACTGTCTAATTTGCACAATTTTGAGACTCAAGGGAAAAAAAATTCTCTGAATGGGGCATATTAAAATTAGTTTGATCAGGGGTTGGTGATTATTGTTATTCTGGTTGGGTGAATCATCTAACTTAGTCATGTATCATTTCTTAATTAAGCAGACATATAATCATGAGCATATTACTGAGTAATACTTCCTCTTGTCTGCACTTTTCCCTACTAAGAAATAAGCTATAGCCATTTACCCATTCTTCACTCTACATTCTGTGACTTTTTAACATTTAGTTTTTTTTTTTTTAAAAGGCGGTTACACATATTTGTATTGTTGTTGATAAATATTACAAGGAAAACAACATCTCTTCCTTCAATAAAAAATGCCCAGATACTATCTAGTACTAAATCTTCAGTGCAATTATACAAAGAAGACTTCTCGCCTGAATTTAGGAATGGTTATCAAGATATACATCCTTTCAACTTTTTTTATCGGACAAACATAATTATTTGGAAGTTCAAACTTGATGGTGTTATTTTGCTTTGCATATTGATCTCTAATCATAGGCAATTGCATCTTTAGAGTTACCTACTTAGAGCCTTTTGCAGGTGCAGTCAACAAGCTGATGGATCTGCTTTTGATCCATTGGGTTTTAACTCAGAGACGTCTTCAGGTCTTACTGGTGCTTGGGATAGTGTTGTAGGATTCTTTTCTGATACATTTCAAAGTACATCGAGCACGAGAAAGGAGAAGTCTTCAACCCGAGGGCTCGCAGGTTAGTGCAGTGTTTGTTGTTTGATGCTAAGTCCTGAATAGTATATATGTGTAAATAAATAACATTACTTAAGACATCACTTGATTAAATGTGAGGGAAGGATCGTGAATCCTTTCTATCCAAATTGATGGTTTTTTCTGATTTTTGATCACTGTGTTTATGCTGATGCTTCTAGTAAAATAGAAAAATGTTTACTTACGAGAGACTGTGCTTGGGAATGTTTAGTCCTTTCAGTATAATTCAGGTTTTAGTAAGAAAAAGCTCATGCTTACTTGAATTTATATATTTTTGGTCTTTTTTAATCTCATGGTGGATTTAATTAAAACCAGATAATTCATATTCACACTACAAGCTAGGGGAAAGAAATATATAAAGACTAGTTACAGGGACTACATTGCTTGCTCATATTTTATGTTTGGGTTTTTCATATGTATGTGTATCCCTCCAAAGTATAATCCAGTAGGAGAAGCAGTCACGTGATAACTCTTAAAATGAAAATACTCATGTTAAATAAAAAAAATGGTTATGACTATTATCTATTTGGCTCTACTACTCTTATTACAGCTATGTACCTGAAATGTGATACTCTAATTAAAAACCAGCCGTCTCCTCTGACTAGTTTTCTTATCTTTGCAGCTTCAATCGAAGATAGCTCCATTGAATTTGGTGATTTTTTTAAAGGTCCGCTTCCAGGAAAATTCCTGAAACTCTTAGGTTACTTAGCTTTATCCAGGCTTGGAATATACATTCCTTTAGGAGGTGTAAACCGAGATGCTTTTGTTGGTAATTTGGACTCAAACAGTCTGTTGAGTACTTTAGATTCATTTTCTGGTGGTGGCATTGGTAGGCTTGGAATCTGCTCGCTGGGAATTGTCCCTTTTATAAATGCATCTATAGTGTTCCAGCTACTTACTCAGCTTTATCCCAAGCTGCAAGATCTTCAGAAGAGAGAGGGGGAAGCGGGAAGGAAGAAGATTCTTCAATATACACGCTATGCTTCAGTAGGTTTTGCCATAGTACAGGTAAGATCATTGGAGATTTACACTAATTGGATGAATTGGAGTTACAATATTTAATAGTTACTTTTTTTTCAGAGTGCTTCTTTTTGCTGGTTCAGTGTGTAGTATTGCCATTTTGAACTAACTGCCCTTGTAGATCACTGTTGCGGATGGAACCTCTGCGTTAGATTTTTTACACCTTCACCCTCTGTGAAATTTTGGCAGATATTGCGCCTGGGTGAAATTAGTGAGTCCGTCTTAGGATAAAAGAATAAAAAGATAACCCGGGGGGTCTATCTACAACAATGAGACTACAGGGATAGTTAGTTCAAACAATGAGACTACAGGGGTAGTTAGTTCAAACAATGACTACACTACAAGGGTATATGCACATTTAATCCTAAATAAAATACTAAACATGCATTCAACTTCTGAATAATCTTTATGGGATTCTGCATTTTCTTAATTATGATACATTCTTTTGTTATGTGCAAGGCTATTGGGCAAGTGCTTTACCTCCGACCATATGTCACTGATTTCAGTACAGAATGGGCACTGTCATCAGTCACATTATTAACTCTCGGTTCAGTATTCACTACTTATATCGGGGAAAGAATATCTGACCTGAAACTCGGAAACGGGACATCTCTATTGATATTCACGAGCATTCTATCATACTTGCCTGCATCATTTGGAAGAACAGTTGCAGAAGCTTTTCAAGAAGGGAACTATGTCGGACTTGCTTCCATCGTCTTGTCATTTTTTCTACTGGTTCTTGGCATTGTATATGTCCAGGTAAGCAAACATTCTTCTTCCTGTTCTTAAAATTTAGGGTTAATTGCAGTGAGACCCCCTATAATATCGTTGTTTTGCGTTTACAACCCTTCTAGTTTTATTTTTACGGATGGACCCTTGAGTGAAGAGTCTATCTGCAAACCCTTCTAGTTTTGCGCTTACAACCCTTGTAGACTTCACTCAGGGGGTCTATCTGCAAATATAAAACTTGAAAGGTTTTAAGTGCAAAACAGTGACACTACAGGGGGTCGATCCGCAATTAACCCTAAAATTTAATTTGTTATCATGTGCCAATAAGAACCTTGACAAAGGGTTTCAGGAAGCCGAAAGAAAAATACCACTTAACTATGCATCAAGATACAGTAGTAGAAGCGGGGGGCTTGAAAAATCTGCATACCTTCCTTTCAAGGTATGTAACTTGCTGTACTTTACATCAGTGCTTTTACTTCATCTAATAGAATTTTTAGTTGGTGCATTAAGATTATTATCCCTTGTTTGCTTGTATAAAACTGCCTGATGAAAGTTTGAAGAACTTATGGTTTTCCTTTATTTACATCGATTTTTTACCATGTGACTGGTGATGTATTCATGTAAAGGTTATATCTCGAAAATTCAGGTCAAATTTGAACTTCACACCTTAATGTTCTTTGGAAATTTTGTCCACATTGTATCTAGATGAAGTATTTTGTAATTTTTCTAATAGTCTTAATTATCTGATCGAGCAGGTGAACAGTTCTGGGGTGATGCCCATTATATTTTCAACATCTTCACTAGCTTTGCCTGGTACTCTGGCACGCTTCACTGGCTTAGCTGCTCTTAAAAATGCCGCAGTTGCTTTGAACCCTGGAGGTAGTTAATCTCTTCATTACTTGACCAATTTTCTGGTAAAAGGATCACCAAGTGAAGAAAACATTGATCAGTAGCATGATATTATATAGTCATAATTTTGGAAGGAACAAACTGATAAGTTTCATTTTCAAGGATTCTTTCAGTTTATGATAGACTGACTGGCTATTTTTCCTATAGGTGCTTTGTACCTCCCAACCAATATAATGCTGATAGCATTCTTCAATTACTATTATACTTTTCTACAATTGGATCCTGATGATGTAAGTGAACAGTTGAAGCGCCAAGGTGCTTCAATTCCACTTGTTCGCCCTGGGAAAAGCACTGCAGCTTTTATTAAAACAGTGAGTAAATCATCAAATTAGCAGTTTACGCCATTTTATTTCAAATTTCGCGTATTAAGTTTCTTACTGATCTTTTTTTTTTTCGCAATTGGTTCACTGGCCACTCTGATCCCTAGTCTCTAGGTTTGTATGTTGCTAGCTAGGTTGTATTCGGTTAGAGGAGTGAAAACTTGCCAGTAATGGAGAGTTGAAGTGAATTCTTTCAAGTAAACAAGGGATCATTTCATTTACTTGAGGAGTATTCTACTGTCCATGCTCTCAGAGGAGTAAAGTAAATATTCAATGTAAAGTTTATTTTGTAAAAGGTAGAAATATTGATTGCAGTTTACTTGCTCTTTGAACCATTTGAGGCTTTGGCTTCGAACTTAGATGATGAGGTCCGGAAAAAATAAATAAAATAAAAGAGGGTGAAAGAAAAACACTCTTTGCTCTTATTCCATATCCTTTTCACTAAACACTAGTTTTAGACACAAAGGCTTCCTAAGTGCTGTTGGATTTGATTAACCTCGCAAACAAAGAAAGTCCAAGTAATTCTTTGTTTATAGGGTTAATTGCATATAGAACCCCCTGTAGTACTACGTTTTTCTAACTTATGTTTCATTTTGACGGATAGACCCCTCACTGAAAACTTTTACTCTCTGTAGTTTTACACATGCCAAAATGAAACTGTAAGTTCAAATGTGACAAACAAGGAGTCTTAAGTGCACTTAACCCTTATTTTTATAGATACTCTGAAATTCATTTATTACCCACGCAATAGGAAATTTCTGCTAGAGCTTTTTTTTATGGATATGATTTGGGTGTCACAGGTACTTAGTCGGATATCGGTCCTTGGTTCAGCCTTCTTGGCCGTGCTGGCTGCAGGTCCAGCGGTGGTCGAGCAAGTTACACACCTCACCGCATTCCGTGGATTCGCTGGAACTTCTGTTCTCATCCTTGTTGGGTGTGCAACCGATACAGCAAGAAAAGTTCAAGCTGAGATCATTTCCCAAAAATACAAGAATATTGAGTTCTACGATATTAACAAGTATGACTCCTGAAGGAAAAACTTGGAATCTTCGCTTACTCAAAATATTTGTTATCGATAACTTTTTTGTATTTTATATTGGTGATATTGTACATAACATTTGTAACAAGCTGCAAAATTCAATCTTGTCTAAACAAGAAAGTTTTCTTTTATGGCTGAGCGAGTCGTAAAGATTATAAATATGTAGGTTTTGCAGCTGCATATACCTATTGAAAATGGCGCATAATAGTACTTTGCATTGTTACGATTCTTAAAATAGTGAAGTTGTTTCAATTTGCTTTCGATAACAATGAAATATAATAGCATTCTCTCTTCTTCGTCTTTTTCCTTTGTCTTTTGTTTTTCGTGAATTGAAGTGTAAATTGTCGTAAGCAATTGTCGTCAGCGATCTCTAGCACGGTTAACGGAGTTCAATTCGCACAATGTACTTCCAATTTGCAATGTTCACAGGGAAGCGAATGGCTTATACTGAAAGTTACAGAGCCCACAGAAGAATGTTGCTGTACTTAATCATAATTATATTGCTAAAGGAAAATGCTCCGTGATCATACCAATGAAATCCAACCATGCAAATGGTCATTCCGAACCCAACCATTACTTAATACAAAATAATGTCACACACAAAGCAATGTAGTTTATATGTTGGAAGTAATGACCAAGAACTTGTGCGAACATGATAAAGAAAATGCGGAAGCACCAGCAAAAGCAAAGCAACATCGGCCCATCCCCAGTTCAGAGGTTTCCTGGGGAGTTGCATGATTCATTAAAACCCCAAAAAATCGGCGAGTTAAGAACAGTAAACATTCACAATTGCACCTGGAGTTTCGAGCACAATATCAACGTCAGGAATGTAATGCTGAGCAGGCTTACAGCAAGCCATAGAAGCTAAGCAATTAACCTGTCTAACTGCATATACAGCAGATGTCTCAAACTAATATCAAGCTACCACAATCGCGAACTTTTCTCGCAAAAACTAATGGGTCCAAGCAGGTGTAGAGGCAGAAGCCAATCAGCGAAGTATCCAGCCTGTAACTCTTGAAAAGGAAGAAAAGACTAAACAGCTAAATGGTTTCAGAAAAGGGTTTCTGGTTTATAAATCCAAACTTTTACCCTGAATGAATTCCAAACCCAGCCACTCTCAATATAATTCAATATACCTAACTAAATTATTTATGGATTCAAAGCTTGTATTTCATCAGCTAGTGTTTTGTTGTAATCTCATCTAATTTGCTAATTTATGTTTGAGCTGCTATGTTCGGGCTAAGTTGCTACGTCTTTCTAAAATTACCAAATACAGAACTGATGAAATACAAGAATTGGATGTAAAATAATTCAGTATGGGTATTTTGGATTTTGAAATGATCTTATAAGTGGCTAAGTTCAATAATTGGGTTAAAACTTTGGGTTTGTCCCAAAAAAGGAAAAAAAAAAACCTTCAGCAAACAGCTTGGCTTTACCTGCTAACTTTGAAGAATCTTCATTTCCCCCCACTTTCAAAAGCAAGCTGCAAGGGGAAATCATAGGGGGTGGAGAGAAGAACGAAACCAAAGTTTGCCAAAGTAGTAGAAGTGTAGTAGGGGCAGCATCTCAAGCGAGAAGCACATATATCATTCACGTTGGCGCTTGAAGGTTCAAGCTCAATTGACGGAAGTGGTTTAACATAGGCGCATGACATTGCAGGTTTTTGATGACGTAACCGTTGAAGCTTTCAAAAGAACCAACTTTTCTTGTGGGAAATCATGGGATTCAAACAGGTGTAGACACAAAAGTGAACCAGCAAGGTATCCGTGGGCCTGTAACTCTTAAATGGTAAGACTAAAAGGTAATTGTTTCAGAAAACAGCACGGAATTACCTCTTAAGTTCGAAGAATGAGCCCTCATTTCCAACATTCAAAAGCAACGCACGAAAGAAAATAGGTGGGTGGAGAGAAGGGCGAAACGAAGTATGCCGAATCAGAAGTGTATTGAAGCCAGCATCTCATGAAAGAAGCAAGGAAGATGGCGGAAGTGTAGTGGGTGCATAACAAACATAGCCATGACAGCAATGTGTGAAGGAGGATTAAGCCTTGTAACTCTTAAAAGGTAAGACTGAACAGTCTTATTGAATAGAAAACGGCTTGGATTTACCTGCTAACTTTGAAGCACAGATCATCTTTACTTCCAGCTCTTAGAAAACAAGAAGCTAGTTAACCACGTAAACATTCTTGCAAGAAGAAAGACGATAGAAGTCTAGAGAGAGTGCGAAGAAGAATGAAACCAATTGCATGCCGAGAACAAACTTGTTAAAGCAGGACGAAGCCTCCAACAACACAAAAGAAAATCAACTTAGAGCTAAATCCCATTGTACTAAGATATACTAATATATAGAGTTAAGGTATGTCAAAGCAAATAAAATTGGAGGAACCTTATGTTCAAAATCCAAGCAGAAGCATTGAAGAGAGCGTTGCTCTTTTTAAAACATTAGTACGGAAGAACCAAACAAAGCTTGAAAGCTATCACATAAGCAACGGGTGATTGTCCCCATATCCTCAGCTCCTGCTGCGTGCCCTTTCTTTGGCACCATTCCTGGACAGTAATTACCAAACACTGGTTAGTTGAAGCAATATGAAAAAGAGGTATATCAAGAGACTAGATGTAGCTTTACCCGTTAGCATAAGTAGGTGATTCATCACGTTCACGCTTGTAAGTAGGTGATTCATCACGTCCACGCTTGTAAGTGGGTGATTCATCACGAGCACGCTTGTAAGTGGGTGATTCATCACGGCCACGCTTGTAAGGTGGTGATCTGCTGTAACTGCGATTGCGACCCCGAGGAGGTGAAACACTGCGACGCCTTGGTGACCGGTCACGAGGACTCAAGCTCCTGATCATAAACCGGTTAGATATTTCATGAAATGTAAGACTGACATCATTCAGTGTGATGAAGCTCAAAGAAACAAACGGAGTATAACAGTACATAATTGATCATGGAAAGAGAAGTACATAATTGATCATGCAAAGAGAAGAAAATGAAAGCGACCTAGTTTTAGGGACTTACATTGCTGGGAGAAGATATTTGTGGCAATATACATACAAAATTATATTTAAAAAAAGGGCCTAGCTGCTGTTATATGTTGTGACAGTTGCAAGACATTCCAGCATCCCTTTGAATACATCTCCATTTTCGTTTAAAATCAAGGAGTAAAGCTTAAACACGATAACCTTACAGATATATTTAGCATATTAATCTTACAGAACCTGAAATTATTAACATGCTCATTTGACAATGTGTTGCTAACAATGACATAAATGAATTGCTACTCTTGAGGTTCTATGTTGTTATGAATGCAAAAAATAAAAAATAAAAAAAAAATAAAAAGATGAAGGCAACAATTCAAGAGAAATTTAAATGTTGTAGTCAACAACAAAAAAAAAATTTCAAGCACAAACAACCGTTCAGAGTAAAATAGAGGAACTGTTTTGCACAGAAGAAAATACAAGCACAAAAAACCAATCAGAGTAAAATACAGGAACTATTCAGCTCTTTATAAGGGTTCTTGTCTAAAAGAAGTAACTATCATATATTGTTATTACTTTATCCTCCACGCTTAACCCTTCCATCAAAAGTAAGTCCTCACCCTGTCCTTATTTTATTTGAGCCACTCCACGAGATAAATAGTTACAAGCAAGGTTGATGATAGCGGATAGCGTCGCGTCGCGGCGAGGTACCGCTAAGGCTATTTGGGGCTATTGCGGCAAATAGCGCATAGTCAAATAGCGGTCAAATATAAATATATTTAAATATTCTAAAATATAAGAAAAATAATGCCATCTCATTCTTCAACACTCAACAGTCATTATCATCACCACACTCTTCACTCTCTCCTCTCTCCAAGCAATCAGAGCTTCAAACATAGGATTAGAAAAAAAAACCCACATGCACAAGAGTCTGATAGAGTATTAAACCTCCCTGACCAGCCAAAATATCCGCTTATTTCGCAGTTTTCAGGCTACATTACAGTAAACAAAGAGAGAGGAGAGCTCTCTTCTACTGGTTCTTTGAAGCTCAAACTCTGCCTTCAAAGAGACCTCTCCTCCTCTGGCTCAATGGAGGTTAGTTAACAAATCTCTCTTTATCTTTAATTAATGATTTACCTTATTCTCTATTGCAGTAAATCTAATCACTTCAAAAAAAGAAAAAAATGAATAATTGAAATTTGATTTACCTTCTTCTCTATTGCAGGCCAAGCCTAATAGAGAATAGAATGGAGATGAAGCAACTGCTGGAGAGATTTGGAGATGATCGCTGTGGTGGATTGAGCTATGGAGAGCTGCTGGAGGTGTTGTGGAGAGCTGCTAGAGCTGCAGGAGCTGCGGAGGTGGTGCAGTGGTGGTGGATGGAGCTGCTGGAGAGCTGCAGAGGTGGTCGAAGAGAAGAGAATCAGAGGTGGAGATCGCCGGAGGTGGTGGATGTGGAGTGGAGATAGCTCGGGAGCTTCGGAGATGGAGACTGGAGATAGCTTGGGAGCTTCGGAAAAGGAGCTTGCCAGAGGAGGAGGAGCTCGCCGGAGAAGATAGCTTGGGACTTGGGAGCTGCAGCTAGGGCATTTAGAGGACACGGGAGACGGCAAGAGAAAGAGGAGATTTGAGATGGGAGAAGTGTTTTAGTTTTAGTTGAATTCGGGTCGGGTTCGGGTAGGAGCTGAAAACCGTTTTTTTGAATAGCGCTTTAAAGCGCTAACAACACTTTTTAACTGCTAACAGCGCTATTACGCGCTTTTCGCCGTGATTACGAGATGAAAGCGGCTTCGCCCGCAATTAACCACCGCTAAGCAGTATAGCCTAGCGGTTTGAGGCCGCGACCGATATAATTCCCGCTATTGCGCCGCTATCGGGCGCTATGAGGCCGCGACCGATATAATTCCCGCTATTGCGCCGCTATCGGGCGCTATTTACAACACTGGTTACAAGTACTTGAAATCATAGAAAAGAAGACAAATTTCAAATTTTTACAAGGTCAGTTAACTATCAAATCATAATCATATTAGAAAACTTATTTCTGTGTTTTATCAAATTAGAAATTAATATAAATCTCCTCCTAGGCAGGTAAGTTCTTTCTGACAATCAAACATGCAATACGTGCTAAATCCAAATTCTTGTACTTCGCAATAGAAAAGAAGTTTATTAATTGCAATAGGTGACAATCATGCTACAGTAAATTACCTTCGCCCATAACTCGGACTCCTGCGATATCTGGGAGGAGTTCGACTGCGCCGGCGGCCAGTGCCAAGCCCTCCAGATCCAATGCGCAAACGGCATTCACGAGCAAAATGACCAGGTTCACCACACTCATAACACTTCAAATCAGAACCTCCACCACCACGTTCACGACCACCACGCCCGCCGCCGCCGCCACCACCACGACCCCCTCCGCCACCGCCTCTAGAGTTGTGGGAAAGCTCGACCCTCCAGCCATGTTTACCTTTAACAAACACAAACAAGATATTTTGTAACTTAGGTTTTCCTAAATTGTTGCGAGATAAAATATAGTAGGCAATTAACAGTACTCACACAAGACACAGACACACCCTTTAATCACTTAAAATTTTGACTCAGTCACCCAATTACTATGCATCTTAAAGGTTGTAACATGAATTTCGCTATAAATGAATTCTATTTTTTATCAGACGCAATTAACACACAGAATTAATAGTATACTCATAATGATACTAATAATGTATGTCAAATATCTGCGAGGACAGAGAACTCAACAAATTGGTTCTAGAGGGTTAGAATCTCATGTGTTAAAGAAATTCCTGAGTTTGATATATGCGCGTAAATTGTACAAAATAGCAAATTGTACATACCATCCAAGTCACGGATTGCATCTTGGGCATCTCGGCGATCATCAAAATCAATAAAAGCATAACCAGGTGGCTTTCTAGCGACCCAAATACTGCATAAAATAGCAGCTATATCGTTAGGATGAAATTATAAGATACACTAACTTTGCTTCTACATATATAACCAGATCAGACCTTTAGAATGTAACAGAACATATAGGCTGATCATATATGCAGCAAGAAGAGAATCAAATATATGTGGATCACATATAGGTACAAATATGGGTAAAGGGCGTGGCAAATTTGTAAAAGCTAGAGTACTGGGACACAGTTAGTGTGTGTGTATTGAATTTAACGATTATACATTAGATCAATGAAAAGAGGGGAAAAAGGATCACTACTTACGAACATCAACAATTTAAAAAACAACAAGATGATTCTTACTCATGCATCTGATTCAGGACCTCAAAAATAAAAGAACATTCAAGATTACGAAAAACACAACGTAAATGAAAAACCCCAAATTGAATTCTCGGTTGGATAGCAAATTGCATAGGAAAATACTAAAAAAGCAAATTAAATTGTTTTTAACTATCAGAAATGACAATAGATATCAAGAGTCTCCAGTTTCTAACGAATTACATGTTAAATTAGAAAATCCTAAAAAAAACCCTAAGTCTTAAAAACTTAAACTCTTACTATTATTCTGTTTATAATCTTTTCTAATGCTCCAACTCCACCACCAATCGCTGGAGAATTGAAATGGAAGAGGTCAGAGCGTTGTCGGAGTGAAGTTTTGAAGAAGAGAGTTTGAGCGTGATGACTTCTGAAACGAAAGTGGATGAGCGAGGGAGTAATCAGGTGTTTTAAGAGAGATGGGGATACGTTTCGCTTTTTTTTTAAAGTGTTGCATTGTGGGTTTTGGATTATCAGGTTCAAAAACGATTTGTTTATGAACCTGATAACCAAATTAACCCAACTTATCAACTATCGCTTCAAGGAAATTTGTTGAAACTGAATCAGATGTGTCCAACAAATCGGGGCGAACCCGTACCCGAAACGGGTTGGGTACGGGTATGGCAGCCCCAGACCCCTACCAGGCATCCTAGTGGTTTACTCCTAATGCAGAAAACATTGCAAGAAACTTGCATCAAATATCTAACGTTATAAGAAACCTTATGGGTTAACCTCACTTTATTTTGTAACTTATCCACAGAACAGAGAGCTTAACAATTTCGTTTTATCACCCATCATACTAGATTATAAGAACTACAACTGTTTTATTTGTCAAATTTACCTCTACTTCCATTCAAGTGACTGGTGTAGCATAATGACTATTAGTAAAGCAATTAATACATCATATCTACCATTGTATATCAGGCAGAAATAACAAGGAGCTGTGTCAGAATAATCATGTTTCATGACTTATTGCTAAACATGGACAATATAGAACAAGTATCGTCATTCTAGAATATGGTATACTTCTGGACACATGCATTAAAAGCTGGGTGAAGCGTTATAATGCCTTGTACTTTGTTCCTGCTCCCACTTTCCACATCCCTGTTTAAATGTAGCTTAGGTTCTATCCTCTCTACTGGTCAATCCCTAAGTAAAAAAAGTGACTTTTTCATATGATATAAATGAATCAGATTAACTTTTTGCATAGCATAGATTATTGCCTTAACCAAATACTTGTTGTAAGAAAGTGTTACATGGCCTACATGGCACGGTTGCCTAATATTTGCAGATGGTGAAGTATCCAGCACGGGGAACTGCCAAATATTTTACATGATGTGAAATATCAACATAACAAGTCAGGTCACAGCTTAATAATTTTGATATAGATCTTCACTATATCTCACTTGAAATATTAATATTCCGGTGGACATCTAATATCACCTTCACATGATAAACTATTATGCTGTTGGAATGTAGTCCTGAGTTGTCCAAGTTTACCATTATCCAGCTTGTCAAAAATAACTTTGTAAAAGAGCGATTTATATAATAATATAATAATTAAACAAAATGTGTTCTCAAATCTGAAACTTTTTAGTTTATGTAATTTAGGAAAACACAGGACAAGGGCTGTGGGCCGAATGCTCGATAAAATGTACTGGAAACATTACGATGCATTAGGAATAAAATCATGGAGTCAAACAAGGACACTAGAAAAATCTTGTCAAAGCTACAACAAAACTTGAAGAAAGCTCAATAATAACTAGTAGAAAACTGATTACCAAATTTTCAGGTCTCGAATTAGGCAAAAATTAAAGATATATATGCAGTAATGAACCACCCTTAAGCTCAATAATAACTAGTAGGAAACTCCTTACCAAATTGTCAGTTCTAGGTTTAGACAACAAATTACAGATAAATCTGCAGTAATGAACTGCCCCATGTAATTTACATCACAATAATCCATTTCAAACAAATTAGTGAGTTTAAGGGAATAAAGAGTTTGATGGAATGTGGTTTTACTACAGCCAAAGTGTTACTTAAAAACAAAATTGGGGCTAAACAAACAGCTAAGCATATACCTTCTGATAACTCCATATGTACGAAACTCATCCTCAAGCTCCCGTTCAGTAACGCGTGGGTCCAAGTTCCCAACATAAACACGAGACATTGCCACCAACAAACCTATCATCCCAACATCAACATAAGAAAGAAACTGAGTAAACATATATTGTAGAAACAAACATATGAAAAAACAAGATAATGAAAAATGTTATGCACGTGCAAGGAAATGAGGATTCTAAACTTAAACACTGTTAAGCGACAAGAGCATAGTGATTTTTAGACCATAAATATTTAGGTTCTGCTTCGTTATAAGAACATCTGAGAGAAAATCAAGAAAACACGAATAAACATATATTTATTTTCAATGCTAGGGGGATGTTGCCTGTTGTTAGAAGACTTGCCTAACAAATTCAAAACGTTTCCTTTCTAGTAATAAATAATAATAAAAAGAACATAAGAGAAAATTTAACCTCTTTCTATGTAAACACGCAAAATTTCTACTTTTCTGAATCGAAGCGAATAGTTTTCCCAGCTGCCTTTGACTTAAAGAGATCAAAGTTTTAGAGCTGACACAACAAAATCAAGTAGTTTCATTTCATGCTGTTGCAAACTTTAAATTAACAACATTTAACAATTTCGTAAGCTTCAAAAGTTTCAAACGAGCTTATAAGAAGAAAAGAATCAAGAAGACAAAACCGAATAACCTAGATCACAAATTAACCTAGATTTTCAGATAAAGATGTATTCAAGATGATTTCTAGGGTTTGAAACAGAAAAAGTTCTTTTAAATACGAGTACAATGGCTTCAACGCAGACAAAACCCTAACGAAGACGAGATCTCGATGTTCCTTCTAACAGATCGAACGAAAACCTAGAATCCTTTCCTTCGATCAATAATTTCTAACCTTTAAATCGATAATAAAAAAAAACATCAGATCCAAAAGGAGACTGAGACAGGGTTCGATTCGATCGTTACCTGAGGAGAAAAAGATCGTTCCTTGGAATTCGGACCTCGAAACCCTAGAAATGGCGATTGGAGGCAGAAGTTCGCATAGAGAGCGAGAGAGGGAGAGAGAGAGAATGAGGAGGCGATCCTGTTTGATGTTTTTATAGAGGGACCGGGGAAGACTGCGAAGGTCGTCGGCGCGTGCGATGCACGGGTATTTTTTGATATTTTGGCGGAGTAAAATAAAGTAAGGCTTTTTTACATATATGACCTTAGGTCCTAAATAATTGTCATTACGATTTTCTTCTCCAGGTTGGGATCATTTTTAAATTTTACTCCATCGAAATACAATATTCTATTAATAATTTTTTAGATTTATAAAGGGCTAAAATACCATATTGATCTAAAAGTGACCGCTTTTACGTGGTGGATCTATATTGACCAAAGTGGTGCCAAGTGATGCCACTTTGGTTAAGTAGTACAAGGACCCAATTGGATTTAACACCCACCAATTAAAAATCCCTAGTTCTAGGTGACCCCATTAATAAAACCAATAGATTCCATGGCAATCCCATACTTACTCCCCGACTCCACCAATCAAGAAATTACCGAGCATCAACTCAATTTCAAAAAATATTTTTTTATATTAGTCCCTTAAATCTTTCAGATATTGAATTAGTCCCCTCGAACCATTAAAATTGCTATCAGGTCTCTCAGTTCTAAGTTATTTTGGACTAGTCCCTTAAATCATTGAAATTTTTATTAGATCCCTAAAGTCTTAAGACATTTTAAAATTAGTCTCTCCAATCAAGAGTAGAAGTAGCAATTAGAAGGAGAAACTTCAACCAACTTACGAGACTTTAGAAACTTAATATAATTTTCAATGCTTTAGGGAAATAATTTCCCTCTAATTGCTACTTTAATGTTTGAATTTGAGAGACTAATTTTAAAATAGCTTAAGAATTGGGTAATCTATAGCAATTTCAATGTTTTGCGGGGCTAATCTCAAAACATGAAACATTTTAGGGACTACTATTAAAAAAACCCTTTCAGAATCGACTCATCCTTCGCCCTAACACCTCCTCATTCGCTTCTATCTCCTCCTCCTCAGTTGTCAACATCCCAATTGACTGCTCTTAACTTTGGCCTCAGCGAGTTTTTGATGTTTTTCTACATATTAAGTTTAGGATTTTTTTTTTCTAGTTATGGAATTGAGATTCTTTGATTTTGATGTATGTTTAATTTTCTCATCACAATTATTTATATAGTGACATCACTTTCTAAAAAATCCTGGATTTGTCATTGCCACTTTACCACTCTAACCTAAAAATTGATACTGGTGACACTCTAGCCTAAAAACTCACAAATACGGCGATAAATAGGCCTATCCTATTGTCAGAGATAAATTTAAAGTGAAAATTAATAGATTTTTCAAAGATGTGGACTAATATGAAATTACTAAAGATTTGAGGGAGTGATTTCTAAAGACCCTTTCATGAAAAAGGATTTGTTTCTTAATAAGGTATTTGCATATATACCCTTAAATCATGGGTATTTGCAAAAATACCCTCCAAATTAGTATTTGCAAAACTACCACTCAAATCATCAATTATATGAAAACATACCCCTCAAATCAACAAATCATCAACTTGGTGTTAAATTTTGACTATTTTCTTTATAATTTTTACATTATGATTACAAAGTAGCTTATCAAAGTTAATGATTAATTGCTTTGAGTGTAGTTTTTCCAAAATTGATGATTTCGTGGTAGTTTTGTAAATCTTGAAATGTGAAGGGTATTTTTATAAATACCCATGATTTAAGTGGTATATATTCAACTAACTCTTCTTAATAATTTATTCAACTTAGTTCAATCCCTGAACTTTGTATGGTCCCCTACATTCCATGTAAGCAATTTGATTAAATCTCGCTAGATGCTGAGAAAATTGTGCTTGTATGAAAGGGTGTTTTTATCTTTTTCATATGCAAAGTGAAGCTCTGTTAGCACTTTCACACTTGCCATCAAACTCAGGGATGTAGTTACATCATACTAAGGGGTACCAGAATGTAATTAATCCTAAGAATTTTGACTCATCAAAGTTTTTTTTTGATGTCGTCTTTAAGCAGACGGATCGAACCTGCATTTCACATGAACGCATACTTGGCCATGTGGACTCTCTACCTGACTCATCATCAAATTTTAATCTATGGTTAACCTGAAATTTGAATTGGTTTTAAGGATTTTTTAGAAATGAATGTCTCATTCTATATTCACCTATCCTTCTCAAACTAAAATTATTTTTGATAATCATAATTCTAATCAAATTATAATTATCTAGGATTAAAAAATCTAATAATCAAATTGTAACAGCCTTTCCTCCATTAGAGAATAATGGTAAAAAGTCAATTTTCAGTTTGCTTTTCAAGAATTTGAATCCAACAGCGAAATTCATCTCCAGCACATTGGACCACTCATGATTTAATGGGTATATTTTTTCAAACACGTCCTTTAGAAATTTAATGTTACACAACCAAATTTAAATTCTTTGATAAAATAAATAAGTTAAATGAGAAATTTTACAAAGAACTCCTTTACATATTAAATTTGACAAATATTCGAATTTATATTTTCATAAGGGTTAATTTCACATAACCCTGTAATGTTTCAGAATGTTTCACATAACCCCCTGTACTTTGACCTTTTCTCATCGAACCCCTTACATGTAAATTGAAGATAAATATAATTTCCTTGAGAGGAAAAAAAAGAAAAAAACTCAAAATTTAGGGAGGGACCACGCAAATGAAAAATGACAAAATTTGAGTTTTTTTTTCTCTAAAAAATATTTAAGTTATTTGCAAATTATAGTTAGAGGAGTCATTTGAGAAAATGTTAAACCTCAAGGGGATTTTTTGTGAGACACCTCAAAGTTCATGGGATCTATGTAAGATGGGGAAAAAAGAGGGAGTTATGTTAAAAACCACCCAAAGTTTAATGGGGGTTATGTGAAAATCCCTACGTTCAAGTGGGTTATGTGAAATTATCCCTTTTTACTATGCATCTACGCGCTTTTTATATTGTTTGAGTAAGATTTTAGTAGCAGATTTAACTGTTACAGAATAAATCTATTTTCAAACCAAGCTCAATTTTTAATAATAGGTTTTAAGATGCAATGAAAGAAATCAGACTCATCCATACAAATTCATTCGTGTGATCGCTGGTGTAAACACATGTAATATTAATAAGCGATGGGAAGATTAAAGATAAAATAGTAGAGAATGAAAAAGATAAATTAATATTCCAAACATATTATACTTGATTATTTTTAAAGATTAAAGATTAACTTTTAACAAGTCATTTCTGCGCTAAGCTAGTGCGGGCCAGTTCCAATACCGGCCCTTTTAAAATACTCCAGTATAGTGTAATGCATCTCAAGGTCCCGGCCCAGTTAACGAGTTAACACGGAATCGCTTTACGCGTGACACGTGTCAACCTATTATTTAACGGGCAAATTTTCAAAATAAACGCTTTTAGTAATTTATTTGTACCAGATCGAAAATGGTGAATAAAACTTCACAGAATTTCAAATCCCGTGAAGTTTAGTGCCTAATCACCTAACCTAATCACCTTTTAACATGATTAATTAGATGCTAAACTTCACGGGATTTTAAATTCCGTAAAGTTTTCGAACTTTAATTATCATTTTCGACCAAGTTTCAGCCAACTAACTGAAACTAGATAAAAAATGACAATTAAATCTAAAAAGAATCGTTTTTTACAAATAAATTCTTAAAAGGGTCTATTTTACAAATTTGTCCTTATTTAACCTCACCCCTCTCTCCGCCCTCGCGTTTCGCTCATCTCAAATCTAGGGTTTTGTAATCCCTCGATCTTCCCTCTTTTCTCCATTAACCATGGACGCCATAGATTCAGTCGTAGATCCCCTCCGTGATTTCGCGAAGGACAGCGTCCGCCTCGTCAAGAGATGCCACAAGCCGGATCGCAAGGGTAAAGCTTGATTCCATCAGATCCCCAATTTTCTCCTCAAATTGTTAGATCCGTTGAAATTAAACCTTAATTTGTTTTATCACGCAGAGTTCACGAAGGTGGCGTTTAGGACCGCGATCGGATTCGTTGTGATGGGATTCGTTGGGTTCTTCGTCAAGCTCATCTTTATTCCTATCAACAACATCATCGTTGGATCTGGTTAAGGTAAAACCCTAGATTCACCTAGATCCGTTATTTCTTTAGATTATACGATTGGATTCGACATATGTTTGTATTCTGATTACTGCATGCTATTGGTTGTTAGCAAATATTGTTACTTTGTTTACCCAATTGAACTCTGATTACACTTTTATAGTTCTACTTTCTTAATTCTTAAACTCCGTAGTTATTGAGCCTATGCTTGCACTACAATTTATGACGATGTTTATATTTGATAAATAGCTGAGAAGTTGTTTTTAACTCAACAAAGCTCGATGAATACTGTTCAAAGTCTTTTGTCCGTAATAATGTGGTGTAAACACATGTAATATTAATAAGCGATGGGAAGATTAAAGATAAAATAGTAGAGAATGAAAAAGATAAATTAATATTCCAAACATATTATACTTGATTATTTTTAAAGATTAAAGATTAACTTTTAACAAGCCATTTCTGCGCTAAGCTAGTGCGGGCCAGTTCCAATACCGGCCCTTTTAAAATACTCCAGTATAGTGTAATGCATCTCAAGGTCCCGGCCCAGTTAACGAGTTAACACGGAATCGCTTTACGCGTGACACGTGTCAACCTATTATTTAACGGGCAAATTTTCAAAATAAACGCTTTTAGTAATTTATTTGTACCAGGTCGAAAATGGTGAATAAAACTTCACAGAATTTCAAATCCCGTGAAGTTTAGTGCCTAATCACCTAACCTAATCAACTTTTAGATGCTAAACTTCAAGGGATTTTAAATTCCCTAAAGTTTTCGAACTTTAATGGTCATTTTCGACCAAGTTCGACCAACTAACTGAAACTGATAAAATGACAATTAAATCTAAAAGAATCGTTTTTTACAAATAAATTCTTAAAAGGGTCTGTTTTAAAAATTTGTCCTTATTTAACCTCACCCCTCTCTCCGCCCTCGCGTTTCGCTCATCTCAAATCTAGGGTTTTGTATCCCTCGATCTTCTCTCTTTTCTCCATTAACCATGGACGCCATAGATTCAGTCGTAGATCCCCTCCGTGATTTCGCGAAGGACAGCGTCCGCCTCGTCAAGAGATGCCACAAGCCGGATCGCAAGGGTAAAGCTTGATTCCATCAGATCCCCAATTTTCTCCTCAAATTGTTAGATCCGTTGAAATTAAACCTTAATTTGTTTGATCGCGCAGAGTTCACGAAGGTGGCGTTTAGGACCGCGATCGGATTCGTTGTGATGGGATTCGTTGGATTCTTCGTCAAGCTCATCTTTATTCCTATCAACAACATCATCGTTGGATCTGGTTAAGGTAAAAAACCCTAGATTCACCTAGATCCGTTATTTCTTTAGATTATACGATTGGATTCGACATATGTTTGTATTCTGATTACTGCATGCTATTGGTTGTTAGCAAATATTGTTACTTTGTTTACCCAATTGAACTCTGATTACACTTTTATAGTTCTACTTTCTTAATTCTTAAACTCCGTAGTTATTGAGCCTATGCTTGCACTACAATTTATGACGATGTTTATATTTGATAAATAGCTGAGAAGTTGTTTTTTAACTCAACAAAGCTCGATGAATACTGTTCAAAGTCTTTTGTCCGTAATAATGTGGTGTAAACGAAGCAAGTCTAATAGATAGATCGTACAAGAAGTATTAAGTGTGGAATCAAGTAAAACCTACCTACTAACATTTTCATAATTGAAGACTAACTACATTGTTAGTTATCGAATTCACCACCAACCACTTCTAATAGATAGCAGCTACAGTCTCCGGAAGTACATATACAATAAAAGGCGGTAAAAGATTGACATTCTTAAGCTTGATTATGAAAGTATGTCAACAAACGAGAAGTTTGTACTATAAAACGATATAATTTCAAGATTCTTTTAATTATCAAATGTAGTCATTATCATCAAATGTGGTCATTGTAATTATTGCCTTCATGGTAGCTTTTTAGTTTGCACTTTGCGCTAGTTCGAAAAACGAGTATAGCTAATTTTTTTGTCATTATTAGTTCCACGTTCTTTTTAGTGACACATCGCAGACACTCATAGATTCTTTCTTCTTTGTCACAATCTTCTACTCTTACGACAGTTGACCTCTGGACAATGTTCAAATAATTGGGAAATTGGGTGCCAGAAATGCTACCTAACAACTGAAGTACGCAAAACTGAGGTGGAAATCTATGGTGCTGGCACGGTGGATTGGGATTATGCCCCTCTTTGGCACTTGCTGTTAATATTGACACAGATATAGGCATACTTATAGAATTCTTTTGCTATAGGCTTTTACTCTTTTGATACCCAAATCAGGATACCCTTGTGGGTCGTGCTCGAAGTCAAAGAGTTTGTCCTTGTGCCCCATATCTGTAAGATCGTCAGCATCCTACCGAAAGACTCGGGACAATGAATAGCAATATGAACAATCCTAGTGTAAGATTGCCAGCATCCTACCGAAAGAGTAGGGACAATGCACAGCAGTATGAACAATGCTAGTCTCAGATGAACTGGAAGAGTTTGTCATCAATTGTGGGGTATCTAAGCATTTTTTAGAGCCATTGCAATGAGGGAAGATGGCATCTCTTTGAGTTTGAGGTATGGTGGCTGACCATGTCCTTGGAATCTGCCGAGAGAGCGTTTGTTCATGTTCATTTCCAATGACAAGCTGTTCTCATCAAATTTGATATGGTCAGGATATTGGGCTACCATTTTCAGTTACGAAAGATTGGACGTGTGCATTCCTTTTTTTTTTTAAATCTTTTGTATGCTTTCTTTTGGATGGTTGTGGCAGTGGGAAGGGGGTGTTGTGCGTCTAAAGGGTTACTGGGAGAAGGTTTGCGCGATCAATGCATGGCATGCCAAGTGTGATGACATGGCAGCATGGGCAGTGACTAGCAAGGCATCTTGGTAGGATGTAGTGCAGCTAGTGCTTGGATGAGAAAGGAGGCAGTATAATTTTTAGGTTAGGGTTTTGATGTAGTCAGAGGAGACTAGAAGGAGAAGAAATGAGCTTACCTTGTGGGAGAGGATGTTAGGAGGAATAAATTTGTTGATGGCTTAATTAGGGATTTTTGAAGATGAAGTTGTTGAGAAATTGATTAGGGTTAGGCTGAGCATAATAGTTGCTCCTTGAGACACAGATGACAGCCAATGTTATGGCGAGGCCAATTTTTTGCGGAACTACACGGAATGCTCCATCTTGAGTATGAATAGGGTAGAAATGAACATAATCTAATCGAATACTATGGTATTGAGACTTGAATTTGGTTAGTTTTTACAATTCATTGGTCAAATAGGGAGTTCAAATTTGACTTGTTACTTAACTGAATATTAGTCAAATGTTCACGAATATCCGATTAGCACACTTGGTAAGTCACAACAAGTTTTTCAAACACAAGCTCTTGAGTTCAAACCCTATGTTTGAAGTATTTTCTTAATTATTTTCTTTAACGATTTACTTAATTGTTATTATGATATTTTACTAGTACAATTATTATATTATATGTTTATAAATCATTAAGTTTAGTTTTAACAGAAATATTTATAAATATAATATTTATAAATAGTATACACAAATGATAATATGTAATGTAAAAATATATAAGTGGACAAACATAAATGAATATTTAATAATTAAATGAATTGAAAATACTTTTGGTTCAATTCTATTAGTTATGAACTCAATACTAAAAGCATCCATCTATTGTTAAATGAACTACCAAATGAATATGACCGAATTACTTAATGAATAATGAGTGACCTATTTGTTAACTATTTTGTTTGTTTCCACCCCTAAGTATGATTGTGATCTGTGTTCCTTTCTCATGCAAGTCTGGTACTGAAAACTTAAAAAAGAATTCACAATTGCAGTGAAATCTTAGTGTTTCAGTTTTGGGTTAAATGATAGACTGGCTACAATTTTGTCGTACGTAACCTGAGTTATGTTATTACTTGCTAATGATAGTATATAATCTTTTTTCACTGAGATTGTTTAGGACCCAGAGTGTCTTTGAACTTAAGCATTTATTCGCAAGCAGTTCCTGTGAGAGTTTTATTTGTATGCCTGTGACTCTGTACAATAATTAGTTTCAAGTTGCTGATCTGCGTTTGACCATGTTAGTTACTATCTGTCTTTCTGGCTTTCCCGTTTATATTTCACGCTATATGTTTTCTTGCATCATTAATGCAACTATACCAGCATGATTAAGTTTTACTGGCGCATATATTAATTGTTTTTTCTTTTTGTTTATAGGAACTTATCTGACCATTTGCAGAGACAAAGGCAATGAACACTCACAAATCAAGTTTCTCGAACTCAAATTTGATATGGTCAGGATATTGGGCTACCATTTTCAGTTACGAAAAGATTGGACGTGTGCATTCCTTTTTTTTTTTAAATCTTTTGTATGCTTTCTTTTGGATGGTTGTGGCAGTGGGAAGGGGGTGTTGTGCGTCTAAAGGGTTACTGGGAGAAGGTTTTCGCGATCAATGCATGGCATGCCAAGTGTGATGACATGGCAGCATGGGCAGTGACTAGCAAGGCATCTTGGTAGGATGTAGTGCAGCTAGTGCTTGGATGAGAAAGGAGGCAGTATAATTTTTAGGTTAGGGTTTTGATGTAGTCAGAGGAGACTAGAAGGAGAAGAAATGAGCTTACCTTGTGGGAGAGGATGTTAGGAGGAATAAATTTGTTGATGGTTTAATTAGGGATTTTTGAAGATGAAGTTGTTGAGAAATTGATTAGGGTTAGGCTGAGCATAATAGTTGCTCCTTGAGACACAGATGACAGCCAATGTTATGGCGAGGCCAATTTTTTGCGGAACTACACGGAATGCTCCATCTTCGAGTATGAATAGGGGTAGAAATGAACATAATCTAATCGAATACTATGGTATTGAGACTTGAATTTGGTTAGTTTTTTACGAATTCGAATTCGCGTCAAATAGGGAGTTCAAATTTGACTTGTTACTTAACTGAATATTCGTTAAATGTTCACGAATATCTGATTAGCACACTTGGTAAGTCACAACAAGTTTTTCAAACACAAGCTCTTGAGTTCAAACCCTATGTTTGAAGTATTTTCTTAATTATTTTCTTTAACGATTTACTTAATTGTTATTATGATATTTTACTAGTACAATTATTATATTATATGTTTATAAATGATTAATTTTAGTTTTAATAGCAATATTTATAACTATAATATTTATAAATAGTATACACACATAAAAAATAATATGTAATGTAAAATATATAAGTGGACAAACATAAATGAATATTTAATAATTAAATGAATTGAAAATACTTTTGGTTAAATTCTATTAGTTATGAACTGAATTCTAAAAGCATCCATCTATTGTTAAATGAACTACCAAATTGAATGTGACCGAATACTTAATGAATAATGAGTGACCTATTTGTTAACTATTTTGTTTGTTTCCACCCCTAAGTATGATTGTGATCTGTGTTCCTTTCTTACGCAAGTCTGGGACTGAAAACTTAAAAAAGAATTCACAATTGCAGTGGAATCTTAGTGTTTCAGTTTTGGGTTAAATGATAGACCGGCTATAGTTTTGTCGTACGTAACCTGAGTTATGTTATTACTTGCTAATGATAGTATATAATCTTTTTTCACTGAGATTGTTTAGGACCCAGAGCGTCTTTGAACTTAAGCATTTATTCGCAAGCAGTTCCTGTGAGAGTTTTATTTGTATGCCTGTGACTCTGTACAATAATTAGTTTCAAGTTGCTGATCCGCGTTTGACCATGTTAGTTACTATCTGGCTTTCTGGCTTTCCCGTTTATATTTCACGCTATATGTTTTCTTGCATCATTAATGCAACTATACCAGCATGATTAAGTTTTACTGGCGCATATATTAATTGTTTTTTTCTTTTTTGTTTATAGGAACTTATCTGACCATTTGCAGAGACAAAGGCAATGAACACTCACAAATCAAGTTTCTCGAACTCAAATCCCTAGAGGCTTTCTGGATTCTCTTTAAATTTCTCCTCCTTTTTCTCCTGTTGTTGTTTCTTTCCAGAATGCATGCAAGGTTCTTAAACATTATTTGAACTAATCTTTTAGAATTATCATACCATCATAATTTCCAGAATGCTTGTAAGGTTCTTAGACATTATTTGAACTAATCTTAGAATTATCATACAATCATAATTTGATCAGAAGTCTTCAGGGCCGAGAATCAATGACTCATGTGATCCCTTTACTTTCTTGATGTAGACAAATAAGAGCATTTTGTTTTATGACTTCTTATGTAGACAAAGGAGGACATTTTTTGTGAACAACATTTGAGTCCTCGTGGATCCTTCAAATGGATGGTGACTTGAATCAGATTTTGCATGAACAACACCATTAGAGTTGGGTTGCTAGTTGTTCAGTCTTTATTATACGCATCCTCGCATTCATGCTTGGAGCGACATCCATCCGCGTGACTTCTGGCGTTAAATATATTTTACTGCTCAATTCATAGAAGTGGTAACCAAATCCTATCAAAAGGCAAAGGATGATAATTACTGACGATTGATAACTACGAACTCCAAACTACTTTTGTACGGGTACAAACAATAGTGTAGGGTTAGTTAATGACTCATTAATTTTTATATCAATTCAAGATCAATAATTTCACACTTTTGTCCACGCAGTTAATAGTATGGACATAAAGACACAAGTATTCTACCTATTAGCAGCATTTTATTTGTGTATGATAAAGATAGGTTTATAATTCATGACGTCTCAAGGTAGTCATTAAAATCATGATTCCAAAAGAAAAGGAAAGGAAAATATTAGAAAGAGATACATCCAAGGAAAGTAATACAGTTCAGATGAAACTCCTGTGAGCCAAACCACCTGCATATTTTGTTAATTCCAGGCAAATTAAAACCAGAATATCAAAACTAACGATGCGCATAACAGGAGAACAGATAAAATTATTAGCTATTTCACGAACAAGATGTAACTGGGAAGCATATGCAATTGAGATCATCAGGCGCTTGTAGGAGACAACAATCGGCTGGTATTAATTCAAAGCATCAAATTTGATATGGTCAGGATATTGGGCTACCATTTTCAGTTACGAAAGATTGGACGTGCATTCCTTTTTTTAAATCTTTGTATGCTTTCTTTGGATGGTTGTGGCAGTGGGAAGGGGGTGTGCGCCTAAAGGGTTACTGGGAGAAGGTTTTGCGATCAATGCATGGCATGCCAAGTGTGATGACATGGCAGCATGGGCAGTGACTAGCAAGGCATCTTGGTAGGATGTAGTGCAGCTAGTGCTTGGATGAGAAAGGAGGCAGTATAATTTTTAGGTTAGGGTTTTGATGTAGTCAGAGGAGACTAGAAGGAGAAGAAATGAGCTTACCTTGTGGGAGAGGATGTTAGGAGGAATAAATTTGTTGATGGTTTAATTAGGGATTTTGAAGATGAAGTTGTTGAGAAATTGATTAGGTTAGGCTGAGCATAATAGTTGCTCCTTGAGACACAGATGACAGCCAATGTTATGGCGAGGCCAATTTTTTGGAACTACACGAATGCTCCATCTTCGAGTATGAATAGGGTAGAAATGAACATAATCTAATCGAATACTATGGTATTGAGACTTGAATTTGGTTAGTTTTTACACCAATTCGCGCCAAATAGGGAGTTCAAATTTGACTTGTTACTTAACTGAATATTCGTTAAATGTTCACGAATATCTGATTAGCACACTTGGTAAGTCAAAAGTTTTTCAAACACAAGCTTGAGTTCAAACCCTATGTTTGAAGTATTTTCTTAATTATTTTCTTTAACGATTTACTTAATTGTTATTATGATATTTTACTAGTACAATTATTATATTATATGTTTATAAATGATTAATTTTAGTTTTAATAGAAATATTTATAAATATAATATTTATAAATAGTATACACAAAAAATAATATGTAATGTAAAATATATAAGTGGACAAACATAAATGAATATTTAATAATTAAATGAATTGAAAATACTTTTGGTTCAATTCTATTAGTTATGAACTGAATACTAAAAGCATCCATCTATTGTTAAATGAACTACCAAATTGAATATGACCGAATTACTTAATGAATAATGAGTGAACTATTTGTTAACTATTTTGTTTGTTTCCACCCCTAAGTATGATTGTGATCTGTGTTCCTTTCTATGCAAGTCTGGGACTGAAAACTTAAAAAGAATTCACAATTGCAGTGGAATCTTAGTGTTTCAGTTTTGGGTTAAATGATAGACTGGCTATAGTTTTGTCGTACGTAACCTGAGTTATGTTATTACTTGCTAATGATAGTATATAATCTTTTTCACTGAGATTGTTTAGGACCCAGAGTCTTTGAACTTAAGCATTTATTCGCAAGCAGTTCCTGTGAGAGTTTTATTTGTATGCCTGTGACTCTGTACAATAATTAGTTTCAAGTTGCTGATCTGCGTTTGACCATGTTAGTTACTATCTGGCTTTCTGGCTTTCCCGTTTATATTTCACGCTATATGTTTTCTTGCATCATTAATGCAACTATACCAGCATGATTAAGTTTTACTGGCGCATATATTAATTGTTTTTTTCTTTTTTGTTTATAGGAACTTATCTGACCATTTGCAGAGACAAAGGCAATGAACACTCACAAATCAAGTTTCTCGAACTCAAATCCCTAGAGGCTTTCTGGATTCTCTTTAAATTTCTCCTCCTTTTTCTCCTGTTGTTGTTTCTTTCCAGAATGCATGCAAGGTTCTTAAACATTATTTGAACTAATCTTTTAGAATTATCATACCATCATAATTTCCAGAATGCTTGTAAGGTTCTTAGACATTATTTGAACTAATCTTAGAATTATCATACAATCATAATTTGATCAGAAGTCTTCAGGGCCGAGAATCAATGGCTCATGTGATCCCTTCACTTTCTTGATGTAGACAAATAAGAGCATTTTGTTTTATGACTTCTTATGTAGACAAAGTAGGACATTTTTTGTGAACAACATTTGAGTCCTCGTGGATCCTTCAAATGGATGGTGACTTGAATCAGATTTTGCATGAACAACACCATTAGAGTTGGGTTGCTAGTTGTTCAGTCTTTATTATACGCATCCTCGCATTCATGCTAGGAGCGACATCCATCCGCGTGACTTCAGGCGTTAAATATATTTTACTGCTTAATTCGTAGTAAGTGAGAGATACACTCGTCTGAGATCCTGTGTAACCAATTCCTATCAAAAGGCAAAGGATGATAATTACTGAGGATTGGTAACTACGAACTCCAAACTACTTTTATACGGCTACAAACAATAGTGTAGGGTTAGTTAATGACTCCTTGATTTTTATATCTATTCAAGATCATTGATTTCACACTTTTGTCCACGCAGTTAATAGTATGGACATAAAGACACAAGTATTCTACCTATTAGCAGCATTTTATTTGTGTATGATAAAGATAGGTTTATAATTCATGACGTCTCAAGGTAGTCATTAAAATCATGATTCCAAAAGAAAAGGAAAGGAAAATATTAGAAAGAGATACATCCAAGGAAAGTAATACGGTTCAGATGAAACTCCTGTGAGCCAAACCACCTGCATATTTTGTTAATTCCAGGCAAATTAAAACCAGAATATCAAAACTAACGATGCGCATAACAGGAGAACAGATAAAATTATTAGCTATTTCACGAACAAGATGTAACTGGGAAGCATATGCAATTGAGATCATCAGGCGCTTGTAGGAGACAACAATCGGCTGGTATTAATTCAAAGCATCAAATTATAGCTCCTTGCTACTCGTGATCATGAATATGTGTGAAATAACGGTCAGCTGGTATTAATTCAATATTCAAGATGGGATTACAGCTTTTATTTTAACAGTAACAAAAATACCATCTCTTAGTTGAAGGTGCGCGCTTACTAAAAACAAGATACGGTTGATAACAATACAAGCGCTGGTTTACACTTTCGCTGACAAGAAACGTGTGTAAACTAGTAAACGAGACATGGACCAAACCACCGCATCATTTTTCAAAATTCTCAGGCAAACAAGATAAGACTTAACAATTTGGCTAAATGGCACTTAAATACCCTAATGTTTCACTATCTTTACACTTAAATACCCTAAGTTATAAAAGTAGCATAAAAATACCCTAAGTTGTCAAAAGTAGCGCATTGCTACCTTCTATTAAATATATAACAGAATATTCCTAGGAATATTCCCATATGCATAATTACAAGGAATTTTATTATTGTATTGCCCCTAGTTATTGCTTTAATTACCATTTTATCTAACCCCTTAATTTATTACTAATATTTTAATGGAGGCATTTTTGTTAAAATTAATGGTGTTAGCCTAATTCTAACTTGGACAACTTAGGGTATTTTATGCTACTTTTATAACTTAGGGTATTTAAGTGTAAAGGTAGTGAAACATTAGGGTATTTAAGTGCCATTTAGCCTAACTATTTTGCAAACATGTTGAGCTGAGAGCACATGCAAAGTCTCTAGCAGGATTTAGCTCTCCATCCCTCACAAATGTCAGTTACAGCAATAATGTAAAATCCAACAACTAACAACACATGGTGGTAAACAAAAATATCAACCACTTTAATTTGATGACAGACTTGTCAGTACCCTTGCATGCCTACTGTATAAAATTCATATCCAAACATACATCTAGGTAAGTGTTAACATAAATACCTCCAAATGTGTCAATATTAAGGTGACAGGTCTACATCTCTCAACAAATAATTCTTTTCACTTTACTATTAAACTTTTACATCAGGTCTTTTTCAGGCTTAAATCCAAATGGGTTAACTTCATCTTTGAAGCACGTAGATCCAATTTCCTAACTAACCAATTCAATCAAAATTATGGCTCTGATTTGGTTCTCCCAATTAGACTTCAGATTATTTGGTCTCGATCTAAAATGAAATGAAACTAGCAAGAATGCAGGGTAAAACAGCAGTTGAAATTCGTCGAGAAATTGTTAAAATAATGCAATTTACAACAAAAGAAATCTCCATAAAACATCTACTGGCTCTTGACCTAATAGCTTCCCATGATAGAAATTAAAATCAATTTATTTATCTCAGCCCCTCTTGTGTACGTAAAATTTTTTGGGAACCATTATGTATTTTTCTGCTGACAACTTAATACAAAGTCAATCTCCAAATTTATCAAATAACCAGTTTCATTAGAAAAGGGAAAAGTTCTGAGGTTCGATGTTATCATTATTCAACACAGACACTGCTTCCCATTATCAATAATCCTCTAAATTTTCATATCATTTTAGGCCAAACTTTTTGATAATTAGGTTATTGATCCATGCTTTGAGCTAAATGTTTGCCCCAAAATCCTAATTCATTTAAAGAACCTGAATCAAGAACTAAACAGTATGCAACAATTATATATACCCAACACTTAAATAACAAAACCCCAAAATCATCAAACTCGATCACTAATTTCAACCAAAACGCCAAAAGTTGTGACCTAAATCAAGAAATAAACTTCCAACAAGAACATCAAGGCAAACAAAAACCGCACCAAAATTACTAACCATCAAGATCAACATCTCCTTTATACAATTTACAAAAAAAAAAACCTAGCTCCAAGAACCATAAAAACAGTCAAAATTAACAACTTTAACTTACGTAGATAGTCTACAGACTTCAATCATACACAGAACGGCGCAGTGACGCCACGTCGGCATATCGGACACGCCGGCGATCTCAGCAGCCACCGATCAACACAGTCCCTATGAAACGAGTGCCCGCACGGCGGAAGATTCCGGCACCTATCCCCGTCCCTAAACCCCTCCAAACAAACCGAGCAATCCGTCGAAGACGTCATCGCCGCCGATGAGCAGAATCCAAAAGACGGTATAGCCTTCAGATCTCGAGGCGAGAGGCCGAAGGAGTTAGGGTTAGGGTTAGGGTTAGGGCTAGGGTTTGGGGAGTGGTTTAGGATGCGGCGGCGGCGGCGGCGGAGGCTCGGCCGGCGATGAAGAGGTGGAGGAGGAGGAGGGCGGCGACGCCGGCGAAGAGGAAGAAGAGGGAGGGCGACGGCCATGACCATGGCTTGGAGGAGGAAGGAGAGGATCCGGGCACCGCCCCGGGTTTTGAGGGCGGTAGCCGGACCGCGGGGTCCGTTGGGATCGGACGGTCGAGATCGAACTCGGATTCCATTGGAGCTCCGTACTCGTCTGAGATCCTATCAATTCCTATCAAAAGGCAAAGGATGATAATTACTGAGGATTGGTAACTACGAACTCAAACTACTTTTATACGGCTACAAACAATAGTGTAGGGTTAGTTAATGACTCATTGATTTTTATATCTATTCAAGATCAATGATTTCACACTTTTGTCCACGCAGTTAATAGTATGGACATAAAGACACAAGTATTCTACCTATTAGCAGCATTTTATTTGTGTATGATAAAGATAGGTTTATAATTCATGACGTCTCAAGGTAGTCATTAAAATCATGATTCCAAAAGAAAAGGAAAGGAAAATATTAGAAAGAGATACATCCAAGGAAAGTAATACAGTTCAGATGAAACTCCTGTGAGCCAAACCACCTGCATATTTTGTTAATTCTAGGCAAATTAAAACCAGAATATCAAAACTAATGATGCGCATAACAGGAGAACAGATAAAATTATTAGCTATTTCACGAACGAGATGTAACTGGGAAGCATATGCAATTGAGATCATCAGGCGCTTGTAGGAGACAACACTCGGCTGGTATTAATTCAAAGCATCAAATTATAGCTCCTTGCTACTCGTGATCATGAATATGTGTGAAATAACAGTCAGCTGGTATTAATTCAATATTCAGGATGGGATTACAGCTTTTATTTTAACAGTAACAAAATACCATCTCTTAGTTGAAGGTGCGCGCTAAAAACAAGATACGGTTGATAACAATACAAGCGCTGGTTTACACTTTCGCTGACAAGAAACGTGTGTAAACTAGTAAACGAGACATGGACCAAACCACCGCATCATTTTTCAAAATTCTCAGGCAAACAAGATAAGACTTAACAATTTGGCTAAATGGCACTTAAATACCCTAATGTTTCACTATCTTTACACTTAAATACCTAAGTTATAAAAGTAGCATAAAAATACCCTAAGTTGTCAAAAAGTAGCATTGCTACCTTCTAAATATATAACAGAATATTCCTAGGAATATTCCCATATGCATTACAAATTTTATTATTGTATTGCCCTAGTTATTGCTTTAATTACCATTTTATCTAACCCTTAATTTATTACTAATATTTTAATGGAGGGCATTTTTGTTAAAATTAATGGTGTTAGCCTAATTCTAAGAATGGACAACTTAGGGTATTTTTATGCTACTTTTACAACTTAGGGTATTTATGTATTACAGATAGTAAAACATTAGAATATTTAAATGCCATTTAGCCTAACTATTTTGCAAACATGTTGAGCTGAGAGCACATGCAAAGTCTCTAGCAGGATTTAGCTCTCCATCCCTCACAAATGTCAGTTACAGCAATAATGTAAAATCCAACAACTAACAACACATGGTGGTAAACAAAAATATCAACCACTTTAATTTGATGACAGACTTGTCAGTACCCTTGCATGCCTACTGTATAACAATTCATATCCAAACATACATCTAGGTAAGTGTTAACATAAATACCTCCAAATGTGTCAATATTAAGGTGACAGGTCTACATCTCTCAACAAATAATTCTTTTCACTTTACTATTAAACTTTTACATCAGGTCTTTTTCAGGCTTAAATCCAAATGGGTTAACTTCATCTTTGAAGCACGTAGATCCAATTTCCTAACTAACCAATTCAATCAAAATTATGGCTCTGATTTGGTTCTCCCAATTAGACTTCAGATTATTTGGTCTCGATCTAAAATGAAATGAAACTAGCAAGAATGCAGGGTAAAAACAGCAGTTGAAATTCGTCGAGAAATTGTTAAAATAATGCAATTTACAACAAAAAGAAATCTCCATAAAACATCTACTGGCTCTTGACCTAATAGCTTCCCCATGATAGAAATTAAAATCAATTTATTTATCTCAGCCCCTCTTGTGTACGTAAAATTTTTTGGGAACCATTATGTATTTTTCTGCTGACAACTTAATACAAAGTCAATCTCCAAATTTATCAAATAACCAGTTTCATTAGAAAAGGGAAAAGTTCTGAGGTTCGATGTTATCATTATTCAACACAGACACTGCTTCCCATTATCAATAATCCTCTAAATTTTCATATCATTTTAGGCCAAACTTTTTGATAATTAGGTTATTGATCCATGCTTTGAGCTAAATGTTTGCCCCAAAATCCTAATTCATTTAAAGAACCTGAATCAAGAACTAAACAGTATGCAACAATTATATATACCCAACACTTAAATAACAAAACCCCAAAATCATCAAACTCGATCACTAATTTCAACCAAAACGCCAAAAGTTGTGACCTTAAATCAAGAAATAAACTTCCAACAAGAACATCAAGGCAAACAAAACCGCACCAAAATTACTAACCATCAAGATCAACATCTCCTTTATACAATTTACAAAAAAAAAAACCTAGCTCCAAGAACCATAAAAACAGTCAAAATTAACAACTTTAACTTACGTAGATAGTCTACAGACTTCAATCATACACAGAACGGCGCAGTGACGCCACGTCGGCATATCGGACACGCCGGCGATCTCAGCAGCCACCGATCAACACAGTCCCTATGAAACGAGTGCCCGCACGGCGGAAGATTCCGGCACCGATCCCCGTCCCTAAACCCCTCCAAACAAACCGAGCAATCCGTCGAAGACGTCATCGCCGCCGATGAGCAGAATCCAAAAGACGGTATAGCCTTCAGATCTCGAGGCGAGAGGCCGAAGGAGTTAGGGTTAGGGTTAGGGTTAGGGCTAGGGTTTGGGGAGTGGTTTAGGATGCGGCGGCGGCGGCGGCGGAGGGCTCGGCCGGCGATGAAGAGGTGGAGGAGGAGGAGGGCGGCGACGCCGGCGAAGAGGAAGAAGAGGGAGAGGGCGACGGCCATGACCATGGCTTGGAGGAGGAAGGAGAGGATCCGGGCACCGCCCCGGGGTTTTGAGGGCGGTAGCCGGACCGCGGGGTCCGTTGGGATCGGACGGTCGAGATCGAACTCGGATTCCATTGGAGCTCCGTACTCGTTTGTCATCGATCAGATTTTTCAGTGAAAAAGGCTAATCGAATTTGGGGAGGGATCATATCGCGGAGGGTGGGATACGATGTCTCGCGGGATAGGATAGGATACGTTTTGATTGGGAGACAAGGGCGGGATTGTTACACGTGGATGAGATTGGTTGGTGACAATTTTAGAGTCGGTAGTTTCTGCGGGATAGTGGAAACGAGAGGGGAAGAGTCGTTTGTGTGCTGACTGAATGGGCGGTTTCTGGGCAAGGCGGCACGTATATACTTTTAGCTGCCCGCGTAGAAAATTAAAGTCACTGGGTACGTGGAGAGGCGCATAAGAATTCTATGCAGGAATTAGTATAGATTTTTGGCATGCGTGAGGACCGCCCCTGGTTTTGGATTTGCCGATGGATTCAGTTTATGGCTTAGCGTACCCAGTATTATAGTACCGTTATCATGATATCGTTCTCGAATTGGAAAAATCGAAAATGGACAGAATTGCTTAGCTCTTCTGACGTCACACGGTGATAAGCTCAAATAAATACTGATCATGTTGTTAAAAAGATAACTAGTGATAACGCACGACTTATGTTATATTATTTTATAGAGGTAGTTGCAGATAACATAATAGGGAGTATTTTTATTTAAAATTTTTTTTAATGTATTTGACGCTTTAAACTTGTCCAAGAATAAAATTCGGAAAGGATTGTGTAAGGGGGCTGTTTGGTTGGTCCAAAAACATCAGAAAAAGACCCACAGAAAATTGACATTGGAAAATTTCTGTGTTTTCCCCCATAATCAGCTGTTTGGTTTACTAGAAAGAATTTTTCGGGTGAAAAATTTCCCCCCTTGCAGGCCTGATTACGGGAGAAAACCTCTCAATTTTCTCTTCCGTACAAAAAAAAGCTAGGGTTCGGTTTCTCCCCATTTGCAAACTACCGCCACCACATCTCGTCACCTCTCTATTTTTTCTCGTTCTTCTTCCCCTCCCTCCTGCCTTGCAACTCCATCGCGATTCCTCCTTTGGCGGTGAACAACCTGATGTGGGAGCTAGCTTTTGCCGGTGGGGGCCGATAGGGGCCATAAGTACTGCGATCCGGCTAGGGTTTCGATGGAGGGGGAGAGGAAAGTGAGGGAAAGTAAATGCACCACTTAGAATTTTCTAGGTGAAATCCCCAACCACCCTTGCAGTTCGACACGGAGAAAACCTCTCAATTTTCTCTTCCGTACAAAAAAAAGCTAGGGTTCGGTTTCTCCCCATTTGCAAACTACCGCCACCACATCTCGTCACCTCTCTATTTTTTCTCGTTCTTCTTCCCCTCCCTCCTGCCTTGCAACTCCATCGCGATTCCTCCTTTGGCGGTGAACAACCTGATGTGGGAGCTAGCTTTTGCCGGTGGGGGCCGATAGGGGCCATAAGTACTGCGATCCGGCTAGGGTTTCGATGGAGGGGGAGAGGAAAGTGAGGGAAAGTAAATGCACCACTTAGAATTTTCTAGGTGAAATCCCCCCCCCCCCCCAACCACCCTTGCAGGCCCGATTACGGGAGAAAACCTCTTAATTTTCTCTTCCGTACAAAAAAAAGCTAGGGTTCGGTTTCTCCCCCATTTGCAAACTATCGCCACCGCATGTCGTCACCTCTCTATTTTTTCTCGTTCTTCTTCCCCTCCCTCCCGCCTTGCAACTCCATTGTGGTTCCTCCTTTGGCTGTGAACAACCTGATGTGGGAGTTAGCTTTTGCCGGTGGGGGCCCATAGGGGCCATGAGTACTGCGATCCAACGAGGGTTTCGATGGAGGGGGAGAGGTTGCCGAGGGTCTTGGTGAGGGGGTTCGGCGGGGACCCGCTGATTGATCGGCAGCGGGAGATCGTGAGGGCGATGGAGGGGAGAGGGGTGAGGGTGGAGGTCCCGATGGAGGAAGGGGGGTTTCATGGGATTGAGATGGTCGATGAGGGGAAGGCGACGACGTTGGTTGAGGACTGCATATTATGACTAATTATGATTAATTAATTATGGTCACCATGGTGTGCTTACCACTCAAATAGGACAAAGCTAATTTCAAAATATGATCACTTGAGGGAGGAATTTTAAAACATTTAACGAATTGAGGGTATAATTTTAAATATAAGGTAGTAATTTGCAAATTTTATAAAGATTTGAGGGACTAATTACAAACATTTAAGGAGTAATTCCAAATCTTTAACTATTCAAGAGACTAATTTTAAGTTTTATGAACCCATTTGAGAGACTAATTCAAAATATGAACATTTGAGGTAGAAAATTGAAAGTGATTAAAGATTTGGGGAGTAGTTTTAAATTTAAGGGGTAATTTGCAAAATATTTAGAGATTTTAGGTACTAATTTCAACTTATTATGGACATTTAAGGGGATAATTCCAAACCTCTAAAGATTTGATAAACTAATATTAAGTTTGATGAAGTAATTTTCAAAATTTTAAAGGATTTGAGGAAATAACTGTAAGTAATTATTAATTGATTGACTAATATCAATAATTGTGATGTTAATGGACTTTTATGAAAATTATCACTACAAATTGAAACGAAACACGGAATAATGCAGATTCGTAGCCTGAGGCCCAATAAACATGGATCAGTTAGTCCTCATCCACATTAATTCAACCCAAGCCCAATTCCAAAACCCAGATTCATCGCTGGCCAGCACAAAGCAACTCAATCGTCATTCGGTCGGCAAAACTAAATCAACCATAAATAAACCTCCTGCATTCTTTTATCCGGGAGAAATTTACGTCACTATAGTCCACGAATATAATAATCCAGGAGAGTTTAGTGAGATAAATTTTTAATCAATCTGTTTGGTTCATTTCATTATTAGCAACTCTAATAGCTATGTTGTGTTTGGAAACTTGTCATTATAAATTGGTATTAGAATATAACAGTAAATGTCCACAATGCCCTTCTGCATACCAGCCAATTTTGAGTGAACTTCCATAAAGTTTCAGGATATTTTGAATATTCCCCAATGCATAACTACCTAATTAAACAATAGTATAATACAATATACACATACCATTACATAAAATACAACATCACACTGCAATTGTAATCACCAAAAATCACATTCGCCCATCATGAGACCGTTAAGAATTAACTACATTATTGTAAATTTCTTTGATAAATCCTTTCAGAGGGTATTTCTTAAAACAACTTAAATATTGGAGAACTTAATAGCAGTATGAAGATTAATTTGGGATCGAATATATAATTAACAAAAGTTTATGGCTCTAATGAGACAAAGCCTACTGTTAAACGCATCTCTCATCTCGTACTTTGCATTTATATTTTAGAACACCAAGTAATTTCTCATCCTCACCAAATCCTGAAACGCTACAGCAAATTATCATCATCATGCAACAAATCTTTTACCTCTTCACGAGTTCAAGCCCCATCAAATTTCAATACAATCAACCCCCTTCCATACCAATCATAACCTTCCAAATAGGATGATTAACATTAGCTTGGGGACGAAATGAAAACGTGGGTTTAGTAATCTCCTGAGTTAGACTGGGTTTGGATAGAATTTGTTAGGGGGAATGTTATGATATTAATCTATCTAAAATTGTGTTTGTTTACACTTTTAAGTTAGCAAGGGTCGATGGGAGAGCTAATAAGTAAAAAATTCATCAACTTTGGCTTGGTGGAGAAGAGAGGAGGAAGAGTAGGGACAAATCTAAAAGCTCTCTGGTGGAGGCTTTTAGAGGGGAAGGGGTGGTGATGGAGAGTAGGGGGAGGAGAGAGAAACTCAAATTTTGAACTAAAAAAGATAGAAATGAGAATCCATCCGATTTAGAGGGATAGGGAGGAGAGACTATTCATGTTGTTAAAAAGATAACTAGTGATAACGCACGACTTATGTTATATTATTTTATAGAGGTAGTTGCAGATAACATAATAGGGAGTATTTTTATTTAAAATTTTTTAATGTATTTGACGCTTTAAACTTGTCCAAGAATAAAATTCGGAAAGGATTGTGTAAGGGGCTGTTTGGTTGGTCCAAAACATCGAAAAAGACCTGAAAATTGACATTGGAAAATTTCAGTGTTTTCCCCCATAATCAGCTGTTTGGTTTACTAGAAAGAATTTTTCGGGTGAAAAATTTCCCCTGGCACATTCTGGAGAAAACCTCTCAATTTCTCTTCCGTACAAAAAAGCTGGGTTGGTTTCTCCCCATTTGCAAACTACCGCCACCATCATCGTCACCTCTCTATTTTTCGTTCTTCCCCTCCCTCTGCCTTGCAACTCCATGCGATTCCTCCTTTGGCGTGAACAACTGATGTGGGAGCTAGCTTTTGGGTGGGGGAGGCATGGGAGCCATAAGTCTTCGCGATCCGGCTGGGGTTTGATGGAGGGGGAGGAAAGTGAGGAAAATAAATGCACCACTTAGAATTTTCTAGGTGAAATCCCCAACCACCCTGCAGGGCCGATTCAGGAGAAAACCTCTTAATTTTCTCTTAGGTACAAAAAGCTAGGGTTCGGTTTCTCCCCATTTGCAAACTATCCCATGCATGTCGTCACCTCTCTATTTTTCTCGTTCTTCTTCCCCTCCCTCAGCCTTGCAACTCCATTGAGGTTCCTCCTTTGGTCGTGAACAACTGATGTGGGAGTTAGCTTTTTGGTGGGGCCCATAGGGGCCATGAGTGCTATCCATCGAGGGTTTCGATGGAGGGAGAGAGGTTCTGGGGTCTTGGTGAGGTTGTGAGGACCCGTGATTGATCTGTGAGGAGATCGGAGGGCGATGGAGGGAGAGGGGTGAGGTGGAGGTCCCGATGGAGGAAGGGGTTTCATGGGATTGAGATGGTCGATGGGGAAGGCGGACGGCGTTGGTTGAGGACTGTATTATGACTAATTATGATTAATTAATTATGGTCACCATGGTGTGCTTACCACTCAAATAGGACAAAGCTAATTTCAAAATATGATCACTTGAGGGAGGAATTTTAAAACATTTAACAATTGAGGGTATAATTTTAAATATAAGGTAGTAATTTGCAAATTTTATAAAGATTTGAGGGACTAATTACAAACATTTAAGGAGTAATTCCAAATCTTTAACTATTCAAGAGACTAATTTTAAGTTTTATGAACCCATTTGAGAGACTAATTCAAAATATGAACATTTGAGGTAGAAAATTGAAAGTGATTAAAGATTTGGGGAGTAGTTTTAAATTTAAGGGGTAATTTGCAAAATATTTAGAGATTTTAGGTACTAATTTCAACTTATTATGGACATTTAAGGGGATAATTCCAAACCTCTAAAGATTTGATAAACTAATATTAAGTTTGATGAAGTAATTTTCAAAATTTTAAAGGATTTGAGGAAATAACTGTAAGTAATTATTAATTGATTGACTAATATCAATAATTGTGATGTTAATGGACTTTTATGAAAATTATCACTACAAATTGAAACGAAACACGGAATAATGCAGATTCGTAACCTGAGGCCCAATAAACATGGATCAGTTAGTCCTCATCCACATTAATTCAACCCAAGCCCAATTCCAAAACCCAGATTCATCGCTGGCCAACACAAAGCAACTCAATCGTCATTCGGTCGGCAAAACTAAATCAACCATAAATAAACCTCCTGCATTCTTTTATCCGGGAGAAATTTACGTCACTATAGTCCAGAAATATAATAATCCAGGAGAGTTTAGTGAGATAAATTTTTAATCAATCTGTTTGGTTCATTTCATTATTAGCAACTCTAATAGCTATGTTGTGTTTGGAAACTTGTCATTATAAATTGGTATTAGAATATAACAGTAAATGTCCACAATGCCCTTCTGCATACCAGCCAATTTTGAGTGAACTTCCATAAAGTTTCAGGATATTTTGAATATTCCCCAATGCATAACTACCTAATTAAACAATAGTATAATACAATATACACATACCATTACATAAAATACAACATCACACTGCAATTGTAATCACCAAAAATCACATTCGCCCATCATGAGACCGTTAAGAATTAACTACATTATTGTAAATTTCTTTGATAAATCCTTTCAGAGGGTATTTCTTAAAACAACTTAAATATTGGAGAACTTAATAGCAGTATGAAGATTAATTTGGGATCGAATATATAATTAACAAAAGTTTATGGCTCTAATGAGACAAAGCCTACTGTTAAACGCATCTCTCATGTCGTACTTTGCATTTATATTTTAGAACACCAAGTAATTTCTCATCCTCACCAAATCCTGAAACGCTACAGCAAATTATCATCATCATGCAACAAATCTTTTACCTCTTCACGAGTTCAAGCCCCATCAAATTTCAATACAATCAACCCCCTTCCATACCAATCATAACCTTCCAAATAGGATGATTAACATTAGCTTGGGGACGAAATGAAAACGTGGGTTTAGTAATCTCCCGAGTTAGACTGGGTTTGGATAGAATTTGTTAGCGGGAAGGTTATGATATTAACCTATCTAAAATTGTGTTTGTTTACACTTTTAAGTTAGCAAGGGTCGATGGGAGAGCTAATAAGTAAAAAATTCATCAACTTTGGCTTGGTGGAGAGGAGAGGAGGAAGAGTAGGGACAAATCTAAAAGCTCTCTGGTGGAGGCTTTTAGAGGGGAAGGGGTGGTGAGGGAGAGTAGGGGGAGGAGAGAGAAACTCAAATTTTGAACTAAAAAAGATAGAAATGAGAATCCATCCGATTTAGAGGGATAGGGGAGGAGAGAGACTATTCATGTGGTTAATGCCTTTTTTTATCCTCATGTAATGTAGTGTTATTGTAACCGTCACTATTCTTGGACCTGAGATGCAAGCCTAAAGGGGGGCTAAATAGGATTGCCTAATGTTTTTCACCTAAACACAGATATGCAGAGGAATAAAAGGAATATTCCCATATGCATAGTACAATGTGAATTTTATTATTGTATTGCCCCTAGTTATTGCTTTAATTACCATTTTATCTAACCCTTAATTTATTACTAATATTTTAATGGAGGGCATTTTTGTTAAAATTAATGGTGTTAGCCTAATTCTAACTGTGGACAACTTAGGGTATTTTATGCTACTTTTACAACTTAGGGTATTTTATGCTACTTTTACAACTTAGGGTATTTTATGCTACTTTTACAACTTAGGGTATTTTATGCTACTTTTACAACTTAGGGTATTTTATGCTACTTTTACAACTTAGGGTATTTTATGCTACTTTTACAACTTAGGGTATTTATGTGTACAGATAGTAAAACATTAGGGTATTTAAGTGCCATTTAGCCTAACTATTTTGCAAACATGTTGAGCTGAGAGCACATGCAAAGTCTCTAGCAGGATTTAGCTCTCCATCCCTCACAAATGTCAGTTACAGCAATAATGTAAAATCCAACAACTAACAACACATGGTGGTAAACAAAAATATCAACCACTTTAATTTGATGACAGACTTGTCAGTACCCTTGCATGCCTACTGTATAACAATTCATATCCAAACATACATCTAGGTAAGTGTTAACATAAATACCTCCAAATGTGTCAATATTAAGGTGACAGGTCTACATCTCTCAACAAATAATTCTTTTCACTTTACTATTAAACTTTTACATCAGGTCTTTTTCAGGCTTAAATCCAAATGGGTTAACTTCATCTTTGAAGCACGTAGATCCAATTTCCTAACTAACCAATTCAATCAAAATTATGGCTCTGATTTGGTTCTCCCAATTAGACTTCAGATTATTTGGTCTCGATCTAAAATGAAATGAAACTAGCAAGAATGCAGGGTAAAACAGCAGTTGAAATTCGTCGAGAAATTGTTAAAATAATGCAATTTACAACAAAAGAAATCTCCATAAAACATCTACTGGCTCTTGACCTAATAGCTTCCCATGATAGAAATTAAAATCAATTTATTTATCTCAGCCCCTCTTGTGTATGAGTAAAATTTTTTGGGAACCATTATGTATTTTTCTGCTGACAACTTAATACAAAGTCAATCTCCAAATTTATCAAATAACCAGTTTCATTAGAAAAGGGAAAAGTTCTGAGGTTCGATGTTATCATTATTCAACACAGACACTGCTTCCCATTATCAATAATCCTCTAAATTTTCATATCATTTTAGGCCAAACTTTTTGATAATTAGGTTATTGATCCATGCTTTGAGCTAAATGTTTGCCCCCAAAATCCTAATTCATTTAAAGAACCTGAATCAAGAACTAAACAGTATGCAACAATTATATATACCCAACACTTAAATAACAAAACCCCCAAAATCATCAAACTCGATCACTAATTTCAACCAAAACGCCAAAAGTTGTGACCTTAAATCAAGAAATAAACTTCCAACAAGAACATCAAGGCAAACAAAAACCGCACCAAAATTACTAACCATCAAGATCAACATCTCCTTTATACAATTTACAAAAAAAAAAACCTAGCTCCAAGAACCATAAAAACAGTCAAAATTAACAACTTTAACTTACGTAGATAGTCTACAGACTTCAATCATACACAGAACGGCGCAGTGACGCCACGTCGGCATATCGGACACGCCGGCGATCTCAGCAGCCACCGATCAACACAGTCCCTATGAAACGAGTGCCCGCACGGCGGAAGATTCCGGCACCTATCCCCGTCCCTAAACCCCTCCAAACAAACCGAGCAATCCGTCGAAGACGTCATCGCCGCCGATGAGCAGAATCCAAAAGACGGCATAGCCTTCAGATCTCGAGGCGAGAGGCCGAAGGAGTTAAGATTAGGGCTAGGGTTTTGCAGTGAGCAAAGGGCGGTGAGAGGTTGTGAGCAATGGGGCAATGCGTCAAGGTTGAATCCGATGTCGAGGCCGCCGAGGGGAAGCACGGAGTTTCAGCAAAACCTCCTCAGCAGCTCAATGTAGCAGAAGAAGAAAAAAGTCTCTCTGGGATCAAGAGGATGACTCTGATACCATGTTAAGAATAGAGCTTTAGGGAAGAGAAGAGACTTGTTTTATATATTGTATTGAACTGCTTAAATACAAGAGTAAGAGGAGAGGTTCTAGAATTCTAATCGATGTGGGACTAAAATAAAGGAAAGCAGATACCATAATACTACTATATCTAAAGGGGTTTCTTCACTATGAAAGAGTTTACCTGAATCATAGACCCGATTCAGTATGCTTACAAGACCGCACCTTATTATCTACCTGAAACTAGTCGTCTAACCTAACTCTCACAATGAGTACCTCCTAGCTAGCTAGTCCCAACCCTCAATTGAACCGGCTTGAGTGTGTCGTAAAAGAAGTTGAATGAAATACCAAAAACAAATAACAATTGAGTTCAAATCTGAAAATGATCTTACAGCCCTTTCGATTAACAAACAGTCCTTCGAAAGGTCTAAGCGAATCTTGATGAAGAACGGGGATAAAGATTAACTCCAAAAGAGACTCTCCTCGCTGTGAACTGATTGGATGGTGTTGTGCGCTATGAGTGAGGGTTTGACGAGGCTCCGAGGGACCGGAAAAGGTCTCCTTGATCACCAACAACAAAACCTAGAGGAGTTGTGCGCTATGAGTGAGAGTTTGACGAGGCTCCGAGAGACTGGAAAAGCTCTCCTTGATCACCAACAACAAAACCCTAGATCTCTCCCTCCCTCCCTCCCTCCCTCTCTCAATTAGGTTAGGAAAGAATATCCCCAAAGCATGGGAGAGGATGGAGACTTCATGTGCAACGAAAGGCTTAGATCAAAACACCAAAAACTCCATCAGTCGATTTCACCATCGATGGTGAATCTCGACCATTGATAGTGTCGAGCGACCATCAATGGTGGAGTGACGCCATCGATGATATAGATGTCTCTGGACATGTGCACCATCGATGACACATACGAACCATCCATGGTCTCCATGCACCATCGATAGTCGATGTGCACCATCGATGGTTAGTGCTGGAATCAGCTTTTGAGCTGATTTTTGCAAAGCGGTACAAAATTTAAGGGAATCTCAAAAAAATATAAAAACCAAAGGAAGAGAATTTAGATAGTACTCTAGATGATATTACAATTCATGTTGTGTTCATTAATTTTCTCTTTTTGCAAAAAAAAGACTTTTCTCTGTACCAAAATAGAGAAAAATAGTCAGACTGAAGTGATAACCAACTGCACCAGGAAACCGTTGTGTTGATATATTCTTGTAGAATACTCCAATTATAATCTATATAGAGGCAGCAAACATATAGAACAATTAATCCATGCTTGTCCTTTATAAAGAGGGGGACAAGGAAAAAAAAAGGCCAAAAAGAATCACTTTAACCTAAAGGCCCAAATCAAGTCGTTATGACCATCAACAAAAGTAAAGCTTAAACCTTCTGAAACGAAAATAGTGAATTTGGATTCTGCAAACAAAGTAAGCTTAGTCCATGGTTAACTCTGGAAAATATTCTCTCAATTCACCCTGAAACAAAAGAGAAGTATATCAAAATTTATCCTCGAGCTGAAGTTTAAAACCATGGAAATTGGAGAACAAGCAGCATGTTTACCGAAGAGTTTCATGAAAAGAAATGTCAAATATCACAAAATATACAGATGATGGAACATTATGCTCAGCTGTGGATAAAATTTCTTATAGAAAATCACGTTATCCCACCCTTCCATCTAAAGATCCTTTACTCGTCTTTCTGAAGTTGAAGATTGAATGAACATAAATTGGACGGCTGCAAAGCCTATACCTCTATTGCATAGTATGATCGTCTCTTCTACCTCTTATTTTGCCAGGATTTGCTTCCAATTAATAAAGGTTGATTCGTGTTCATACCGGGTTTTGAAAACTCGGTTAATAATTAAGTAATTATTTATTTATTTATTTTGCAGGACATTAGATTGTTATTTCCAAACTAGATTGCACAGACTCTTGAAATCATTAAGCTGTGTTAGGTCATAGACATGGTAAGCACATATATCCAACACATGTATTGGACACGACATTATGTTTATATGTTAGTCTAGATGCCAAGTTAGTGCCAATCTCCTAACGGGATGCTACATTGATAAGCCAAAGATAGAGGGTGTAGAGTCGAAAAAAGTTTATTGATTGAATGAATGGGTTTACAATCAAATTTTCTCGATTACAGAGGAAGAGAAGATTGATTCGACTTCTCTTTTAAGGTGGGTTTTCGGTAGCGATAGGAATGCTTCACTCAATGCTCACGTAGAGATCCGCTTTCCGTTGACGATCAGAACAAAAATGTTGATGATTGATGAAGAACTCGATCTCTCTTACGCGCAAGTGCTGGATTTTCCAAAAGTCCCCTGTTCATAGCTATTCACGGCTATTTATAGGGCTTTAAGCATGTAACTATCATGCTAGAATCGTGGAAGCGTGGGTTAGTGGGCATAGCGATGCCCACCACTTAACCCACGTGGTTGTTGTGGCTTCGTGGCCTTTGGGTTTGCCGGTGACCGTTAGATGGCGATAGCTCTTCATGTTGAACCTTGATTGAATGGCGAGCTTGAGCTTCTTGAACCGTTATGCAGGCAAATTCGATTGCATAACGAGGTCCGCTACTTGGATGAACTTCAGCTATATGACTAGCTTTCTTTGTTTGGCGAAGTGGTTGAATTGGAGCACATCGGTGGTTGGAATTGCAAGCGGCGAAGTTATGATGTTGCGCAGTAATCGTCATCACATACGATGGTTGCGAGAGGGTGGACCCGTGGTCGCGAGGAATTACGGTGGACCGGATCTTGCAAGCGGCGAGTTATGATGTTGCAGCAGTAATCGGCTGTCACATACGATGGTTGCGAGAGGGTGGACCTGTGGTCGCGAGAGGAATTACGGTGACCGGATCTTGCAAGCATCGGTGAGTGGAAAGCACTTGGATGGAGAGAGCTTGACTAGAGGCTGGCCAAGGAGCGAGAAATCTCGCTAAGGCAATTCGTTGAACACCCTATGTGCATGCGATGAATAGTTTGTGCAATTACACCAATCGGAGCAGCGATGGTGTTGGTAGGTAGAGGTTTGCGGTGGAGGAACTGTTAGGGTTTCGCAAGGCGAGAGTTTGCAGCGATAGAGTTTGGACAAGGGTCGAAGCCGCAAGGATGATGACAACCACGGAGTTGAACAACGACGACGAGGGTTATCCTTAGCAGCAATGGCGGCCAAGAAGAGGTTACTATCGAAGTTGGTGTCGAAGCAGCGAGGTTCAAGATGAACAATAACTCCGTGGGTGAACAGTACCCCCAGGTGAACAGTGTCATTCGGCAAAGATTAGGGCTAGGGTTTTGCAGTGAGCAAAGGGCGGTGAGAGGTTGTGAGCAATGGGGCAATGCGTCAAGGTTGAATCCGATGTCGAGGCCGCCGAGGGGAAGCACGGAGTTTCAGCAAAACCTCCTCAGCAGCTCGATGTAGCAGAAGAAGAAAAAAGTCTCTCTGGGATCAAGAGGATGACTCTGATACCATGTTAAGAATAGAGCTTTAGGGAAGAGAAGAAACTTGTTTTATTCATTGTATTAAACCGCTAAATACAAGAGTAAGAGTAGAGGTTCTAGAATTCTAATCGATGTGGGACTAAACTAAAGGAAAGCGAGATACCCTAATACTATTATATCTAACATCCCTCGTCAAACTTTGGCGTTGTGGGTGTTCCTCGCCGAACTTTGGCGTTGTGGGTGTTCCTCGCCGAACTTTGGCGTTGTGGGCGAGCCTCGGCGGACCAGTTGTGGCGGACCTCGTCGGACCATTGTTGAGCTTCGTTTCGTACGAACCTCGTGTTAAGATCGAACTCCGCCCACGCATCGAACCTCTGTTGAACGCCGAGCCACGCAGCCTGTGGCTTAACTCTTGTCTCTTAGCATTTCCTAAGGCTTACGTGAGAACACGCTACTACCTAAAAGGTCGTAACTTTCAAGCCGCATCGTCGAATCGGACGAATTATATATGAAAATCGACTATCTCGGCGAGGCGAAGCCAATTGTTTCTGGCCATTTTGCCCAATTCCTTCCGGTTCGAGATATCAGCACTTTTGTCTATTTTGTAAAGTCAAACATTCAGTGAACTTAACCTTTAGGCGGACCGACTTCACTCGGATGGACCCTTAAGCTCTTTTGCTCATTCCGAGTTGCTGTGTAGGGATTAAGGCAATTTTTATTGCCTACAGAGGGTGCTTGGGAAACTTTAAGACTGTTGGGTCATCATGTAGTTTTAAGCTCGTGCAACTAAGGAGTTAACCTCAGAAATCATCCTGATTGAGAAAAAGTTTAGAACATAGAGAGGGATCATAATTTTTCATGACAAACCATAGTTAACCATAAAACAAATACAATGCAAAATATAAAACAGAAGACACTCTTAAGAATATATCATGTGGATTGCAAATATGTTCTGTTCTTGAAATAAATAAAAAATCATTATTTATAGATTTACCACATACCAATATACATACGTAGGTAGGTATCTGAAATATATTGAGTTGTGCATGCACCACACTAATCATCATTATAATATAGAATCAACATGCATAGTACAATCAGAAAAGAAGAAAGCTGTGCCTCATATATATACATGTGTGTCTGTCTATATATTCTTATGGATATATAAATGGAAAGTAATTAGAAGCATGCATGAGACCTGACCTGTTCCCCACCTAGAATAGAATTCCATAATGAGAAGCTGCCCCAGCATAATATCCCCCCTTCTCATGTCCGGCCTCAGATAGTTCAGCCACCTTAGTCGGTAGCTCTTTCCCATTGGCTTCAACCCTTATAATTTATCTCATATATCACAATCCACACATACACTACCAAAAAAGAAACACAAAAGAAAGAGAAATTAAGAAAGAACAAGAGCTACTTAAAATACCTGAAGATTTGGATAGTGTATTCCAAATATCGTCATGTGGTTAGCTATGAAGTTAATAAGGACAAAAACTACTTAAGTCTCCTTCCTCTTCTAAAACTCTTTCTCAGCAGCTCCCTTCAACCCACATCAATGTCCATGTTTCACTTATAGGATAAACTCTCTTTATATTTGGTTGTTAAACACCGTGTAATGCTATTGGATGGTGTCAATGTAAAGACCCTTCAACTTCACCACTGATTCCACATGACCTTTAAGAGTGTGCAGCTCCTGTTGCCTGACCAAATAATACATTACCAAAGAATACATGTTTTAGCCTCCAGAAATGTAGAAGCTTTGGGGGAAAATTCAATGTAGAAGAAACAAGGCTTGACTAGAACGAGGGATGACAAACCATGCGACTTTTGCTTGCTTCCTTGGCCTGCTACTAGAGTTTGCAACGTGCCAAAAGAAATCGCCCAAGTCAGATATCAATGATAGACAATTTTATATTTGAAGTCCCTAACTCAAGGCTGTTAGGACTTATCACACTGTTAATTTTGTGTACCTATCTCTCAAAAGTTGATTTGTCCAGTTTGGTGGAAATGCATTTGTTAGATGAAACATACTTTCAAAACGAATGTTGGGGAATATAAATCTTACAACCTGAGCAACGAGAAAAGCGGAGACCAAGAAAAGTCCAGGCACTCAACAAAGAACCAGCCACAAGGTCGAGTGACAAAGATGAGGGCCTGGCTCATTATACTGACTTGCAGGTACAGAGAAGCCACCATTCATCATCACTGTGCCTAATTGACCATACACCGAATTTGTCATGCCCAGACAAGAGAATAAAACATGTTATTAATAGTTACCTCAATTAACAGAAGCAAGTTAATTCACAGAAACAAGAACTTGCTTGCAGAACAGGAAACTACAACTGCTTATAAGAAACTAACAAATATTGCTTATCTACTCTTCTATATGTAAAGGAGAACCCAGCGAATCACTGTTCATATAACAGTAAATCCTTATGGACCCCATTATTTGACTGACAAAAAACTCCAGCTCATTTTGAATTTAAATCTCTGAGCTGTTCGCCACTACTCAAACCGAAAAAAACTCACCTCTCTCACGCTCTCTCTCTCTCTACAACTCTCTCTTATCTCCTTTCCTCCCCCAAATGAAGAGAACCCTACACCGCCTCCGACGAGTTCCCCTCCTCCCCCGTCGCCTCCTCCCTCCACCGCCTCCGACGAGCACCTCATCCGGACCCTAATCACCAACCTCAACTCCCCCGACCTCGACCTCCAGCAGCGCTCCGCCTCCTCGCCAAGCACAACGCCGACAACGGCCTCAAGATCGCGGCCTCCGGCATCGTCCAACCCCTAATCTCCCCTACTCAAATAACCCTGATTTATGAGGCACTCAAAGGTGAGATTTTTCTTAATCCTAAATTTTCTAGGGTTTTTCCTTGGTCCTCAATTTTACTGTGAAATTCTTTTGTTGTTTACTTGAATTATGAAGTTAAATAGATTGGTACAAAGCTGCGAATTTTATCAGATATCTTTCTCTTGCCATCTAATGCTTCCTTACTCAAGTAACTCTCATGCCTTTTTTTTTTCCCGTCTCAATTTAGTTGAATGTGTTTGCTTTGATCTACAATTGGTTTTATGTTTAATGATAGTTTTACACTCATGATTGATTTGATGAAATGATTTAAAATTAAGCATATTTAGTAATTTTTGCACATTTCCAACATCTAGCATGATGAGTCCAGATCGATTATTTCACTAAATATATAATTAGTTCTCTGATTACTAATGATTAATGGGCTTTGAATGATATAGGATTTTCCTTGGTCATGGAAAGTTAAAATATCTCGAAAGAGATTTTCAAAATATTAGCAAATATTGATGACCATTGAGGAGTCGATTATTATCAGAGTCTTCTTCATCACATTGTTAAGAGCAATTCTGATTTTTTTTCACAGTTCAAAGAGGTAAAATTGAAACTTAAATATATAGTTCAATTAGTTTTCTTTGGAATTTCGATGTTATTTTTTTGCAAATGTTGTCAAATATTAGGGTGTAGCTTTTGGAGTTCGAGTTTAATCGCCTAAAATTGAGAAACAAGAGATTTTAAAATTGAATTTACCTACTTAAATTAAATTTATTAATATATAGTTTGAAACATATTTTAACAAATAGCTTATATTTCAATATTCTGAGGCGTGGTCTTTTCTTGCTTATATTAATTTCTAAATTTGTGCTTTAGTTCTCTAAATTTGTCATGCGACGATTATATTTGTTACCAAACTTAATCTTCATATCTTTAAGTGCCTTATTTTTAGATTACTGAGAATTTATTTATTTATTTTGCAGGACATTAGATTGTTATTTCCAAACTAGATTGCACAGACTCTTGAAATCATTAAGCTGTGTTAGGTCATAGACATGATAAGCACATATATCCAACACATGTATTGGACACGACATTATGTTTATATGTTAGTCTAGATGCCAAGTTAGTGCCAATCTCCTAACGGGATGCTACATTGATAAGCCAAAGATAGAGGGTGCTTGGGAAACTTTAAGACTGTTGGGTCATCATGTAGTTTTAAGCTCGTGCAACTAAGGAGTTAACCTCAGAAATCATCCTGATTGAGAAAAAGTTTAGAACATAGAGAGGGATCATAATTTTTCATGACAAACCATAGTTAACCATAAAACAAATACAATGCAAAATATAAAACAGAAGACACTCTTAAGAATATATCATGTGGATTGCAAATATGTTCTGTTCTTGAAATAAATAAAAAATCATTATTTATAGATTTACCACATACCAATATACATACGTAGGTAGGTATCTGAAATATATTGAGTTGTGCATGCACCACACTAATCATCATTATAATATAGAATCAACATGCATAGTACAATCAGAAAAGAAGAAAGCTGTGCCTCATATATATACATGTGTGTCTGTCTATATATTCTTATGGATATATAAATGGAAAGTAATTAGAAGCATGCATGAGACCTGACCTGTTCCCCACCTAGAATAGAATTCCATAATGAGAAGCTGCCCCAGCATAATATCCCCCCTTCTCATGTCCGGCCTCAGATAGTTCAGCCACCTTAGTCGGTAGCTCTTTCCCATTGGCTTCAACCCTTATAATTTATCTCATATATCACAATCCACACATACACTACCAAAAAAGAAACACAAAAGAAAGAGAAATTAAGAAAGAACAAGAGCTACTTAAAATACCTGAAGATTTGGATAGTGTATTCCAAATATCGTCGCCTTGGTTAGCTATGAAGTTAATAAGGACAAAAACTACTTAAGTCTCCTTCCTCTTCTAAAACTCTTTCTCAGCAGCTCCCTTCAACCCACATCAATGTCCATGTTTCACTTATAGGATAAACTCTCTTTATATTTGGTTGTTAAACACCGTAATGCTATTGGATGGTGTCAATGTAAAGACCCTTCAACTTCACCACTGATTCCACATGACCTTTAAGAGTGTGCAGCTCCTGTTGCCTGACCAAATAATACATTACCAAAGAATACATGTTTTAGCCTCCAGAAATGTAGAAGCTTTGGGGGAAAATTCAATGTAGAAGAAACAAGGCTTGACTAGAACGAGGGATGACAAACCATGACTTTTGCTTGCTTCCTTGGCCTGCTACTAGAGTTTGCAACGTGCCAAAAGAAATCGCCAAGTCAGATATCAATGATAGACAATTTTATATTTGAAGTCCCTAACTCAAGGCTGTTAGGACTTATCACACTGTTAATTTTGTGTACCTATCTCTCAAAAGTTGATTTGTCCAGTTTGGTGGAAATGCATTTGTTAGATGAAACATACTTTCAAAACGAATGTTGGGGAATATAAATCTTACAACCTGAGCAACGAGAAAAGCGGAGACCAAGAAAAGTCCAGGCACTCAACAAAGAACCAGCCACAAGGTCGAGTGACAAAGATGAGGGCCTGGCTCATAATACTGACTTGCAGGTACAGAGAAGCCACCATTCATCATCACTGTGCCTAATTGACCATACACCGAATTTGTCATGCCCAGACAAGAGAATAAAACATGTTATTAATAGTTACCTCAATTAACAGAAGCAAGTTAATTCACAGAAACAAGAACTTGCTTGCAGAACAGGAAACTACAACTGCTTATAAGAAACTAACAAATATTGCTTATCTACTCTTCTATATGTAAAGGAGAACCCAGCGAATCACTGTTCATATAACAGTAAATCCTTATGGACCCCATTATTTGACTGACAAAAACTCCAGCTCATTTTGAATTTAAATCTCGAGCTGTTCGCCACTACTCAAACCAAAAACTCACCTCTCTCACGCTCTCTCTCTCTACAACTCTCTTATCTCCTTTCCTCCCCAAATGAAGAGAACCCTACACCGCCCGACGAGCACCTCATCCGACCCTAATCACCAACCTCAACTCCCCGACCTCGACCTCCAGCAGCCTCCGCCTCCTCGCCAAGCACAACGCCGACAACGGCCTCAAGATCGCGGCCTCCGGCATCGTCCAACCCCTAATCTCCCCTACTCAAATAACCCTGATTTATGAGGCACTCAAAGGTGAGATTTTTCTTAATCCTAAATTTTCTAGGGTTTTTCCTTGGTCCTCAATTTTACTGTGAAATTCTTTTGTTGTTTACTTGAATTATGAAGTTAAATAGATTGGTACAAAGCTGCGAATTTTATCAGATGTCTTTCTCTTGCCATCTAATGCTTCCTTACTCAAGTAACTCTCATGCCTTTTTTTTTCCCGTCTCAATTTAGTTGAATGTGTTTGCTTTGATCTACAATTGGTTTTATGTTTAATGATAGTTTTACACTCATGATTGATTTGATGAAATGATTTAAAATTAAACTGTAACATATTTAGTAATTTTGCCCACATTTCCAACATCTAGCATGATGAGTCCGAATCGATTATTTCACTAAATATATAATTAGTTCTCTCGATTACTAATGATTAATGGGCTTTGAATGATATAGGATTTTCCTTGGTCATGGAAAGTTAAAATATCTCACCGAAAGAGATTTTCAAAATATTAGCAAATATTGATGACCATTGAGGAGTCGATTATTATCCGAGTCTTCTTCATCACATTGTTAAGAGCAATTCTTGATTTTTTTATACAGTTCAAAGAGGTAAAATTGAAACTTAAACCGCCATATAGTTCAATTAGTTTTCTTTGGAATTTCGATGTTATTTTTTTGCAAATGTTGTCAAATATTAGGGTGTAGCTTTTGGAGTTCGAGTTTAATCGCCTGAAATTGAGAAACAAGAGATTTTAAAATTGAATTTACCTACTTAAATTAAATTTATTAATATATAGTTTGAAACATATTTTAACAAATAGCTTATATTTCAATATTTACAGACGTGGTTTGCTTAATTCTTGCTTATATTAATTTCTAAATTTGTGCTTTAGTTCTCCAAATTTGTCATGCACGATTATCGTTATTTGTTACCAAACTTAATCTTCATATCTTTAAGTGCCTTATTTTCGCTACTGTAATTCAATTAATTTTTTTAATTTAAAACAAAAGGGAGGGAAATGATATTTTGATATATTTGTTACCAAATATAATCTTATGCAAAATCTTTAGATGCCTTATTTTCGCTACCATAAATCATATATATATAGACGCCAAGACGCCAAGACACATATTTTGTAGTGTTACAACTGTCGTCATAGTAACATACCCTCCAAGCCGATAATAGTAATTGATTCAAAGGTGCAAGAGGTTGAAAAGGGGGAATAGAAGAAGGCAATAAGAAAGCCCTTACTTGGAGAACACATACATGTAATCTCTAATTTTTATTTTTCTCTGTCTTTTCTCATGTCATTATATATGCGTACGTTTGTTTCTTGCTATTTTGTGCTTAGTGCATTGTTTATTGACATAGAATTGGGTTACAAGCATATTTTTAATTTGAAATTACTACGTAATTGTGAAAACAAAAATATTAGATCAAGTAAGAAGCTAAAGTTACATATCAAGAACCATTTGATAATAATCTCTTATTTGATTGAACACTATAATTTGCATTTCATTTGTTAGTGTATATGCCTTATAAAATTTTTGTTGATGAACCTAATAATCTTTAATTGTGAGATTACAATCTCAATCTTGATTTCATTTAGTTCAATTAGTGTTATATATTTGAGCATTCTCAGATTTTATTTATTTCTCGATTTGGTTTTGATTTTGATGAGTTTTATCGATTTTTATAGGGTTATGAAATAGGATTTTAAACTTCTCAATTGATGTCACTCAGACACTTGCGTAACCCCAAACACATCGATATTCAATCTATATTAAACCCTCATCTTTACTTGACCGAAGTTCCTTTATTTGTGCACTATGTGTAGATAAGACCCAAAGATACTCCAAGATCTCTCTTTGTTTAGGATTTTTATTTTCAATTCAGATTAAATTAGGTTTTCATCTTCACTTTTATTTCTTTTGTTTCAGCCCTTGAAATTTGAGACTTCGACAAACAAACATGGCATTTTAATCTCAAATCCTACTTGAATACATTATTTTCTATATGTGAGTCTAAATTATGGTTTTCATCTTTATTTTTCTTTCTTTTGTATCAAAAGATTACTTTGCGGTCCTTTGTTTTCCTTATTAATCTTCAGTAGTTGTTGTTAGATAACTGAGTGTTTTATTTTTGAGTTATTGAAGGATTTTGTGTAATTTGCTTTGAGATTGATTGGGTGTTCCAATTTGATGATTACAGGAGGAAAAAATAGGGGTTTATTAATGTCCCTGCCCTTGTCGTGCCCCATTTCTCCCCCGTTGTCATTCTCAGAGGCAGCAACGATGTCGAAGGAGGATTCATTAGCGCCCATTGGAGGAGTCATCCCATGTGATATGGGCCTTATAGAGAAGAATCATGAGGGAGATGTGGGGCCATAGAGTATTCTCTTGAACTTATTTGGTCATTTTCGATTTGCTTTGACTCTCAAAAGGACAGATCCTATGAATATTACTTTGCATCAAGTATGATGCTTTTTTTCAAAAGATTATGCCGAATCATTATTTTTTAAGAAATAGATGGAGTATTCTCTTGAATTATGACTTGACGGTTATTCAGAGAGCTTTTACTTTGAGAACATGTAAAGGTGATCTCTATTTGTCTCTTCTTTTTAATTTATTAATACATATTTATGTTTTTTGTTGTGACTTTGGGCTTAATGCATTATCAGGACATTTTAGATTTCTTTATCATTAGTTTTCGTTATATGAAATATTAAATTTGTTAAAAATTATAATAAGCTATAGCTCTTTACTACACTTCATTGTATCCAAGGTAGCTTTTTTGTAATTTTTTAATTTTTTATTTCATATCGAAGCTTTGTGCTTAGTGCTATTTTGTCTCACTTTGCTGTTTGGTTATTCAACTTTGTTTACTTTTATGACATCTCTCCTCTCTAACAATCTTTAGTTTTCTGTTTACAATGAGGAATATCTAATGGGGATACCATATAAATGAGAATAGCCTTTAAGCCTACTTCTACAATTAGGGTAAGCCAATTCTCACGACACCATATTCATAATATGCTAATTATTTTTCTTATATGTCCTAATTCAAAGAATGGCCATAAACAAATTGTGCACTGAAACCATGAATTTATTTCTTGAACTTTATTTGATTTATTTAAACTTCGTCTCTTTAATATAGGTGACAACTTCGATTAGAAAATTTTTAAATTTGCACATTCCTATCTAACTCTGTCATCTCAGTTCCTGTGCTAGGTTCATAATATTACATGTGAGTATTACTTGACTGACTTCCTATTTTTATCTTATATTCTCCTTTTTATATTATGGAGTTGATGATTTTCATTCCTAACTATTCTCCTTTATTTAGTCAGAATTTTGATTGGAGCTGATGATTTTGATTTTCATCTCTTGAAGTTGATGTGGAGTGTGGCTGCATATCTTTTGTGCTTAAAGCTAAGATTTTGAGAGGTAAGAAAATGTAATTGATTTTGCTATATCTTTTTGATACAAAACTAGGGTTTTGATGAGGAATTGATATGTCGATTAAATATTTTAGGCTTTTGGCTTGAGATTATGCGCATGTTTTAGGGTTCTAGCTCTGTGACTCAAAGCTTGGATTTTGACGTGGCTTAATATGCTGGATTTATTTGACAGGATTATGCTGGAATTTACTTGGAACATTTTATCATTTTTATAGAGAGATATAAATAGGTTTTCAAGTCAAAACAATGAATTGAATATGCAGATTCAAACCAGGGAGCGCCAAGCAAAATTGAAAGATGGTAACTTTCAATTTGTTGTTAGTTTGTTGAATTCTTTTTGATATAGTCAAATATTAGTTAAAAAAAGGGGCCAGGCTTTGCACGGGGTACACACTACGATTTGTAGCGGCAAACAATTAAAGGTTAGATTTTTCCATTCTTTTTGCATATTCTTCTTTATTTAATTTTCAAGATCCCTAGGGTTTATTTATACTTGGTTGTTTGTGATCTAATTTCTTGAATTTACTTGGATTTGAAAGTTGGAAAACTGAAATGATTTGGAGTTGTGAAAGGAACTATCGCTATTAGCCTTGCCAAGTGAACAAGGATTACAAGGTGAGAAGTTTTGACTTATCAGATGCTTTAAATATCATTGTACATTTTGTTTCCTTTTTCCCCACTTTTTTGTTCGAATTTTCGATTAACTTTAGAGAACCTGGATATTGCAATAGTCAAGGTGTCTAATTATCTTGCGCCCTCAGGAGAGGATAAACGCGCTACAGGTCAGTGGCATCCAATATATGTAGTTATGATATCCAACTAGAGATATTCAAGTTATGTTGCATGTGAAGACATGTGATTTTTATATTGAATAAAGGATTAATTTGCAATAACTCTAGGAAATGTTGAATATGTTGTGTAATAAAATGGGTATATATGATTTTGTGGTAGGTTTTGTAGCGTGTCTTTTGTATTAAGTTTATTCGAATAGAGTACATGCATGATCAAGTAGATGTTTCATGATAGTCTCTATGATTAGTTACTAATCTGAAATTTATAGTTAAGATGCATCAATACAAGTGAATTCTCTAATGATGCTCTATAGATGTAGCCTTTTCCATGTAAATAATTTCCATTTAGGTTCCAAGTAGTTTTATGATATGAACTAAATTGGAGGTTTCCTTAATGCATTTTTTTCATTTGATATCTCAATTTTACAACACAAAAGTGATCAAAATGTCTTGGATGATTTTTAATGATATTTAGAGTTAATAACTTCTTTGAGAGGTTTGAAAAGGATTTATCCACGTGAGAACATTATACGGTAGGAGGTATTCAAACTTGGTAAAGTAGCTTCTTTATACTTGAGTTATCTTTGTGTTTTTCATCTCGGTATTCTCCATGCATATTCAACTTCTGAGCTCTTTCATCTTGGTTATTAATTTTTTAGCTCTTTGGCACGAAATATGAATGTATTTGTATTCCTTACTTTAATCATTGTGTTAGATTTCTTTAAATTTTTTAGACTCAAGGTTTTGTTGATGGGAAATGAACCTAATGTTAAATGTTTATTCCCAAGTGGTTCTTATAGGTTGATGTTTTCCTCCAATGGTTATTCGTTATATTTTATTTACTAATTGGTTCTTACAGCTTGTATGTTCGCTACTAAGTAGCCATGTGAGTTAGTAATTGAGAGATAACTATCTAATTGTATTTAAGTCTTCTTTGAAATCTAGAATAATATTAGTAGCTTCTAGCTTTTAGGAACTATGAAGTGCTACTTCGACGTAAAATGTTGCTATTGCAACTCGAAATTTGTGTTATAAATTAGTATAATTGTGAAGACTATAATGTGAATGAGCCCTTTATTATTTGAGTACTTAATACTTAGTATTGTGGTAAAAAAGCCAAAGTTTTAATTTCTTTTGATGTACATTAATAATTAGTTTATAATTGGTGTGTATTGAGATTACTGACGTACTTTTGTTAACTTTTGACTTTCATGTCCTTTTAACTTAGATTCAAGCTCTCTTTAGACTTCCATGTACAAGGATGCTCATCAAAAGAGTGTAAAGGTAATGTCACTTTTTTCAAACCCTTTGTTCTTCTTTATAAGTTATTTAAAATTGAGATATCAAATCTACTCTATCCCGGGCTATGAAAGAGAGTGAGAAATCTTCAGAGATATCAATTTTAAGTTGTAATTTGTTATCACATGAATCTAACTAGAAGAATGCAAGAGTCTTAGCATGTTATTAAGTGTAACATTTAGATATATTTCTCAGAGGAATATGAACATTCATACAACGATTCTTTAAGTTAATGTTTAAGTCCATATGTCTGGGTACAATGCAGTTTATAATCCCATTTTCATACCAATAATGCAATTATTTGAAGCTGTTGGATACTTTGCTTGAAGAAGACATGCTTCAGCTGTTAAAATTATTTAATAGATGTGGTATGAGGCTTCAAGTCTTAGCCTTGCTAACAGTTTGGTCATAGGCTAGCTGAAGAGCATTTGGGGTCTGTTTATGATTTTTTTTTCTAATTCATTGCCGTGTTGTTCAAGATCTCTATTTGCAAGTGAGGATATAGTTTTATTGCTTTAATCAACACTATGAAAATGCTACTTTCATTGACAAATTAATCTCTCAAACTCCCATATCTCTCTACTTTTCAAGTTCAGGTCCTCTTTAGCTTCATGGATTTTCACAGTTCATTGTGAATTTTCACTTTTACTCAAGTTTATTGTGGTGAATTATGGCTTAGTTTGAAAAAACCCAATATGGATTATTATTTTCATGAAATATTTAGTTATGAGTATTTGTCATTTGGGATATTTATGAGTGGGAGTGAAGTGGGTTTGATGCTATTGTATAACTTATGCTTTTGATGCTCTTGAGAAAATCACTTTAGTGTTTGCAAGTGGAGTATAATGTGATTCTTCAACAACTTGCTTGATTATTATGAAGTTGTAGATATTTTTCTTTTAGAAAATTCAGAAGTTGTTGGATAATATTGTCTAATTATATGATATTTTGTAGCATAAAGAATCTAAACTGATCTTGCCCTCTATAACTCTTATTCTCGTACGTCCCATTTACAAGAAAATTTTTATCCTTATTGAAGAGTTTATCACATCAGAAGAATGTTAGATAATCTAACTTGATTTTAAATTTAGACAGGAGGCTAAATCGAAGATTTCCACACAAGGCTTTCACATTGAATGCTTCTGTTGTAAGGTACATTTTAAAACAATGTTCTTATTTCATGTGATTTTTCATACACACTTTGATACTTTTTGAGTAAAGTAAGTATTTTAATATGTATTGTGTTATCTATGTTCTAGGATATTTATTATATTTTGCTAGAGTCTAAACAGTCTCATTTCTTTCTATGGTAACTATTATTTGAATTAACACAACAACAAACACCTATTACATTTTAGAGTAATTTTTAGAGAATCGACAAATACTAAGGCTTGAAGATTACTCATTGTTTGTTTAAATCATAAATTTTAATTTCTTCAAATAAATATGTTGGACTAAACGATTGTTTAAATATGTAATTATAGCCTGTTCTTATAAAAATAATAACTTAAAAAATAGTGAAAACAATAATTAAAATATAAGTACATTACATTGAAATTAACAATTGTTTGAATTGGAATAATACTAAAATTATGAAAGTAAAAAAATTAAAGCACAACTAAAATTTTAACAACAATACTAGAAACAATACACAAGAATAAAAATATGTACACATAAAGCTTAACAAGCAATAAATATTAGTACTAGCCCGTGCTTGGCACGGGGTACATACTAGTAACAGAATTATACAGAAATAGTACGAATTCAAGTCAACATAAACTAGGGAGTAAGGTACTTACAGAGAAGAAGTCAGTGTCATTCATTGCCCAGAAAAAGATGACATTGACACTCATCGATGCTAAGTAACTACCAAGCATGATGCCAGTAGCAAAAATCTCCTTCTGTTTCCAACAGTCAAGCATTTGTGATGGCTTCACTCGATCATTTGATATTGTCATAATGGTGCCTACAATTACCAAATTATAAATGGAAAAGCCTCAATGAGAAATAAAAATCATGAATGAGAAAACAAAATGCCAGGGATAAAAATATTGTTTTATGCAAACTCACCATTGTGGGGTCAAAATTGTATATCTAAATTAGTTGCGTATAAGTGCATCCAATTAAGATAGATAACTTTGTCTTGTATATCAATCCTGTCAAATTCACCCTACGGGAGAGGGTTTTATTTTTATGTGAGTTCATGGTTTCCAATAGACTCAAGAGTCTATTGTTAATTATCCTTACTGATGAAAGGAACCTTCGATTAAGAGTCAATAAAAGTCATCAAAACAAGAGAAAACTCACAAAGCAAGAAAGTACAATAATCTTATTATTACTTTTGTAAAATGATCATATACATGGCTTAACCAGGGGCATACCCCCCAGTGTACAGATTTTCATGTAAAATTCGAGACTAGAGGTGTGGCGATTGAAATTTGGATTTGGGTTTGACTTGGAGACATGAAATGGAACTTGGATTTTTGAACCCAGTTTAGAGACGTGGAGGTCAAATTTGGGATTCGGCCTAGTTTAATGGTTAAATTTGGAATTCGGCCCAGTTTAACGACGTAGAGGTCAATTTTGGTATTCGGCCCAGTTTAACGATGTAGAGGTCAAATTTGGAATTCAGCCCATTTTAACAACGTAGAGGTCAATTTTAGAATTTACTCCACTTTAAAGACGTAGAGGTCAATTTTAGAATTTACTCCACTTTAAAGACGTAGATGTCAATTTTAGAATTTACTCCAGTTTAAAGACGTAGAGGTCAAATTTGAAATTTGCCAGTTTAATGACTTAAGGGGTCAATTTTGGTATGTTCCAGTTTAAGGACGTGGAGGTCGAATTTGGAGTTTTCCAGTTTAACGACTTAGGGGGTCAATTTTGAATTTATTCCAGTTTAACGACATAGAGGTCAAATATGAAAATTTATTCCAGTTTAACGAACTAGAGGTCAATTTTGATTTTTGGCCCAGTTTAACGACGTGGAGGTCAAATTTGATTTGACCCAGTTTAGTGACGTAGAGGTCGAATTTAATTTGGGGTCTAGTTTAACGACGTAGAGATCATATTTGATTTTGTTGTTCGAATTGTATATTTTTTAGCTAGTTTAACGACTTAGGGGTCGACACAATTGAACCTTTTGATCTTAAACTTATCGGTGCATGTTTTTACACAAGGTTATCTTCGAGTGCATTTTCTTTTCACACAAAATATTCTTTCATCTAGTTTAGGGACGTAGAGGTCCGTATCGAGTTTGGTGACTTTCGTATTTTTCTTGAATTTGTCTTTGTATTTTTAACATTTCGAGGGACATAACTGCGATTTCTGGACTAGATTGCAAAACTGGGTTGAAGTACAATTTTTGCATTTTCTCTAGGGTGCAAACTGTAAATTCTGGGCTATTTTACAATTTCTGCAGCTTTTCAGGGAGTAAACTGCAAATTCTGGACTGTTTTGCAGTTTCTAGAATTTCCAAGGACTAAACTGCAACTTATGCAGTTTTATTGGGGTGCAAACAATAAATTTGTGTTGTTTTGAAGTGTCTTGGTTTCTTTTAGGGACTGGAGAGCAAATTTGGGCTTTTATGATTTTTTTATCAACCGACGCCTTGAGCTATCAATGGCGGTTCAATGGTGGTTTCAGTGTTTTTTCCTTTTCTTTGTTATTATTAAATTTTTGAATAGCTACTCATGTTGCTATCAGGACTCTCTTACGCGGACAAAATTTTGAATCCCTATCCCATTAGAATTCGATTTGCCTCTCATCCAAATTCTTAGGAAAAAAACTTTATAAATTAGCCCGGCGGTCAAGGGTTTGGACTATTGGAAATCAATTTCATGCCAGAGTTAAGTGAGCATGTTTGGTAGAGATTTGTCAAGGGTCGGCGAAATTGCAATCCAAATGTATGTATATAAATTCTTTTGTCACCTATCGAACCGAAATACTACGAATCCCTTTAATTCAAGAATTAAAGGATATAGGGGAGTACTAAGACTCCAAATGAGTACAAAGACTCGGGGAGTACAGAGACTCTAAATGAGTACAGAGACTCTAAATGAGTACAGAGACTCTAAATGAGTACAGAGACTCTAAATGAGTACAGAGACTCGAGGGGGAGTACAGGGCTCCAAAAGAGTACATGGACTCTGGAGGGAGTACAGGGACTCCGAAAAGAGTGCAGAGACTGTAATATTATTATTATACGCGCGCTTATGCACAATTTTTTAATTTTTATAATGTTATTACGTGCTAAAATTGAATTTGGGTAAGAGATTAAAGTTATGGTTTTGTCTTTTATTGGCATGGGGTTGTAGGTAGAGGATAGGGAAAGTTTGCTTGAGGAGGACGGAGGATTTATGAAGCTACTGGTTCTTTGCTTGGTTGAGGAGATTAAGAAGAAATACCTAGCTCTTGCCGAGATTTCTTTTTTTTTTCGACTGCAGGGGGATTTTTTGGTCGCTAGGTTTTTTTTCTCTCTTTTTTTTTCGCAGATGGTTGGGATCTATATATAGGGTAGGGATTTAGGTGGGTAAGATGGGTTTTAGGAGTTAGTAGTTGATTAGGATAGATTTGTTGTATATCATTTTCCTTGTATTTGATATCTTTTGTTTATTTAAATCAACAATCTCAAATATGCACTCATCCTTACCGTATTTGCATGCCCCCACCCCCTTATAATATTTTATTATTTTAATAAAAATTAGCTTCAACAACCACCATTGATTCAGACAAGGTGTTCACTGCCCCCAAACACTGGATCTTCCATAACCGAAAGAACTCACCAAATCTGAGGTAAACAATGTAAGATTAGGTTTCTTCCATTAATATCATTGCGATGCATGCTCCTTGAAAAATTAAATGATTACTCCCAGTCTAATAAGATGAAAGTACTGTATTTATATCAATTCAATCATGAAAGTATTCAGGACCTTTCGTTACTCATCAGCTCAAAAGTGATTCATTCCTTTGTTGGGTGCTCCTCTCAAAGTTTCCTAATCTATGCAGTTTCTTCTGCAATTCCTTATTTTGAATGCTGGATTCTCTGACTGGAGGACAATATCTGCTAGGATGTCATGAAGGAAGTAGTTAAGGGGTAGAGGAAATAACACCTCTATTTCTCCATAAAGGCTTTGTTCGTGTTGTTACTGTTGTTATAACCCTACTTGGTAGTGAAGGCAGTCTAGTTTTTATACTAAATCATACATGACGCTTGAAGTGTCAGAACATGATCATTAAGTGCCATATGATTAAATAGAAGAGAAAGGAAGATGTTTACCTTGTTCTCTAGAAGGTTGCGTCATGCCTTTCCACTTAGGACATATCGGATAGCAAATTTGAAGAACTCAAGAGGGAAGAAGAAAATGACACTACATATGTAGCCAGATAACTCCAGTGTATACCCTCGTACGTGCAGAACTTCAATCACCATAGACAGCTATGAGAGTCGCAACCTTCCAAAAGAAATTGATCGACTAAAAAATAAATGATAATGCAGAATTTTAAGATTCTCTAATTCAAAGCTGTTAGACCTATTCACACTGTTGATATATTTACTTATCACTCAAAACATGTTATTAATAGTTACTTCAGTTAACGGAAACAAGAACTTACTGAAGAATATGGAGTACAGGAAACTGTACCTGCTTATAAGAAACTAACAATCATAACTCATAACAGAACAGTACAGAACTATATAGTGCAAATTCAAGTCAACACAAACTAGCGAATAAGATGCTTACACAGAAGAACTCAGTATCTTCACTACCCAGAAAAAGATGAGGCTCATCAATACCAAACTGCCAAACATGACACCAGTAGCAACAATCTCCGTCAGGTTTCAACTGGCATGCATTGGTGATGGCTTCACTCTGTCCTTTGATATTGTTATACCAGTACCTACATTTACCAAATCATAAACGGAAAGGTCTCAAAGTAGAGGAGGGGGACCATGAATGAGAAGCAAAAATGCATGGATCAAGATGTTGCTTTGTGCAAACTTATCAGCATTATGGATGGAAATATTCAGGACCATGAAGGGTGAGAAATCGAATTTCCATGTCAGTGCAATAAGCATCGAGCCAAGATACAACGATAAGAAGCGCTTAGTATTGACTTTAGAACAATGATGCTTAAACTTACGCAGTAAACCGAGGATTTGATTACTAAAGAAGAACTTACGATAATACAAATTGTAATGGAGACAGCACAGAAATTGATGTGCATGAAAGAACTGTGAATGATTTCTGCAGTGTCATGCCTTGCTGATCAAACAGTGGCAACAGACCAACAAATTGCCACAGCCATGATTTAGAGCCCTGCGGCTGTGAATGGTTTCTGTGAATGTTTTTAACATCTTCCTTGCAGTTGCAAGGGGTCATGATCCATTCACGGGCAAACCAAATAACATCAGTATCACAAAAGCAATTTAATTTCAAGATCTTAAAGGCATAATGAAACCAAAGATATATACACTATATGGTAGAGATGTACCTGCTACGGAGCACCCTTACTGGAGCGATGCAAGTTTCCATCATAATTTATGTAGTTTAAAGCAACATGTTTGTCAACCACGTTGAAGGGAAGAAAATGCACTCCCCTGGTACCAGCTCTGGCTGTGAAATAGATACAAAGCACAATTAAGAATACAAAAACTTATGAACTCAGTGAATATATGATAATCTCTGAAGAAAATGAGGAGTATTTGCGAAGAGATCTATACCTCTCTGGAATCAGCAAGCATCCCAACCACAGCTGCATCAATAGCATTTTGGTTCTATGTCCTTGATAACCTGCGAATGGTTTTTGCACTGTCATGCCTTGGGGGATCAAAAAAGTGGCAACAGACCAACAAATAAATCAGAGGCACATTCAACGAACTTCTCAATAACAGAGTGGACTTGGTCATTGATCTATTCAGGATCCATTCATGGGCAAACCAAATATTATCAGTATCACAAAAGCAATCCAAATTTCAAAATCTTAAGGAACAATGAAATTAAAGATATAAATGTCGTCAACATACAACAATAAAATAGCAAAGTTATTTTCACCAAACCTCTTGAAATATGCACAAGGGTCTGAGTTAAGTCTGTTGTATCCAAGTCTCATGATGGATGAATTAAATCTCTTGTACCAACACCTCGGCGCCTGTTTTAGACTGTACAGAGATTTATTTAACCTGCAAATCAAGTTCTCTTTTTCTTTTTCTTCAAAACCTTCTGGTTGGAGCATATAAATTTCTTCTTTAAGATCTTCATGAAGAAATGCCGTTTTCACATTTAGCTGCTCTAGATGTAAGTCAAATATAGTACTCATAGCAAGAACTATTCGAATTGTTGTAAGTCGAACTACAGGAGAAAATATTTCATTAAAATCAATACCTTCTTTCTGAGCATATCCTTTTACAACCAATCTAGCACGATATCGCTCCACTTGATCATCGCCATTTCGCTTGATCTTATAGACCCATTTGTTTCCAATGGTTTTTCTTCCTTGTGGTAGTGATACAAATTGCCAAATCTTATTCTTATGGAGAGCTTCAATTTCTTCTTGTATTGCTGCCATCCACAAAGATGCATCTGTGCTATTTATAGGAGATTTGTAATAGGTGTGCACCGTTGCTACATTGCTGCTACAGTAATATTTATTGGGTCTGCAGTTGGTGATTACTGTGGTTATGGAGGCTGCCTAATTTATTTAGCAGTTGTCTCTGTCAACAATCTCTCACTTGAAGATTTAATTGAGTATCAATCATATCTTCACATCATTCTTTCTATCTTGCCATCTTCGTGTTGCTTACGTTTCCATCAGGCCACAGGAGGATCGAAGCCAAATAAACTTGTCAAGATTGACGCTTTGTCGTAAAATCGCTAGGTTATCTTTGTGTGAATTTTCGCGATATCCACTATTCCTTCTTCCACTTTTTCACGAACGGTGGTATCGAACTCGAATGTGTTTGGTCTTTGAATGAAAGGTCGGATTTCTTGCCAAATGCAAAGCACTCGACCGTCACAAAAGAGAAATATTCTTTGTTCATGGCCGAAGTTCCTCCAAAGATCATTCTCAACCATATTGCCTCTTTACTAGCTTGTGTAGTCGCTATATATTCTCGCTTCATTGTTCATGTGGCCACAACCGACCGCAATTTTGAAACTCGCCTTACAATTCCCGTGGTGGATTTGCTATTATCACGATCACCGTGATAATCGTAATCAACATATCCATTGACAATAAAATCGATCCCCATAACATAATGTAATATCCGAGGTCCCCTTAATATATCTTAGGACCCTCTTTACAGCATTCCAATGCTTTTTATCAGGATTCGCCATGTATCGACTAACCACTCCCATCGCTTGTACAATGTCCGGTCTTGTACAAATCATAGCTAACATTAGACTTTTCATCACGATGCATACGGTACTCGAGACATCTCCATCCTCTCTTCTTCACTGCTAGGACTCATACTGGAGGATAACTTGAAATTAACAGGAAGTGTGGTAGAAATTGGCTTACAATCTTGCATGCTGAAGTGCTGCAAGATTTTCTTCAAATAATTCTTCTGAGAAAGCCAAATCTTCCTATTAATTGCCCTCAGAATTTGCATCTCTAGAATCTTGTTTGCGGATCCTAAATCCTTCATTTTAAATTTCCTAACCAACTGTGCCTTCAATTCTATGATACGATCCTTCCCGTGGCCCGATAAAAACGTACAGAGACTCGAGGGGTGTACAGGGACTCCGAATGAGTGCAGAGACTCGAGAGGGGAGTACAGGGGCTCCAAAAGAGTACATGGACTCTGGAGGGAGTACAGGGACTCCGAAAAGAGTGCAGAGACTGTAATATTATTATTATACGCGCGCTTATGCACAATTTTTTAATTTTTATAATGTTATTACGTGCTAAAATTGAATTTGGGTAAGAGATTAAAGTTATGGTTTTGTCTTTTATTGGCATGGGGTTGTAGGTAGAGGATAGGGAAAGTTTGCTTGAGGAGGACGGAGGATTTATGAAGCGCTGGGTTCTTTGCTTGGTTGAGGAGATTAAGAAGAAATACCTAGCTCTTGCTGAGATTTCTTTTTTTTTTTCGACTGCAGGGGGATTTTTTGGTCGCTAGGTTTTTTTTCTCTTTTTTTTCGCAGATGGTTGGGATCTATATATAGGGTAGGGATTTAGGTGGGTAAGATGGGTTTTAGGAGTTAGTAGTTGATTAGGATAGATTTGTTGTATATCATTTTCCTTGTATTTGATATCTTTTGTTTATTTAAATCAACAATCTCAAATATGCACTCATCCTTACCGTATTTGCATGCCCCACCCCTTATAATATTTTATTATTTTAATAAAATTAGCTTCAACAACCACCATTGATTCAGACAAGGTGTTCACTGCCCCAAACACTGGATCTTCCATAACCGAAAGAACTCACCAAATCTGAGGTAAACAATGTAAGATTAGGTTTCTTCCATTAATATCATTGCATGCATGCTCCTTGAAAAATTAAATGATTACTCCCAGTCTAATAAGATGAAAGTACTGTATTTATATCAATTCAATCATGAAAGTATTCAGGACCTTTCGCTACTCATCAGCTCAAAAGTGATTCATTCCTTTGTTGGGTGCTCCTCTCAAAGTTTCCTAATCTATGCAGTTTCTTCTGCAATTCCTTATTTTGAATGCTGGATTCTCTGACTGGAGGACAATATCTGCTAGGATGTCATGAAGGAAGTAGTTAAGGGTAGAGGAAATAACACCTCTATTTCTCCATAAAGGCTTTGTTCGTGTTGTTACTGTTGTTATAACCCTACTTGGTAGTGAAGGCAGTCTAGTTTTATACTAAATCATACATGACGCTTGAAGTGTCAGAACATGATCATTAAGTGCCATATGATTAAATAGAAGAGAAAGGAAGATGTTTACCTTGTTCTCTAGAAGGTTAAGGCCATGCCTTTCCACTTAGGACATATCGGATAGCAAATTTGAAGAACTCAAGAGGGAAGAAGAAAATGACACTACATATGTAGCCAGATAACTCCAGTGTATACCCTCGACGTGCAGAACTTCAATCACCATCGACAGCTATGAGAGTCGAACCTTCCAAAAGAAATTGATTGACTAAAAAATAAATGATAATGCAGAATTTTAAGATTCTCTAATTCAAAGCTGTTAGACCTATTCACACTGTTGATATATTTACTTATCACTCAAAACATGTTATTAATAGTTACTTCAGTTAACGGAAACAAGAACTTACTGAAGAATATGGAGTACAGGAAACTGTACCTGCTTATAAGAAACTAACAATCATAACTCATAACAGAACAGTACAGAACTATATAGTGCAAATTCAAGTCAACACAAACTAGCGAATAAGATGCTTACACAGAAGAACTCAGTATCTTCACTACCCAGAAAAAGAAGAGGCTCATCAATACCAAACTGCCAAACATGACACCAGTAGCAACAATCTCCGTCAGGTTTCAACTGGCATGCATTGGTGATGGCTTCACTCTGTCCTTTGATATTGTTATACCAGTACCTACATTTACCAAATCATAAACCGAAAGGTCTCAAAGTAGAGGAGGGGGGGGGGGGACCATGAATGAGAAGCAAAAATGCATGGATCAAGACATTGCTTTGTGCAAACTTATCAGCATTATGGATGGAAATATTCAGGACCATGAAGGGTGAGAAATCGAATTTCCATGTCAGTGCAATAAGCATCGAGCCAAGATACAACGATAAGAAGCGCTTAGTATTGACTTTAGAACAATGATGCTTAAACTTACGCAGTAAACCGAGGATTTGATTACTAAAGAAGAGCTTACGATAATACAAATTGTAATGGAGACAGCACAGAAATTGATGTGCATGAAAGAACTGTGAATGATTTCTGCAGTGTCATGCCTTGCTGATCAAACAGTGGCAACAGACCAACAAATTGCCACAGCCATGATTTAGAGCCCTGCGGCTGTGAATGGTTTCTGTGAATGTTTTTAACATCTTCCTTGCAGTTGCAAGGGGTCATGATCCATTCACGGGCAAACCAAATAACATCAGTATCACAAAAGCAATTTAATTTCAAGATCTTAAAGGCATAACGAAACCAAAGATATATACACTATATGGTAGAGATGTACCTGCTACGGAGCACCCTTACTGGAGCGATGCAAGTTTCCATCATAATTTATGTAGTTTAAAGCAACATGTTTGTCTAAGGGAAGAAAATGCACTCCCCTGATACCAGCTCTGGCTGTGAAATAGATACAAAGCACAATTAACAATACAAAAACTTATGAACTCAGTGAATATATGATAATCTCTGAAGAAAATGAGGAGTATTTGCGAAGAGATCTATACCTCTCTGGAATCAGCAAGCATCCCAACCATAGCTGCATCAATAGCATTTTGGTTCTATGTCCTTGATAACCTGCGAATGGTTTTTGCACTGTCATGCCTTGGGGGATAAAAAAAGTGGCAACAGACCAACAAATAAATCAGAGGCACATTCAACGAACTTCTCAATAACAGAGTGGACTTGGTCATTGATCTATTCAGGATCCATTCATGGGCAAACCAAATATTATCAGTATCACAAAAGCAATCCAAATTTCAAAATCTTAAGGAACAATGAAATTAAAGATATAAATGTCGTCAACATACAACAATAAAATAGCAAAGTTATTTTCACCAAACCTCTTGAAATATGCACAAGGGTCTGAGTTAAGTCTGTTGTATCCAAGTCTCATAATGGATGAATTAAATCTCTTGTACCAACACCTCGGCGCCTTTTTTGTTTAGACAGAGATTTATTTAACCTGCAAATCAAGTTCTCTTTTTCTTTTTCTTCAAAACCTTCTGGTTGGAGCATATAAATTTCTTCTTTAAGATCTCCATGAAGAAATGCTGTTTTCACATTTAGCTGCTCTAGATGTAAGTCAAATATCTAAGTTAAATATAGTACTCATAGCAAGAACTATTCGAATTGTTGTAAGTCGAACTACAGGAGAAAATATTTCATTAAAATCAATACCTTCTTTCTGAGCATATCCTTTTACAACCAATCTAGCACGATATCGCTCCACTTGATCATCGCCATTTCGCTTGATCTTATAGACCCATTTGTTTCCAATGGTTTTTCTTCCTTGTGGTAGTGATACAAATTTCCAAATCTTATTCTTATAGAGAGCTTCAATTTCTTCTTGTATTGCTGCCATCCACAAAGATGCATCTGTACTATTTATAGGAGATTTGTAATAGGTGTGCACCGTTGCTACATTGCCGCTACGTATTTATCGGTCTGCAGTTGGTGATTACTGTGGTTATGGAGGCTGCCTAATTTATTTAGCAGTTGTCTCTGTCAACAATCTCTCACTTGAAGATTTAATTGAGTATCAATCATATCTTCACATCATTCTTTCTATCTTGCCATCTTCGTTGCTTACGCTTCCATCGTGCCATGAGGATCGAAGCCAAATAAACTTGTCGTATTGATCGCTTTGTCGTAAAATCGCTAGGTTATCTTTGGTGTGAATTTTCTGCATATCCACTATTCCTTCTTCCACTTTTTCACGAACGAAGTGGTACTGAACTCGAATGTGTTTGGTCTTTGAATGAAAGGTCGGATTTCTTGCCAAATGCAAAGCACTCGACCGCCACAAAGAGAGAAATATTCTTTGTTCATGGCCGAAGTTCCTCCAAAGATCATTCTCAACCATATTGCCTCTTTACTAGCTTGTGTAGCTGCTATATATTCTGCTTCTGTTGTTCATGTGGCCACAACTGACTGCAATTTTGAAACTCAGCTTACAATTCCTGTGGTGGATTTGCTATTATCACGATCACCTGCATAATCAGAATCAACATATCCATTGACAATAAAATCTGATCCCCCATAACATAATGTAATATCTGAGGTCCCCTTAATATATCTTAGGACCCTCTTTACAGCATTCCAATGCTTTTTATCAGGATTCGCCATGTATCGACTAACCACTCCCACTGCTTGTACAATGTCTGGTCTTGTACAAATCATAGCGAACATTAGACTTTTCACTGCTGATGCATATGGTACTCGAGACATCTCCATCCTCTCTTCTTCACTGCTAGGACTCATACTGGAGGATAACTTGAAATTAACAGGAAGTGTGGTAGAAATTGGCTTACAATCTTGCATGCTGAAGTGCTGCAAGATTTTCTTCAAATAATTCTTCTGAGAAAGCCAAATCTTCCTATTAATTCTGTCTCGGTAAATTTGCATCTCTAGAATCTTGTTTGCGGATCCTAAATCCTTCATTTTAAATTTCCTAACCAACTGTGCCTTCAATTCTATGATACGATCCTTCCTGTGGCCTGATAAAAACGTAAGCAATACGAAGATGGTAAGATAGAAAGAATGGTGTGAAGATATGATTGATACTCAATCAAATCTTCAAGTGGGAGATTGTTGACGAGACAAATGCCAAATAAATTAGGCACCTCCATAACCACAAGAATCACCAACCGCACTCCACCAAATATTATCAGAAAGATTGTAGCAATAGTGCACAATTAACAATACAAAACTTATGAACTCAGTGAATATATGATAATCTCTGAAGAAAATGAGGAGTATTTGCGAAGAGATCTATACCTCTCTGGAATCAGCAAGCATCCCAACCACAGCTGCATCAATAGCATTTTGGTTCTATGTCCTTGATAACCTGCGAATGGTTTTTGCACTGTCATGCCTTGGGGGATATAAAAAGTGGCAACAGACCAACAAATAAATCAGAGGCACATTCAACGAACTTCTCAATAACAGAGTGGACTTGGTCATTGATCTATTCAGGATCCATTCATGGGCAAACCAAATATTATCAGTATCACAAAAGCAATCCAAATTTCAAAATCTTAAGGAACAATGAAATTAAAGATATAAATGTCGCCAACATACAACAATAAAATAGCAAAGTTATTTTCACCAAACCTCTTGAAATATGCACAAGGGTCCGAGTTAAGTCCGTTGTATCCAAGTCTCATGATGGATGAATTAAATCTCTTGTACCAACACCTCTACTGCTTTAGACTGCATGCAGATTTATTTAACCCGCAAATCAAGTTCTCTTTTCTTTTTCTTCAAAACCTTCGGTTGGAGCATATAAATTTCTTCTTTAAGATCTTCATGAAGAAATGCCGCTTTCACATTTAGTCGCTTCTAGATGTAAGTCAAATATAGTACTCATAGCAAGAACTATTCGAATTGTTGTAAGTCGAACTACAGAGAAAATATTTCATTAAAATCAATACCTTCTTCTCGAAAGCATATCCTTTTACAACCAATCTAGCACGATATCGCTCCACTTGATCATCGCCATTTCGCTTGATCTTATAGACCCATTTGTTTCCAATGGTTTTTCTTCCTTGTGGTAGTGATACAAATTTCCAAATCTTATTCTTATAGAGAGCTTCAATTTCTTCTTGTATTGCTGCCATCCACAAAGATGCATCTGTGCTATTTATAGGAGATTTGTAATAGGTGTGCACCGTTGCTACATTGCTGCTACAGTAATATTTATTGGGTCTGCAGTTGGTGATTACTGTGGTTATGGAGGCTGCCTAATTTATTTAGCAGCTGTCTCTGTCAACAATCTCTCACTTGAAGATTTGATTGAGTATCAATCATATCTTCACATCATTCTTTCTATCTTGCCATCTTCGTATTGCTTACGTTTCTATCAGGCCACAGGAGGATTGACACCAAATAAACTTGTCAGTATTAACTGCCTTTGTCAGAAAATCTGCTAGGTTATCTTTGGTGTGAATTTTCTGCATATCCACTATTCCTTCTTCCACTTTTTCACGAACGAAGTGGTACTGAACTCGAATGTGTTTGGTCTTTGAATGAAAGGCTGGATTTCTTGCCAAATGCAAAGCACTCTGACTGTCACAAAAGAGAAATATTTTTTTGTTCATGGCCGAGTTCCTCCAGCATCATTCTAAACCATATTGCCTCTTTACTAGCTTGTGTAGCTGCTACATATTCTGCTTCTATTGTTCATGTGGCCACAACTGACTGCAATTTTAAAACTCAGCTTACAATTCCTGTGGTGGATTTGCTATTATCACGATCACCTGCATAATCAGAATCAACATATCCATTGACAATAAAATCTGATCCCCCATAACATAATGTAATATCTGAGGTCCCCTTAATATATCTTAGGACCCTCTTTACAAGATTCCAATGCTTTTATCGATTCGCCATGTATCGACTAACCACTCCCAACGCTTGTACAATGTCCGGTCTTGTACAAATCATAGCTAACATTAGACTTTTCATCACGATGCATATGGTGGTACTCGACATCTCCATCCTCTCTTCTTCACCGCTAGGACTCATACCGAGGATAACTTGAAATTAACAGAAGTGTGGTAGAAATTGGCTTACAATCTTGCATGTAAAGTGTCGCAAGATTTTCTTCAAATAATTCTTCTGAGAAAGCCAAATCTTCCTATTAATTCTGTCTCGGTAAATTTGCATCTCTAGAATCTTGTTTGCGGATCCTAAATCCTTCATTTTAAATTTCCTAACCAACTGTGCCTTCAATTCTATGATACGATCCTTCCTGTGGCCTGATAAAAACGTAAGCAATACGAAGATGGTAAGATAGAAAGAATGGTGTGAAGATATGATTGATACTCAATCAAATCTTCAAGTGGGAGATTGTTGACGGAGACAGCTGCCAAATAAATTAGGCAGCCTCCATAACCACAGTAATCACCAACCGCAGACCCACCAAATATTACTGTAGCAGCATTGTAGCAATAGTGCACACCTACCACAAATCTCCTATAAATAGCCCTCCTCAGCGTGAGTTGAGATTCATCCCAGAATCCCAGTGTCTCTAATTAAGAGAGGGAGAAAAAAAAGGAGAGAGAGAAAGAGAGAAAAATAGAGAGTTTCTTATTGTAAAGAGATATTGTAACTCCTAAATTTTCCTCATAGTGGATTCTTTTAATCTTACCCGTGGTTTTTACCCCAAATTCATTTAGGGGATTTTCCACGTTAAAATCTGTGTGTTCAATTTATTCTTTCCCGACCATCAGAGTCACACCGCTTCTATCGGCCCCTGTTTTGTTAAACAGGGCAAATCAAGAGAAAGGTGTAATTTTATTCGTTAGTATTGGGGTCTATATATACAAGAGGAGTGATCTCATTCTTCTACTCTATCCGATGTGGGACTAAACAAAAGGGGTCTATTCCTATCTATCATAAAGAAATAACTCTCAACACTCCTCCTCAAGATGCTTAAAGATATCTATTAAGCCCATCTTGTCACACCTCTAGCTAGGCTCCATCGAGCTAAGTCCTTAGTCAAGCAATCGCACTGATCCTTAGTTGAAACATGACCTAACTCCAAGAGCTCCATCGTCGCCTTCTCTTTGATGAAGAACTTGTCAATCTCGATGTGTTTGGTTCTCACATGCCGCGACCGGGTTGTTGGCACATCGATAGCTGACTTGTTGTCGCACCACAACCTAATCTTGGCCCCTTGATCTAGCTTTAGCTGCACCAACGATGCTTTTCACCACATCAACTCCGCAATCCCCACGGCCATTGCTCACCGCTTCACCGTTGATCTTGCCACCACAGATTGCTTCTTGCTTTTCCAAGAGACTAAGTTGCCTCCTACAAATATGCAGTACCCTGAGGTAGACCTTCTATCATCTCAGCAAATAGCCCAATCTGAGTCACAGTAGCCCTCAATGTTCACATAGTCACTCCTCCTGAATATCAGCCCTTTGCGGATGACCTTGAATGCCGGGATCGATATCTGCATCCATATGACCCTTTCGGATCATGCATGTAGCGGCTCACCACGCTCACCGCAAATGAAATGTCTGGACGTGTGTGACTCAGATAGATCAACCTACCAACCAGCCTCTGATATCTCTTACGATCAACTGGTTCTCCTGCCTCAGCAATCAGCTTGAATCTCTGATCGATCGGTGTAGTAGCAGGTTTGCACCCCAACATTCCTGTCTCTGCAAGAAGATCCAGTGCATACTTCCTCTGGGAGAGAACAATCCCCTCCGCTCCATGAGCTATTTCTATTCCAAGAAAGTATCGAAGCTGACCCAGATCCTTCATTTCAAATTATTTGCTCAATCTCACCTTGAGCTGGGCAATCTCTTTCTCATCATCCCCTGTGATGATCATGTCATCTACATACACTACAAGTCATCTACATACACTACAAGCATAGTGATGTGGCCCCCACATCTTCGAAAGAACACAGTATGGTAGGCATTGATCTGCTTGTATCCCATTCCAACCATAGCCTTCCGAACCTGTCGAACCATGCTCAGGTGCTTTAGCCATCTGAGAGACTTCGACTGCGGACTTTATCCATTATGCGTCACGTGCCCGAATCACGGTGGTATCTCCATATACACCTCCTCCACTAGATCTCCATGAAGAAACACATTCTTCACGCCTAGTTGATGTAGTTTCCATCCACTATTTGTCAGCGAGAGATCGGTGTCGACGATGCTCATCTTCGCCCTGGTGCAAAAATCATCAGTAGTCAATGCGGTATGCTGTTTGTACCATTTTGCCACGATCGTGCCTTGTAGCGTTCACACCTATACGAATTACGCTTCACGGTAAACACCCATTTGCATCCCACTGCTCTTTTTCTGTTGGCGGTGTCACCAACTCCCATGTGTGGTTCTTCTCGAGAGCCCCAGCCTCGTGCATGGTCAGCCTTCCACTTTGGGTCCTTCTTAGTACCGCCAGCTTGTTAGGTATAGTAATGTAATCTAATGATGTAATGAATGCTCCATGTGAAGGGGATATGTTAAAATAGGAAATAAATTGAGCAAGATCCAATCATATCAGCCGGGAGGATTACGCATTCTGCGAGTAGTCCTCCTTCTGATTCTTGAGTGTGGTGAGAGAGGGCGTGATGAAGGAATGATATCACGAAGTGGAGGATGGTGTAGATTTCTCAAGAGTTGGGCAGGCGGACGAGGGGCCCAGGCAGCACTTGTAGGCACCTCGACCTTGGGCACCTCTCGCCTTTAGGCACCGGCGCCTTCCCCTTCATGCAATATGCGTAGCGCCCACGAGGCATGGGCAACTCCCCGAGGTAAGGCCTAGCACCCCTTGTCTCCTCCTCCTCCCCTTCGTCTTCATCCTCCTGCTCCTCGAGTAAGGGACCAAATGGGATTGACCCCTTGAGCTCTCACCATTCTTCCCCTCTGCCTCATACCCCGATGTCGGCGAGTCTCCAAAGGGTGAAGTTACCCCAATGTATAATATGGCTCGAGCTCTCAAACCGCACATCCATGCCGACAAATGCCTTTTTCACGGGCTCCAACAGACATATCCTTTCGTGTGCGGTATCCACGAACATACACTTCCGATACGGGGTCGGTTTCCCAGCGGATGGTGCATTATCCTTCACAAAACACACACGACCAAACACATTCAATGGTAGGATCCCCGTTGTCTCCCTTCGTGTCTCACGCGGAGATTTCCATTTCAATACACTCAGCATCCTATTGATTAAGTGAGCAGCCAAAACCGCTTGTCCCAACGTTTTGGGACATTCATTGTCATCATCATACTCCTAGCAACTTCTAGAGATGTCTATTCTTCCTCTCTGCTACCCATTCGATGCGGGGTGTATGTGCATGTAGTCCGGTGTTGTATCCCTTGAGTGGCGGATACTCCCCAAATATTCGTTGGTGTACTCGCCCCATTATCCGACCTCAACACCTTTACCACCGCACCATACCGAAGTCCAATGTGCTTATGAAAGTCTTTGAAATAACCAACTCTGTGGCGGAAAAATTGCCAACCGCGGATCAAAGGGTGAACTGCGACTCGCGGCTTATTAGGCGAAGTTCGCCTAAAACTCAGAAACGCTGTCAACAAACTTCGCGCGCGAGGTTGTCTGCTTCGTTGAGCTCTCCGGAGCTCAAAAGCCGCTGTTTAACAAGCTTCGCCCGCCGCGGGTCGTTGCTTCGAAGAGCTTCGCTGCAAGAGCTTAAGAGCCTTTAACGAACTTCGCGCGAATTCGCCCGTTCAGTGAACTTCGCTGCAAACTCAAGTCGCATTTCGCCGCGCAATTAAGCTCCGCCCGATGGCTTCGCCCATGAGTCCAGCGTCGCTTATCGGTCCAGCCACTGCGTGGCGAAACGCGCAAGGGGTTCGCTGCACGCAAGACACCGGCTCACCGTCGAGGGCCCACCGGTTGGCCTGCTTGTTCGACAAGCTCGTCGAGCATTTAAACAACCCTTAAGCTCGCTGCTCGCTGGTGAGCGATGCCAATGGCGGCTTGGAGAAGTGGGCCGCCCACTTTCCACGCCACGGTGATGATGAGATAAGGCCCTCATCACCCCTATAGCGGTCGCGATCGCATAGAGGGCATGGCTCACCTATTAGTGGTCACATCCCACGAGTCAAGGAGAGGACCGATCGCTTGTCAAAGCCAGCGGGTGGGAGAACTTCGCTGTCTGAAGTTCAGCGGCGCTGCCTTATTTCGCTTCAGGCAGAGCGCCACAACATATCCATTGACAATAAAATCGATCCCCATAACATAATGTAATATCGAGGTCCCCTTAATATATCTTAGGACCCTCTTTACAGCATTTCAATGCTCTTTATCAGGATTCACCATGTATCGACTAACCACTCCCACTGCTTGTACAATGTCTGGTCTTGTACAAATCATAACGAACATTAGACTTCCCACTGCTGATGCATATGGTACTCGAGACATCTCCATCCTCTCTTCTTCACTGTTAGGACTCATACTGGAGGATAACTTGAAATTAACAGGAAGTGTGGTAGAAATTGGCTTACAATTTTGCATGCTAAAGTGCTGCAAGATTTTCTTCAAATAATTCTTCTGAGAAAGCCAAATCTTCCTATTAATTCTGTCTCGGTAAATTTGCATTTCTAGAATCTTGTTTGCGGATCCTAAATCCTTCATTTTAAATTTCCTAACCAACTGTGCCTTCAATTTTATGATACGATCCTTCCTGTGGCCTGATAAAAACGTAAGCAATACGAAAATGGCAAGATAGAAAGAATGGTGTGAAGATATGATTGATACTCAATCAAATCTTCAAGTGGGAGATTGTTGACAGAGACAGCTGCCAAATAAATTAGGCAGCCTCCATAACCACAGTAATCACCAACCGCAGACCTACCAAATATTACTGTAGCAGCATTGTAGCAATAGTGCACACCTACCACAAATCTCCTATAAATAGCCCTCCTCAGCGTGAGTTGAGATTCATCCCAGAATCCCAGTGTCTCTAATTAAGAGAGGGAGAAAAAAAAAAGGAGAGAAAGAGAGAAAAATAGAGAGAGTTTCTTATTGTAAAGAGATATTGTAACTCCTAAATTTTCCTCATAGTGGATTCTTTTAATCTTACCCGTGGTTTTACCCCAAATTCATTTAGGGATTTTCCACGTTAAAATCGTGTGTTCAATTTATTCTTTCCAAGAGACTAATGTAGCTCTACCCGCCTGCCCCTGTTAAACAGGCAAATCAAGAGAAAGGTGTAATTTTATTCGTTAGTATTGAGGTCTATATATACAAGAGGAGTGATCTCATTCTTCTACTCTATTCGATGTGAGACTAAACAAAAGGAGTCTATTCCTATCTATCATAAAGAAATAACTCTCAACACTCCTCCTCAAGATGGGCGAAAGATATCTATTAAGCCCCATCTTGTCACACCCTCTAGCTAGGTCTACTGAGCTAAGTCCTTTAGTCAAGCAATCTGCAGCCTGATCCTTAGTTGAAACATGACCTAACTCCAGTAGCCCACTGTTCAGCTTCTCTTTGATGAAGAACTTGTCAATCTCGATGTGTTTGGTTCTGTCATGCTGCACTGGGTTGTTGGCAATACTGATAGCTGACTTGTTGTCGCACCACAACCTAATCTTGGCCCCTTGATCTAGCTTTAGCTGCACCAAAGATACTTTTCAGCCACATCAACTCCGCAATCCCCACGGCCATTGCTCAGACCGCTTCACCGTTGATCTTGCCACCACAGATTGCTTCTTGCTTTTCCAAGAGACTAAGTTGCCTCCTATAAATATGCGACTCGAGGTAGACCTTCTATCATCTCAAAGAATAGCCCAATCGAGTCACGGTAGCCCTCAATGTTCACATAGTCACTCCTCCCGAATATCGCCTCTTTGTGTGGCACCTTCGATACTTCAGATCGATATATCAGATCCATATGACCCTTTCGGGTCATGCATGTAGCGCTCACCACGCCACCGCAAATGAAATGTGCGGGCGTGTGTGACTCGGATAGATCAACCTACCAACCACCGATATCTCTCACGATCAACGGTTCTCCCGCCAAAGAATCGCCTTGAATCTCTCGATCGACGGTGTAGTAGCAGTTTGCACCCCAACATTCCTGTCTCGCAAGAAGATCCAGTGCATACTTCCTCCGGGAGAGAACAATCCCTCCGCCCATGAGCTATTTCTATTCCAAGAAAATATCGGTGATCCGGATCCTTCATTTCAAATTATTTGCTCAATCTCACTTTGAGTGGGCAATCTCTTTCTCATCATCCCTATGATGATCATGTCATCTACATACACTACAAGTCATCTACATACACTACAAGCATAGTGATGTGGCCCCCACATCTTCGAAAGAACACAGTATGGTAGGCATTGATCTGCTTGTATCCCATTCCAACCATAGCCTTCCTGAACCTGTCGAACCATGCTCGGGGAGACTGCTTTAGCCCATACAGAGATTTCTTCAGCCTGCAGACTTTATCCATTGTCTGTCCTGTGCCAAATCCTGGTGGTATCTCCATATACACCTCCTCCACTAGATCTCCATGAAGAAACACATTCTTCACGTCTAGTTGATGTAGTTTCCATCCACTATTTGCTGCGAGAGAGATCAGTGTCCGAACAGTGCTCATCTTCGCCACTGGTGCAAAAATCTCATCGTAGTCAATGCCGTATGTCCGGTCAGTACCATTTTGCCACCGGTCGTGCCTTGTAGCGTTCAACACGCCCTTACGGATTACGCTTCACGGTAAACACCCATTTGCATCCCATCGCTTTTTCCTCACGGCAAGGTCACCAACTCCCATGTGTGGTTCTTCTCGAGAGCCCCCAGCTCCTCATGCATGGCTGCCTTTCACTTTGGGTCCTTCTTAGTAGCTTGCCAGTTGTTAGGTATAGTAACGTAATCTAATGATGTAATGAATGCTCCATGAAGGGATATGTTAAAATAGGAAATAAATTGAGCAAGATCCCGATCATATCTGTCGGAGGATTACCCGCATTATTGCGAGTAGTCCTCCTTCTGATTCTTGAGTGTGGTGAGAGAGGGCGGCAGTAGAAGAAATGATATCACCTGAAGTGGAGGATGGTGTAGATTTCTCAAGAGTTGGAGCAGAGCGGGACGAGGGACTGGGCACTGGCATTGTAGGCACCTCTAACACTGTAGGCACCTCTGGCACTGTAGGCACTTCTGACTGCTTCCCCTTCCTTCTCGATACGTGAATCGCTTCGGCCAGGCGGCAACTCCCCGAAGCCAGAAGCCTAGCACCCTTGTCTCCTCCTCCTCCCCTTCGTCTTCATCCTCCTGCTCCTCTGAGTAAGGGACCGAAATTGGGATTGACCCCCTTGAGCTCTCACCATTCTCCCCTTCTCGCCTCATACCTTCAATATCGGGTGAGTCTCCAAAGGGTGAAGTTACCCCCAATGTGTAGTATGGCTCGAGCTCTCGAAACCGCACATCCATGCTGACAAACAGTCTTTTTTTCACTGGCTCCAACAGACATATCCTTTCTGTGCGAGTATCCCACTAACATACACTTCACGCCTCTGGGTCCGCCAACAGATGGTCTCATATCCTTCACAAAACACACACGACCAAACACATTCAATGGTAGGATCCCCGTTGTCTCCCTTCGTCTCACGCGGAGATTTCCATTTCAATACACTCAAAGCATCCTATTGATTAAGTGAGCACCACAAAACCGCTTGTCCCAACGTTTTGGGACATTCATTGTCATCATCATACTCCTAGCAACTTCTAGGAGATGTCTATTCTTCCTCTCTGCTACCCCATTCTGATCTGGGGTGTATGTGCATGTAGTCCGGTGTTGTATCCCTTGAGCTGGCGGATACTCCCCAAATATTACGTTGGTGTACTCGTCCCATTATCTGACCTCAACACCTTTACCACTGCACCATACTGAGTCCGAATGTGCTTATGAAAGTCTTTGAAATAACCAACTATCGTAGGCGGAAAAATTGCCAACCCCGCCAATAAAGAGGTGAACTCGCCGCACGCTCAACAAATTATCGGGCGAAGTTCGCCTAAAACTCAAGAGTCATTCAACAAACTCGCCAAGACGAGGTTGTCTCGCCGCTGAGCTCTCCCGAGCTCAAAAGCCGCTGTTTAACAAGCTCGCCGCGACGGGTCGTTGCTTCAAGAGCTCGCCGCAAGAGCTTAAGAGCCGCTTAACGAACTTCGCCACCGAGGTCGCCTGCTCGAGTGAACTTCGCCGCAAGAGCTCGCGCCGCCGCGACACACGAGGTCGCCCACGCCATGAGCTCGCCCACATGAGTCCAACGCCGCCATCGCCAACCCCGCTCAGGCGCCAAGCACGCCTGCAAGGGGTTCGCCTGCACAACGAGCACCAGCTCACACGTCGAGGGGGCCCACCAGTTGGCCCTGCTTGTTCGGCAAGCTCGTCTGAGCATTTAAACAACCCTTAAGCTCGCCTCGCCGCCGATCAACGATGCCAATGGCGGCTTGGAGAAGTGGGCCCGCCCACTTTCCACGTCACGGGTGATGATGAGATAAGGCCCTCATCACCCCTATAGCGGTCGCATCCCGCAGCTAGAGGGCATGGCGCCCCTCACCTATTAGTGGTCACATCCCACGAGTCAAGGAGAGGACCAGTCGCTTGTCAAAGCCCGCCCGATTGGGAGAACTCGCCTATGCAAGTTCAATCACACAGACGCTGGCCGGCCACTAACCGAAAGCACCACAAGAGGCCCACGGTTGACTTTCTTCTTCGACCCTCGCTTCAGCTGCCTCGCCTCTGGAGGCTCGCTTGCTCACCCACTCTGTACATCCTGAGTTATGATAAGGCATGGTCCTTATCACCTCATCAGGGGTCACATCCCACAGTTAGAGAGGAGTATGGTACCCCTTAACTGTCAGTGGTCATATCCCACAAATCAAGGAAGTGGCCATGCCTCTCCTTGCCTATTTATAAGCCACCATCTCCACACGAGGGGCCGCAATCGTTGTAAGAAACCATCACGAGAAGAAAGAGCAAGCAAAGGATCACTCTCTTGCTCCCTCAACTCGGTTCGAGCTAAGGCTTGGATTGTTGAAGTAGACTCCATCCGAACTCTCGATTTGGAGGCTCTCAAGCTCTTTGCAAACTCTTGCATAGCAGCTCCGCCCAGCAAGCTCTCGCGTAACCTAACTCAACCATCATTGAGCTTTATCAGCAGACGAAGTCTGACCGCTGACGCCGAATGGACGTCTACAGGGAAGCAAACTCGATTCGAGCATCGAGGGAGGCGCCCTGCCTACCGACGAACCCACGTTAAACAAGAAGGGCCTTCCTTCGCTTCATAAAGAAACCCATTCTCGATTTGTAAACAACCATTCAAAACAATACAAACCAGAGGAGATTTTACACCAAACAACTACATCATTCTTATTTTTCATCGGTACACCCAAGTGACTCTAGAAAATAATCAATAAATGTAACAAAATACTTACATCCACTTATAGAATTTATTGGACAAGGTCCCCATACGCCGAATGTATCACCTCAAAACTACAGAACTCCTATTACCCTAACCGACATAAGAGCTTCTAGTAAGCTTCCCAAACTCACAAGCATCACACCAAGCTTCGTTGATTTGCTTTCTCAAATAAGGTTGGATACATTTTACCCGAATACTAAATGAAGGATGTCTCATCCGCTTATGATGTAGCATCAACTCATCCTCTCACAAGACACCTCGCCTCCTGCTCCCGCCCTCTCAACCATAGATGTCGGTGAGTCCATCCCTTCACGGTCCAGTACTACGTACTACGCCATGTGTCGGCCCCAAATCTTCCTATTAATTGCCTCTCAGAATTTGCATTTCTAGAATCTTGTTTATGGATCCTAAATCCTTCATTTTAAATTTCCTAACCAACTGTGCCTTCAATTTTATGATACGATCCTTCCCGGCCCGATAAAACGTAAGCAATAACGAAAATGGCAAGATAGAAAGAATGGTGTGAAGATATGATTGATACTCAATCAAATCTTCAAGTGGGAGATTGTTGACAGAGACAGCTGCCAAATAAATTAGGCAGCCTCCATAACCACAGTAATCACCAACCGCAGACCTACCAAATATTATCAGAAAGATTGTAGCAATAGTGCACACCTACCACAAATCTCCTATAAATAGCCCTCCTCAGCGTGAGTTGAGATTCATCCCAGAATCCCAGTGTCTCTAATTAAGAGAGGGAGAAAAAAAAAAGGAGAGAAAGAGAGAAAAATAGAGAGAGTTTCTTATTGTAAAGAGATATTGTAACTCCTAAATTTTTCTCATAGTGGATTCTTTTAATCTTACCCGTGGTTTTTACCCCAAATTCATTTAGGGGATTTTCCACGTTAAAATCTGTGTGTTCAATTTATTCTTTCCGCACTACTTTAGCTGCGACTCTGCTCTATCGGGCCCCGGATTTTGTTAAACAGGACAAATCAAGAGAAAGGTGTAATTTTATTCGTTAGTATTGAGGTCTATATATACAAGAGGAGTGATCTCATTCTTCTACTCTATTCGATGTGAGACTAAACAAAAGGAGTCTATTCCTATCTATCATAAAGAAATAACTCTCAACACTCCTCCTCAAGATGGGCTTAAAGATATCTATTAAGCCCCATCTTGTCACACCTCTAGCTAGGCTCCATCGAGCTAAGTCCTTTAGTCAAGCAATCTAGCCGATCCTTAGTTGAAACATGACCTAACTCCAGTAGCCCACTGTTCAGCTTCTCTTTGATGAGAAACCTGTCAATCTCGATGTGTTTGGTTCTGTCATGCTGCACTGGGTTGTTGGCAATACTGATAGCTGACTTGTTGTCGCACCACAACCTGATCTTGGCCTCTTGATCTAGCTTTAGCTGCACCAAAGATACTTTTCACCACATCAACTCCGCAATCCCCACGCCATTGCTCAGACCGCTTCACCGTTGATCTTGCCACCACAGATTGCTTCTTGCTTTTCAAGAGACTAAGTTGCCTCCTATAAATATGCAAGACTCGAGGTAGACCTTCTATCATCTCCGCAGATAGCCCAATCTGAGTCACAGTAGCCCTCAATGTTCACATGGTCACTCCTCCTGAATATCGCCTTTGTCGTGGGCGCCTTCGATACTTCAGATCTCGATATATCAGATCCATATGACCCTTTCGGTCATGCATGTAGCGCTCACCACGCCACCGCAAATGAAATGTCCGACGTGTGTGACTCGTAGATCAACCTACCAACCAAACCTCGATATCTCTCACGATCAACGGTTCTCCCGCCAAAGAATCGCCTTGAATCTCGATCGATCGGTGTAGTAGCAGTTTGCACCCCAACATTCCTGTCTCTGCAAGAAGATCAAGTGCATACTTCCTCTGGGAGAGAACAATCCCCTCCGCTCCATGAGCTATCTCTATTCCAAGAAAATATCGAAGCTGATCCAGATCCTTCACTTCAAATTCTTTGCTCAATCTCACTTTGAGCTGGGCAATCTCTTTCTCATCATCCCCTATGATGATCATGTCATCTACATACACTACAAGCATAGTGATGTGCCCCCCACTTCTTCGAAAGAACACAGCATGGTCGGCATTGATCTGCTTGTATCCCATACCAACCATAGCCTTCCTGAACCTGTCGAACCATGCTCGGGGAGACTGCTTTAGCCCATACAGAGATTTCTTCAGCCTGCAGACTTTACCCATTGTCTGTCCTGTGCCAAATCCTGGTGGTATCTCCATATACACTTCCTCCACTAGATCTCCATGAAGAAACTCATTCTTTACGTCTAGTTGGTGTAGTTTCCATCCACTATTTGCTGCGAGAGAGATCAGTGTCCGAACAGTGCTCATCTTCGCCACTGGTGCAAAAATCTCATCGTAGTCAATGCCGTATGTCCGGCCGTACCATTTTGCCACCGTGCCTTGTAGCGCTCAACCGCCCTTCGGATTCTCGCTTCACGGTAAACACCCATTTGCATCCCATCGCTTTTTCCGCCGGGTGTCACCAACTCCCATGTGGTTCTTCTCGAGCCCCCTCCTCATGCATGGTCGCCTTTCACTTTGGGTCCTTCTTAGTAGCTTGCCAGTTGTTAGGTATAGTAACAGAATCTAATGATGTAATGAATGCTCCATGTGAAGGGGATATGTTAGAATAAGAAATAAATTGAGCAAGATCCCAACCATATCTGCCAGAGGATTACCCGCATTATTGCGAGTAGTCCTCCATGACACCGTGTAAGTGGGCAGGGCAGAGAAGAAATGATATCACCAAGTGGAGGATGGTGTAGATTTCTCAAGAGTTGGAGCAGAGCGACGAGGGACTGGCACCGCATTGTAGGCACCTCTAACACCGTAGGCACCTCTCGCACCAGGCACTCTCGACCGCTTCCCCTTCCTTCTCAGATGTATCGAATCGCTCCGAAGCCAGAGGCAACTCCCCCCGAAATAGGCCTAGCACCCCTTGTCTCCTCCTCCTCCCCTTCGCCTTCATCCTCCTGCTCCTCGAGTAAGGGACCGAATGGGATTGACCCCCTTGAGCTCTCACCATTCTCCCCTTCTCGCCTCATACCTTCAATATCGGGTGAGTCTCCAAAGGGTGAAGTTACCCCCAATGTGTAGTATGGCTCGAGCTCAAACCGCACATCCATGCCGACAAATGCCTTTTTCCACCGGGCTCCAACAGACATATCCTTTCAGGTGCCGAGTATCCCACTTAACATATACTTCACGTACGGGGTCCGCTTTCCCAACAGATGGTCTGTTGTCCTTCACAAAACACACACAGCCAAACACCTTCAATGGTAGGATCCCCCCGTTGTCTCCCTTCAGTGTCTCACGCGGAGATTTCCATTTCAATACACTCGAAAGCATCCTATTGATTAAGTGAGCACCCGTCAAAACTGCTTGTCCCCACAACGTTTTTGGGACATTCATTGTCATCATCATACTCCTAGCAACTTCTAGGAGATGTCTATTCTTCCTCTCTCGCTACCCCATTCTCGAAGCCGGGTGTATGTGCATGTAGTCCGTGTTGTATCCCTTGAGTGATGTGATACTCCCCAAATATTCTGTTGGTGTACTCTGTCCCATTATCTGACCTCAACACCTTTACCACTGCACCATACTGAGTCTGGATGTGCTTATGAAAGTCTTTGAAATAACCAACTACATTATTTTTATTTTTCATCAGGTACACCCAAGTGACTCTCGAAAAATAATCAATAAATGTAACAAAATACTAACATCCACTTATAGAATTTATTGGACAAGGTCTCCATACGTCAGAATGTATCACTTCAAAACTACAGGAACTCCTATTACCCTAACTGACATAAGAGATTCTAGTAAGCTTCCCAAACTCACAAGCATCACACTGAAGCTTCTGTTGATTTGCTTTCTGAAATAAGGTTGGATACATTTTACCCAGAATACTAAATAAAGGATGTCTCATCCGTTTATGATGTAGCATCAACTCATCCTTCAAGACACCTCAATTCCTCCTGCTCTGTCCTCTCAACCATAGATGTCACTGAGTCCATCCCTTCACGGTCCAGTACTACACCGCCACGCCATGTGTCAGTCCCAAATCTTCGCCCTGTCCCCTTCTCCGGAAAGATCATCTTAAAAATATTGAAAGAAACAACACATTTTAGTTGAAGGATAATGACACTAATGGATAACAGGCTAACAGGAAATGAAGGAGCATGCAAAATATTAGATAGTGTTACGTAACCTCGCATAATTAACAAGCTGTTCTACCGACCAGCCAGGCTGTACTATCCGCACTGATACTCTCCGCTCGCGGTGAGTATAAGACGAGAACTCACCGGCATTGCCGCTACATGTCCGATGCTCCGAATCTATTCTCCAGTCTGTGGATCTAGTGGCAGCCATAGATACAAGGGCATGTGTGTCGTTCATACCTTTATTTGGGTGTGCGCTAAGAGCGAATCGGCATAGTCTCCTCCGAGAAAATAGATGCACCATCGGACACGCCGCCTACTACTTTCGCTTCTCGCCGCCAAGAGAGCTCGATCCTCCTCGTAAAATCATCTCGCCTTCTTCCTCCTCCTGCACTCACCAAAGATTAGCGATGGCCTCCTCTTCCACCTCGCCGCTCCATGATCGAGGCTAACGGCCCGGCCGGCTCCACGCCCACCGCAGTCAGCCTTGATGACTTAGAGCACATTTGCCTCAAATGCCCTACCTCTCCGCGCAGCATCTTAGTCTCCTCTCCAATCCAGATACTCGATTTGAGACCACCGATCTTGACTTCTCCCCGAAGTCCACTGCCCCAGCCTCAGAGTTCGATAATGATTTTCCTCAGATCATGGCCGGATCCTCCTCCGAGATGGAATCTTCGTCTGGCTAGTAGCATCGCCGTCCTCTGCTCAAATGATGGAGCCAAGCCTCTGAGGAATAGCATGGTCCTCTTTCTCAAAGAGGCCTCGCCTTGCACTCGTGGTCCTTGCAACTTGCTAGGGACGAAGTGATCGTGATCCGCCCACAAGCGCCTGGGCCAGCTGGCATACTCTTGTACAGCCCTTCTCCCCGGATCAGAAGGCCGATCTCCTTTTCGACCGGAATACCCTCGTGTTATTCCCCACCCCATCATAGGTCCTTCTCGCCTTCTCCCGGACATCCTACACCTTCCCAAGGCCATCTATCGTGGCTGCAATTGGGTGGACTACGAATTGAGAAGCCGATATACACCAACATATGAGTAGACTTCCACTCATCTCTTCTGCGGAGCCCTCACCGGTTCGATCTTTCTCCCGCCGATATCCCTCCGTGTTCCTCCTTGCAAGGGTATATCTCACCCGCTGATCAACTCGATATGTCGCCGCCCTTCGAGAGAGGTATAATTTTATTCATTAGTATTGGGGTCTATATATACAAGAGGAGTGGTCTCATTCTTCTACTCTATCCGATGTGGGACTAAACAAAAGAGGTCTATTCCTATCTAACATAAAGAAATAACTCTCAACAGGTTTGTGCCAACAATAAAGATAGAGATGTACCTGCACCGAAGCACCCTTAGTGGCCCGATGGCAGTTTCCATTGGAATCTATGTAATTTAAAGCAGTATTTTTGTCCCTCTCTGATTACTGAAGGTTTGACATCAGGATGCCAGTCCATTTGCTGATGATTTCAGCGATATCAGGTAATGAAATTAGGTTCTTTTGGAATTCATCAAGGTTCTTTTCAGCCTACTTTAGCTGTCTCAGTAAAGAAATTAGGTTCCCATAGTAGAGCTCAGCAGCCCAAGGCAAGGCATACGCTCTCTCAACTGCTTCCATCTCTAAGTTTACTCTATCAACCTACAGAAATATCAAATAAAATTGAAGTACATGAGTATCGCACATTTATATTCATATGTTTCTATCTCAGAGTATTACCTCCTCTTTAACTGAATGAATTCTAGTCGTTGGATATTTTTCATGCTCCCACTGCTATGCAAGATCCTTCTGCTTTGTTTGAGAGAATCAAAGTTGGCGCCCAACTTGCTAGCATGCTTTTTCCACCGGGATTTTGAGGCTCGATACCATGTTAGAAACAGGGCAAATCAAGAGAGAGGTATAATTTTATTCATTAGTATTGGGGTCTATATATACAAGAGGAGTGGTCTCATTCTTCTACTCTATCCGATGTGGGACTAAACAAAAGAGGTCTATTCCTATCTAACATAAAGAAATAACTCTCAACAGGTTTGTGCCAACAATAAAGATAGAGATGTACCTGCACCGAAGCACCCTTAGTGGCCCGATGGCAGTTTCCATTGGAATCTATGTAATTTAAAGCAGTATTTTTGTCCCTCTCTGATTACTGAAGGTTTGACATCAGGATGCCAGTCCATTTGCTGATGATTTCAGCGATATCAGGTAATGAAATTAGGTTCTTTTGGAATTCATCAAGGTTCTTTTCAGCCTACTTTAGCTGTCTCAGTAAAGAAATTAGGTTCCCATAGTAGAGCTCAGCAGCCCAAGGCAAGGCATACGCTCTCTCAACTGCTTCCATCTCTAAGTTTACTCTATCAACCTACAGAAATATCAAATAAAATTGAAGTACATGAGTATCGCACATTTATATTCATATGTTTCTATCTCAGAGTATTACCTCCTCTTTAACTGAATGAATTCTAGTCGTTGGATATTTTTCATGCTCCCACTGCTATGCAAGATCCTTCTGCTTTGTTTGAGAGAATCAAAGTTGGCGCCCAACTTGCTAGCATGCTTTTTCCACCGGGATTTTGAGGCTCGATACCATGTTAGAAACAGGCAAATCAAGAGAGAGGTATAATTTTATTCATTAGTATTGGGGTCTATATATACAAGAGGAGTGGTCTCATTCTTCTACTCTATCCGATGTGGGACTAAACAAAAGAGGTCTATTCCTATCTAACATAAAGAAATAACTCTCAACAGGTTTGTCCCAACAATAAAGATAGAGATGTACCTGCACCGAAGCACCCTTAGTGGCCCGATGGCAGTTTCCATTGGAATCTATGTAATTTAAAGCAGTATTTTTGTCCCTCTCTGATTACTGAAGGTTTGACATCAGGATGCCAGTCCATTTGCTGATGATTTCAGCGATATCAGGTAATGAAATTAGGTTCTTTTGGAATTCATCAAGGTTCTTTTCAGCCTACTTTAGCTGTCTCAGTAAAGAAATTAGGTTCCCATAGTAGAGCTCAGCAGCCCAAGGCAAGGCATACGCTCTCTCAACTGCTTCCATCTCTAAGTTTACTCTATCAACCTACAGAAATATCAAATAAAATTGAAGTATATGAGTATCATACATTTATATTCATATGTTTCTATCTCAGAGTATTACCTCCTCTTTAACTGAATGAATTCTAGTCGTTGGATATTTTTCATGCTCCCACTGCTATGCAAGATCCTTCTGCTTTGTTTGAGAGAATCAAAGTTGGCGCCCAACTTGCTAGCATGCTTTTTCCACCGGGATTTTGAGGCTCGATACCATGTTAGAAACAGGGCAAATCAAGAGAGAGGTATAATTTTATTCATTAGTATTGGGGTCTATATATACAAGAGGAGTGGTCTCATTCTTCTACTCTATCCGATGTGGGACTAAACAAAAGAGGTCTATTCCTATCTAACATAAAGAAATAACTCTCAACAGGTTTGTGCCAACAATAAAGATAGAGATGTACCTGCACCGAAGCACCCTTAGTGGCCCGATGGCAGTTTCCATTGGAATCTATGTAATTTAAAGCAGTATTTTTGTCCCTCTCTGATTACTGAAGGTTTGACATCAGGATGCCAGTCCATTTGCTGATGATTTCAGCGATATCAGGTAATGAAATTAGGTTCTTTTGGAATTCATCAAGGTTCTTTTCAGCCTACTTTAGCTGTCTCAGTAAAGAAATTAGGTTCCCATAGTAGAGCTCAGCAGCCCAAGGCAAGGCATACGCTCTCTCAACTGCTTCCATCTCTAAGTTTACTCTATCAACCTACAGAAATATCAAATAAAATTGAAGTACATGAGTATCGTACATTTATATTCATATGTTTCTATCTCAGAGTATTACCTCCTCTTTAACTGAATGAATTCTAGTCGTTGGATATTTTTCATGCTCCCACTGCTATGCAAGATCCTTCTGCTTTGTTTGAGAGAATCAAAGTTGGCGTCCAACTTGCTAGCATGCTTTTTCGATGCTTTATCAGTATCATTCTTTAACGATCATTTTTCAATTTCCAATTTCAATACAGCTATATCTACTTCGTCTAACTCAGTGGGCTTAGACATTATTTCCATCTTCAGCTTTGCAGCTGCTTCATAAACAAGATCAATGGCTACAAAGAACATAATTTGAGTTAGTTGGGGAATATTCATTTAGAAACAAATTTACTTATAACTAACAAGATGTTAAATATAAGAACACTGTTCATTTAACATACTATACAATCTACTTTATTTTCAACATGGCAGACTCATTAAAAAAGCAAGGACACCTGGCCCCCTTCTATCACCAAATCCATATTAAGATTATGGAGAATTACAGAAATGACTGTCCCTTATAGAAATTAACTCAGCTATTAGAAAACTGATGTGTTTTTATTTTTTTATTTTTTATTTTGTATGTTTATATTTGGGGTTCCTTAACTAGCATCAATTCAATGATCTTTGAAACAGCATTTTTCTCAATTGTGTGCAAAAAAAAAAAAGGAGACAACTTGACGACATCGAGATGAAACCTTATACTGCTCTATAATAACATTTGGTGCATCAGAGAGACCTGATTTGCAGAGATTTTCACATACAACCTATGATTCAAAGAGGTTTTATAAGCACAGGCCAAAAGTCCAGTAAACTACTATGTTAAATATGTATATCCTAATATACCTTTTGTCAGACAAGACAAACTCTGTAATTATATCGATCAGATGAGACCGCAGCAGAAACAATGATGCAACTCATATCTTCAACAGAAGGCCAGCAACAATGTTCTTCTTCCATGCCACCGGCGTTCCATTGATACAACGCCTCAAGTCAAGATCAAATTTTGAACACAATATTTAAAAAAAATTTGAACACAATATCAAATTTTGGCCTGATCGTATTTTGGCCTGCTGACTGAGTGCCTGTAGGGGCGATATCTTTTTATTTCTGACCTCCCATAGATCATAAATAATGTGGCTGACCATAAAGCTAGACATACCAAAAAAATATATGAAACTGGTCTAAGACAAATGTTGTTGGTTGATACTTGTTTATCTTTCTATAAGCTCCGCGTTCTTTCTTCCCTTCCTGACTATGGTCACTGCGCAAACCTACAAGTAGACAGTTTCTTATAGGTTACTGAGTGTCTTTACTTTTCTGCCGTAAGGGATCACAATAAGTAATCTGAATGAGGTTTGGTTTTTCATCTTGTCAGCAGACAATACACAACTCCCGCAACTCATCATAATATATATTTCTCCCCAGGACAAGCTTTGTTTATTTCTCTTAATTTTGTTTGGCTAATCATTTAGGGGTGTCTAGAGGTGACTTGGTATCAATTTCATGAATGCTTTAGTTTGTTTATTGGTGGTTCTTGTCTATAATAATCTCTGAAGAAAATGAGGAATATTTGCGAAGAGATCTAAACCTCTCTGGAATCAGCAAGCATCCCAACCATAACTGCATCAATAGCATTTTGTTCTATGTCCTTGATACCCTGCGAATGGTTTTGCACTGTCATGCCTTAGGGGGATCAAAAAGTGGCAACAGACCAACAAATAAATCAGAGGCGCGCATTCAACAAACTTCTCGATAACAGAGTGGACTTTGTCATTGATCTATTCAGGATCCATTCACGGGCAAACCAAATAATATCAGTATCACAAAAGCAATCCAAATTTCAAAATCGTAAGGAACAACGAAATTAAAGATAACAAAGATAGAGATGTACCTGCTCTGAAGCACCCTTAGTGGCACGATGGCAATTTCCATTGGAATCTGTGTAATTTAAAGCAGTATTTTTGTCCCTCTCTGATTGCTGAAGATTTGACATTAGGATGCCAGTCCATTTGCTGATGATTTCAGCGATATCAGGTAACGAAATTAGGTTCTTTTGGAATTCATCAAGGTTCTTTTCAGCCTACTTTAGCTGTCTCAGTAAAAAATTAGGTTCCCATACTTGAGCTCAGCAGCCCAAGCCAAGGCATACGCTCTCTCAACTGCTTCCATCTCTAAGTTTACTCTATCAACCTACAGAAATATCAAATAAAATTAAAGTATATAATAAGAGTATCGTACATTTATATTCATATGTTTCTATCTCAAGAGTATTACCTCCTCTTTAACTGAATGGATTCTAGTCGTTAGATATTTGTCATGCTCCCATTGCTATGCAAGATCCTTCTGCTTTGTTTGAGAGAATCAAAGTTGGAATCCAACTTGCTAAGATGCTTTTTCGATGCTTTATCAGTATCATTCTTTAATGATTGTTTTTCAATTTCCAGTTTCAATACAGCTATATCTACTTCGTCTAACTCAGTGGGCTTAGACATTATTTCCATCTTCAGCTTTGCGGCTGCTTCATAAACAAGATCAATGGCTACAAAGAACATAATTTGAGTTAGTTGGGGAATATTCATTTAGAAACAAATTGACTTATAACTAACAAGATGTTAAATATAAGAACACTGCTTATTTAACATAATATACAATCTACTTTATTTTCAACATGGCAGACTCATTAAAAAAGCAAGGACACCGAGCCCCCTTCTATCACCAAATCCATATTAAGATTATGGAGAATTACAGAAATGACTGTCCCTTATAGAAATTAACTCAGCTATTAGAAAACTGATGTGTTTTTATTTTTTATTTTTTATTTTGTATGTTTATATTTGGGGTTCCTTAACTAGCATCAATTCAATGATCTTTGAAACAGCATTTTTCTCAATTGTGTGCCAAAAAAAAAAAAGAAAAAGGAGACAACTTGTCGACATCGAGATGAAACCTTTCTGCTCTATAATAACATTTGGTGCATCAGAGAGACCTGATTTGCAGACATTTTCACATGCAACCTATGATTCAAAGAGGTTTTATAAGCACAGGCCAAAAGTCCAGTAAACTACTATGTTAAATATGTATATATCCTAATATACCTTTTGTCAGACAAGAAAAACTCTGTAATTATATCGATCAGATGAGACCGCAGCAGAAACAATGATGCAACTCATATCTTCAACAGAAGGCCAGCAACAATGTTCTTCTTCCATGCCACCCGCGTTCCATTGATACAACGCCTCAAGTCAAGATCAAATTTTGAACACAATATTTTTTTTAAAAAAACACCATTAAGAAAAAACCCCAATAGAAGATGAAGAAAAAGCCGAACTTGACGCTGAATATGGAATTGGCCTCTTCGCATCCAACATTGAGCATAAAATTGGTAAATAGGGAGGATTGGAAACATCTTCAGAGAATTAGGGTTAGGGTTTTGGGGTTAAAAGAGGAGCAGAAACATGCGCCATGATCAATAGGTCTCGTTTAACCCCAAATTGAGCAAAAAGGAAAAGGGGGAAGAATTGTACCTCATTGAATCTCTCTCGGTTCCGGCGTCGATCGAGAGGAGCCTGAGCCGTGACGAGATGAGAAATGCTAGAATTAGACGAAACCTAGAAGAGATTGGGAGAGAATTAGGGTCAGGGTTTTGGGAGGGAAGAAAGAGAGAGATTGAGGAGTCGCGCCCTTGGATTTCAAACTTTGGGGGAAATAAATGGGGGGTATTTGTAGACTTAATTAAGGTTACGCGTAGCTTAATACTAACGCCACTATTAGCTTAATATTAACGCAACGCGTAGGTTCTTTTGGAATTCATCAAGGTTCTTTTCAGCCTACTTTAGCTGTCTCAGTAAAAAATTAGGTTCCCATACTTGAGCTCAGCAGCCCAAGCCAAGGCATCACAGCTCTCTCAACTGCTTCCATCTCTAAGTTTACTCTATCAACCTACAGAAATATCAAATAAAATTAAAGTATATAATAAGAGTATCGTACATTTATATTCATATGTTTCTATCTCAAGAGTATTACCTCCTCTTTAACTGAATGGATTCTAGTCGTTAGATATTTGTCATGCTCCCATTGCTATGCAAGATCCTTCTGCTTTGTTTGAGAGAATCAAAGTTGGAGTCCAACTTGCTAAGATGCTTTTTCGATGCTTTATCAGTATCATTCTTTAATGATTGTTTTCAATTTCCAGTTTCAATACAGCTATATCTACTTCGTCTAACTCGGTGGGCTTAGACATTATTTCCATCTTCAGCTTTGCGGCTGCTTCATAAACAAGATCAATGGCTACAAAGAACATAATTTGAGTTAGTTGGGGAATATTCATTTAGAAACAAATTGACTTATAACTAACAAGATGTTAAATATAAGAACACTGCTTATTTAACATAATATACAATCTACTTTATTTTCAACATGGCAGACTCATTAAAAAAGCAAGGACACCGAGCCCCCTTCTATCACCAAATCCATATTAAGATTATGGAGAATTACAGAAATGACTGTCCCTTATAGAAATTAACTCAGCTATTAGAAAACTGATGTGTTTTTATTTTTATTTTGTATGTTTATATTTGGGGTTCCTTAACTAGCATCAATTCAATGATCTTTGAAACAGCATTTTTCTCAATTGTGTGCCAAAAAAAAAAAAAAGGAGACAACTTGACGACATCGAGATGAAACCTTACTGCTCTATAATAACATTTGGTGCATCAGAGAGACCTGATTTGCAGAGATTTTCACATGCAACCTATGATTCAAAGAGGTTTTATAAGCACAGGCCAAAAGTCCAGTAAACTACTATGTTAAATATGTATATCCTAATATACCTTTTGTCAGACAAGACAAACTCTGTAATTATATCGATCAGATGCGACCGCAGCAGAAACAATGATGCAACTCATATCTTCAACAGAAGGCCAGCAACAATGTTCTTCTTCCATGCCACCCGCGTTCCATTGATACAACGCCTCAAGTCAAGATCAAATTTTGAACACAATATTTAAAAAAAAAAACACCATTAAGAAAAAATCCCAATAGAAGATGAAGAAAAAGCCGAACTTGACGCTGAATATGGAATTGGCCTCTTCGCATCCAACATTGAGCATAAAATTGGTAAATAGGGAGGATTGGAAACATCTTCAGAGAATTAGGGTCAGGGTTTTGGGAGGGAAGAAAGAGAGAGATTGAGGAGTCGCGCCCTTGGATTTCAAACTTTGGGGGAAATAAATGGGGGGTATTTGTAGACTTAATTAAGGTTACGCGTAGCTTAATACTAACGCCACTATTAGCTTAATATTAACGCAACGCGTAAGTTGTTAGGGGTTTTCCCATAAATACCCTCCGCATTATACTAATTTATAAATTACTACCTAAATTATAATAATTGCTATTTAACGCCCAAACTGTAATCATCTTTCAAAATTTATATCTAGCCATGTTATGATAAAAGAGTGTAGGATGTTTTAATAAAACTTATAGGAATTTAATAATTGCTTTTAGGATATAATATAATGAATAAAGAAAAGTTCAAGAGAGAGAAGATAAATTCAAAACAAAAATCATAAATATAAATTTTTAATAAAAAACATAACTATAAACTTCGATGTATCCCAAATTGACCCAGATGATACAATAGGTCCACATAACCTTTTAAGGCCTCAAGCCCTGAATGTATATTAGATTCATGATTGATTTGTAAGCCCATAAAACAATTGAAATACTGTCACTAATTATTGAGATTTACCATAAATTAACATAACCTCATCGCATGTTCGATTGATTAAAAGAAGTTTATGAATAAATTATAGTGAATATCATGTAATTTTATAATCCAATTTTAACTTGGTTTAGGCATTTATTTAATTTTAAATTTTTTTTTGTGGTGTGTGTCAATATGATGCTAGCTTAATGGCAACGCCACGCGTGTTATAAGTTGTTAGGGTCTTTTCCACATATGCCCTCCAAATCATAGCAATTCATATTTCATAAATTACTTTAAATTGCTATTTAACGCCCAAACTGTAATCATCTTTCAAAATTTATATCTAGCCATGTTATGATAAAAGAGTGTAGGATGTTTTAATAAAACTTATAGGAATTTAATAATTGCTTTTAGGATATAATATAATGAATAAAGAAAAGTTCAAGAGAGAGAAGATAAATTCAAAACAAAAATCATAAATATAAATTTTTAATAAAAAACATAACTATAAACTTCGATGTATCCCAAATTGACCCAGATGATACAATAGGTCCACATAACCTTTTAAGGCCTCAAGCCCTGAATGTATATTAGATTCATGATTGATTTGTAAGCCCATAAAACAATTGAAATACTGTCACTAATTATTGGAGATTTACCATAAATTAACATAACCTCATCGCATGTTCGATTGATTAAAAGAAGTTTATGAATAAATTATAGTGAATATCATGTAATTTTATAATCCAATTTTAACTTGGTTTAGGCATTTATTTAATTTTAAATTTTTTTTTGTGGTGTGTGTCAATATGATGCTAGCTTAATGGCAACGCCACGCGTGTTATAAGTTGTTAGGGTTTTCCCATAAATACCCTCCGCATTATACTAATTTATAAATTACTACCTAAATTATAATAATTGCTATTTAACGCCCAAACTGTAATCATCTTTCAAAATTTATATCTAGCCATGTTATGATAAAAGAGTGTAGGATGTTTTAATAAAACTTATAGGAATTTAATAATTGCTTTTAGGATATAATATAATGAATAAAGAAAAGTTCAAGAGAGAGAAGATAAATTCAAAACAAAAATCATAAATATAAATTTTTTAATAAAAAACATAACTATAAACTTCGATGTATCCCAAATTGACCCAGATGATACAATAGGTCCACATAACCTTTTAAGGCCTCAAGCCCTGAATGTATATTAGATTCATGATTGATTTGTAAGCCCATAAAACAATTGAAATACTGTCACTAATTATTGGAGATTTACCATAAATTAACATAACCTCATCGCATGTTCGATTGATTAAAAGAAGTTTATGAATAAATTATAGTGAATATCATGTAATTTTATAATCCAATTTTAACTTGGTTTAGGCATTTATTTAATTTTAAATTTTTTTTTTTTGTGGTGTGTGTCAATATGATGCTAGCTTAATGGCAACGCCACGCGTGTTATAAGTTGTTAGGGTCTTTTCCACATATGCCCTCCAAATCATAGCAATTCATATTTCATAAATTACTTTAAATTGCTATTTAACCCCAATTCATATAAATACCCTTTCACTCCTTTAACAGCTAAAAACCAATATTAAAAGGCTTGTTTTGCATATTGACCCTCAAATCTCTTATAATTGCAAAAGTACCCTCGAATCCTAATATTTGCAAAATACCACCCAATCTTCAGCGTTGGAAATTTGTAATTAGTTGATTGATGACTATAACATTTCAAGGGTATTCTTTTTCTGTTTAATTAAATATAGTTAGTTGATTGATGACTATAATACCCCAAATATTAATCAAACCTAAATACACAATTTCTACCTTATTAACTCCTCCCCAATGCATCCTTTGATCATTTCCCTATATTTCTTTTCCCCAACATTTCCTTTTTACTTCACTCACTTCTCCAAATTAAATTGGTGATGTTTCAAATTGGTGATCTAACTTGGGGAAGGAGGAGGAGATCTAATTGGGACGAAAAAGTTCTCTTTGCTTCATAAAATGGTACTTTTTGAGTATCATTTCATGATTTCTTCAAAGCTCTATCCTCTTATGCGTTCTCGACAATGTTCTTCTCTGGGAAGGAGGATGGCCTCTAATGGCCGAACCTTAAATCATGACCCAATTGGATCTCTTCACCAAGGGATCTTTTTTCCCCAAAGACATGGAGTTTGTTAATCGGCTGCAATGTTTGAACACGAAAAAAGAAGTTTTGAGAATGAAAAGAGTTTGGAGAAAACTTACTTTAAAAAAAAAATGTCTGAATCAAACTCTCAATTGTCATCGTCTTCTCATTGATGATATGCAGGGGCATTGTGAAAGTTCTTGGACACAAATATTGCAAGACTATTGTGAGGTGAGGAAACAAGATGAAGTGAGAAGGCGGGATTCATGGAGAAGAAAGAGGGTGTGAGATCATTTACATTAATTACACCTACTCCCTCAGGTATTACTTCATATATGTTGGCAAGTTAGTAGAGTTTAGTTTTGGGTGTAATTTCCTTTATTTTTTGTAAATTCATTATCATTTTATAATGCAGAAGGGAGAGTAGAATTTCTCATACACTTGTATTCTTGATTTCAGTGTATAATGCTGTAGAAAGCAAATTGCAAAGTAAAGAAAATAAATGCTTTTTTTGTGTGTGCATTGTATTTTACCGATTGATGCCGAGTTATTTGGTTTGCTTAAACGAGGGCTGGAAATGGGCTTGGGCATAGGGGCAATGGCTGGCGAGGTTTACAAGGCGGACTCCCCGTTCAAGGCTGGGTCGAGTCCTAACCCGCTCACCGCGCCGGAGTACCGCGGTCTATTCTCCGATTCCTGCCCGATCGACCCGCCCATCTGGTCATGGGTTGGCCCCTGGGTTTTTTAACTTTTTTCTAATTTTTTATTTTTAATTTCTAAACTATATTAACTTTGTATTTGTATCTATTAAATTATATTTAAATTATTTTTTTCTATTTTACTCTTTATTTAAAATGATATACATACACACATTGTACAAAGATAAACATCACACAGAAAAACATAGCAAACACCAAGATATACGTGGTTCGGACTTCGAAGGAATAGCTACGTCCACGGGAAGTTAATAACTTTCATTTAGTTTAAATTTAAATTACAAATATAAGAGGAAAAAAGAAAAAAAAAGTTAGCTATTAATGTTCAAGGAGCCGAATTCCTCCAAGTTATATTCGTCAAATTCGTCAAATTAAGGGTCAGGCCGGGTCGATGGTGGGCCATGCCTATTTCTCTAGTCCCGAGTCTAGAGCTGGACCCAGCCCGACCCGTGACCCATGTACATCACAGACTGGATCGGACCCGGCCCACTACGGACCAGGTCGGGCCGTGACCCATGGCGGGCTGGGCCGGGTCAGCCCGCGGGTCGACCCGGCTCGTGCCCAACCCTACTTGGGCATCTGGCCCTAGATTATGGCTTATTCGTGCTTGGGCTTTAAGTGCGAAATACGTGGGGCACAATTGTAAATTATGAAGTTCCGAAGGGCTTTGTGTAAAGAAGAACGAAGGAACTAGGGAGAAAGGATCGAGGAAGGCCGCATTTTACTTCTAAGCTTTTGTTTTTGTTTTCTTCAATCGGAGTTCTGCAATAATGGCGGAGGTAAAATGTTTCTTTATTTCTCTCATTTTTCTGGTCCTAGGGTTTTCCCTTCATTTCTCCGCTTTCCTGATTTATTTTATTTATCAATTTTTTTGTTTTTTTGGATGAGCACTTGCAATTTAAGGTGTAAATTGCTAAATATAATAATGCACTTCACTGTTTCATGAATTCTTGATTGATCATCCCATTTTGTATTCTGATTTATTGTTTTTTAATTAAAACTGCAAGAAAACTTAATGCGGGGAATTAGAGGTATAAGGTTTCTGATGATCACTGAGATTTATGAAAAGAGATCTAATCCGGGATCTATGATTCTATTTTTTGCGCGAGTTCTAGTTCTTCGAATTGCAACTTGTTCTCAGATTGAATCATGATGTAACACATTATGTATTGCCTAATTGTTTGGGTTGTTTCCTGATGTTTATTTCATTCATGAACATTGTCAATATCTTTTACTTTCCACTTGCAGAAATTCAGTTTTGGTTGGATCATTTTCAAACCATCTTGGGCACTTAAGTTTATTTTTCTACCGTAAATTAAAATGGCTTTGGCCTTTGGGTGACTTATTGCATGCCAAATATTAATTAATTATTTATTGTTTTTTAATTAAAACTGCAAGAAAACTTAATGCGGGGAATTAGAGGTATAAGGTTTCTGATGATCACTGAGATTTATGAAAAGAGATCTAATCCGGGATCTATGATTCTATTTTTGCGCGAGTTCTAGTTCTTCGAATTGCAACTTGTTCTCAGATTGAATCATGATGTAACACATTATGTATTGCCTAATTGTTTGGGTTGTTTCCTGATGTTTATTTCATTCATGAACATTGTCAATATCTTTTACTTTCCACTTGCAGAAATTCAGTTTTGGTTGGATCATTTTCAAACCATCTTGGGCACTTAAGTTTATTTTTCTACCGTAAATTAAAATGGCTTTGGCCTTTGGGTGACTTATTGCATGCCAAATATTAATTAATTATTTATTGTTTTTTAATTAAAACTGCAAGAAAACTTAATGCGGGGAATTAGAGGTATAAGGTTTCTGATGATCACTGAGATTTATGAAAAGAGATCTAATCCGGGATCTATGATTCTATTTTTGCGCGAGTTCTAGTTCTTCGAATTGCAACTTGTTCTCAGATTGAATCATGATGTAACACATTATGTATTGCCTAATTGTTTGGGTTGTTTCCTGATGTTTATTTCATTCATGAACATTGTCAATATCTTTTACTTTCCACTTGCAGAAATTCAGTTTTGGTTGGATCATTTTCAAACCATCTTGGGCACTTAAGTTTATTTTTCTACCGTAAATTAAAATGGCTTTGGCCTTTGGGTGACTTATTGCATGCCAAATATTAATTAATTATTTATTGTTTTTTCAGATCGAATTAAGAACTGCACCAGCTGATTTCCGCTTCCCAACAACCAATCAGACTAGACACTGTTTCACACGTTACATTGAGTTTCACAAGTATGTATAATCACCTGATATTTGATGTTTTCGCTGGTCATTATATTTTAGTCTTTTGTGCTTCCGCTGCAAACAATTTCAAATTGCCTTCTACAAATTGCGACTGCTTTGAACTGTGATTGCAGGTGTTTGTCAGCTAAAGGAGAGTCTGAGGACTGTCAAAAGTTTGCCAAGTATTATCGATCCCTCTGTCCAGGGGAATGGGTAAGTTTCTCATACTTAAGTTCATCTGACATAAAATCTCGATTACTTCCTGTGTTCTTTTCTGAGCGGTTCTCTTATTCTTATTGAACTTACAGAATGTAGTTAAACAAAAGTCTTTTTCTTTTTCCTCGCAATATTAGTTTGATCTCGAATCATTAAGTTCAATTTGATCAAAATTTAACTGTTTTAGAGATTCAGTTAGGGAAGAGCTATTTGCTTAGTGTGTATTTAGTCTCTTTCGACATGATGTATGAATATCATTATGGTCATAATATTGAGTCTGATGAACACTTTATGATGCATCTTTTTATTGTTGTTGTTGACCGAGAATTTGTTACACTGGTCATATTCTCTCAACGTAGAAGTCCAAGGCCCTGAAAAAACCTCATGACATTATTTCTTTACTTGGTTGAGTTCTTAACAAAGATCAACATGCGATGGAAGTGTAAAAATACGCCTAGAGATAGTATAAGAAACTTATTGCATTCATAAGGAATAAGAGATTGCTCATGTTGAGGATAAAACTAGAGATAATCTATTGAGATAGTTTAATTACGTGCAATGGAGACCATTAAATGCATGGTTAGGATAAATAATAAGATTATAACAAGGAGGACTAGAGATAAGCCTAATAAAACTTGGCTTAAAGCAATTACAAAGGCTTTGATAATGGTAACTTATCAGCGAGATAGCCCTCACATAATTGAATGGAAGAATAACATTCATGTAGCCGACCGAAAAAATTTGGAGCATTTGTTGGAGTTGAGCTGTGCTACCATTGATAATATCCAAGATGCGAATACTATACATCTCAACTCAAATTCAAGTTTTGGATTTCTGTATTGGAAATGTGCAATATTGATGTGATCTACTACACACGAACTCCCTACAAACAAAAATTTCCGATGATTGTGACAGGTTTTGAATCATATTGCAAAAGGTAAAAAATTATCAATATTGTGAAAATTTGTAAATGTTGATTTTAACGACGTAAGATGCATGGTTAAAACAACTCGAAATCATCTGAAATTTTGGTTGTAGGGAGCATGTGTAGATTACATCCAAGAGTATGGATTTTCAATTCAGAAATCCGAAACTTCAATTTGATTTTATAGTGTTCGCATCTTGGATACTATCAATAGTAGCACATCTCAACTCGTATTTCTTGTTGCATTTTTTGTTGCTCCTGACCGATAGTTTGCATGTTATAAATCCCTCTGTCCAGGGGGAATAAGTTTCTCATACTTTATAATTCATCTGACTTAAAATCTCGATTACTTTCCATGTGCTTTTCGTCATAGCCATTCTTTGTCTTATAGAACTTGCAGAATGTAGTTAAACATAAGTCTCTTTTTTTCCTTGCAAGATTAGTTTTTGATCTCGAATCTTTATGTTCACGTACATCAAAAGTTAAACGTTTGACGTTCTGTTAGAGGAGCTATATGCTATGCTTAATGTGCACTCTAACTCTTTGCCATGATGTACGTTCACGTACATCACTAGCCATCTTTCTCCATAGCACGTGGATCCTTGTTTATTAAAAGCATTATGGTCATAATATTGAGTCTGGTGAATGCTTTTATGGCGCAACTTTTTAACGTTGTAGTTGACCGAGAATTTGTTACACTGGTCATATTCTCTCAACGAGAAGTCCAAGGCCCAAAAACCTCATGACATTATTTCTTTACTTGGTTGAGTTCTTAACAAAGATCAACATGCGATGGAAGTGTAAAAATACGCCTAGAGATAGTATAAGAAACTTATTGCATTCATAAGGAATAAGAGATTGCTCATGTTGAGGATAAAACTAGAGATAATCTATTGAGATAGTTTAATTACGTGCAATGGAGACCATTAAATGCATGGTTAGGATAAATAATAAGATTATAACAAGGAGGACTAGAGATAAGCCTAATAAAACTTGGCTTAAAGCAATTACAAAGGCTTTGATAATGGTAACTTATCAGCGAGATAGCCCTCACATAATTGAATGGAAGAATAACATTCATGTAGCCAATCAAAAAATTTGGAGCATTTGTTGGAGTTGAGTCGTATACCATTGATAATATCCAAGATGCGAATACTATACATCTCAACTCAAATTCAAGTTTTGGATTTCTGTATTGAAATGTGCAATATTGATGTGATCTACTACACACGAACTCCCTACAAACAAAAATTTCCGATGATTGTGACAGGTTTTGAATCATATTGCAAAAGGTAAAAATTATCAATATTGTGAAAATTTGTAAATGTTGATTTTAACGACGTAAGATGCATGGTTAAAACAACTCAAATCATCTGAAATTTTGGTTGTAGGGAGCATGTGTAGATTACATCCAAGAGTATGGATTTTCAATTCAAATCCAAACTTCAATTTGATTTTATAGTGTTCAGATCTTGGATACTATCAATAGTAGCACATCTCAACTCGTATTTCTTGTTGCATTTTTTGTTGCTCCTGACCGATAGTTTGCATGTTATAAATCCCTCTGTCCAGGGGGAATAAGTTTCTCATACTTTATAATTCATCTGACTTAAAATCTCGATTACTTTCCATGTGCTTTTCGTCATAGCCATTCTTTGTCTTATAGAACTTGCAGAATGTAGTTAAACATAAGTCTCTTTTTTTCCTTGCAAGATTAGTTTTTGATCTCGAATCTTTATGTTCACGTACATCAAAAGTTAAACGTTTGACGTTCTGTTAGAGGAGCTATATGCTATGCTTAATGTGCACTCTAACTCTTTGCCATGATGTACGTTCACGTACATCACTAGCCATCTTTCTCCATAGCACGTGGATCCTTGTTTATTAAAAGCATTATGGTCATAATATTGAGTCTGGTGAATGCTTTTATGGCGCAACTTTTTTTTAACGTTGTAGTTGACCGAGAATTTGTTATACTGGTCATAATCTCTCAACGAGAAGTCCAAGGCCTCAAAAACCTCATGACATTATTTCTTTACTTGGTTGAGTTCTTAACAAAGATCAACATGCGATGGAAGTGTAAAATAAGCCTAGAGATAGGATAAGAAACTTAGTGCATTCGTAGGGAGCTACAGGTTGCTCCTGTTGAGGATAAAATTAGAGAGAATGAATTGAGATGGTTTAGTTACGTGCAATAGAGGCCATTAAATGTACCGGTTAGAAGAAGTAATAAGATTTTAAATAGGGTCTAGGACTATAGGTAAGCGTGTCAAAACTTGGCTGAAAGCAACAATGTTCAACTTAATGGATGAAATAACCCTTGACATAACTGGAAGGATAATATTCATGCAGCCGATTCCAAAATTTTGGAGTATTTGTCGTTGCTGTTAACCAATAATTTCTAATCCTTATTGTTCAATATTCATGAAAACAGGTGGAGAGATGGAATGAGCAGAGGGAGAATGGAAATTTCCCGGGACCCCTCTAAATCACCTTGGCCTGGTGCGCTCATCAGTTAATGTTTCTGTGAATCTCTACAATAAATTGTTCTGATCACGATCTGATGCCATGGCGGAGGTTTATCTTTTATATTTGTGATTATTGGATTGGCATTTCCTTTGGTTTTACTTTGCCGCTGATTTCACTATGTGGTATTTGTTTTCTTAAAGTATTTTGAAGGAAAATTTATGAAGTTAAACCTTAATTTCCTTTGTCAATCTCCTTTTAATTTAGGGGGTGTTTGGTTCATTTTCTTGAAATTTCAAGAAATGTTTTCCACCCAAAAAAACATTTCCTTGTATTTCTTGAAAAAATTTTGAGAAGTCAAAAAGTACAAGTTTTCTTGTTTTTGACATTTTGTTTGTTTGGTTCAAAACAAGAAAATGAGCCCCTTACTTTATAGAAATGTCAAGTTTTCTATAAAGGTTTGTTTGTTTGGTTCAAAACAAGATAATTTGGGGTGGGAAATAGGGTATGGGTGAAGTTTTATTATTTTAATATTTGTGTTGTCAGATTTCTTGGTGATTTCCTTCCATTTTGAGTGAAAGTTGATTTCTATAAATTTGGGTACTTTTCAGTACTTTATAGAAAACTTTTCTATAAATTTTTTTGGAACCAAACAAGATTTATAGAAATATATAGAAAATATTTATTTACCAAACTACCATTGTCAGATTTTTATAGAAAACATTTCTATAAAATAGCCCAACCAAACACCCCCTTATCTTAGATCAAGCGGAAAAAAAAGTAGAAGCAAAATTGGGAGCGTTGCTTGTGAAATTAGGCAAGAATTTTGCAGAAGGCAAACAAATTAGCCGACCTAATTAAATAGGAGCGTTTCATGTAATAACTTTCTTACCTAACTTTTATCTACAGTCTCTACCAGTACGATTATTATTACGATAATAATGATGACGCGCGGTGATCAGATACATCAGGTGGAGAGAGTCGATACCTTCACGCAAGTGTAACTGCAATTGCATCGGTCTTTGATTGAATCAGGCTGGCTGAAAACTTGGCAGATTTTAATTGTGCCAGCCGAGGAATGATTCAAAATTACTGCGAATATTTTATTGCAGTTTGCATGTAATAAGCTGCCCTAATCCAATCTCAAGGAAACATCATCTCGTCATGAGTTATGTTTTCAACATTTTTTATTGTAAAAGTACATAATATAATATGGATATCCTCTTTCACTGAATATATGTAATAAAAAAAAAAATTAACACAGACTTAAAAATATTGACACTAGAACCCGTAAAAACATCATCTTTTAATCAGACGTGTCACGTGTGTATAAAAAAACGGTAATTATTTCTCTTAATGAAACTAATTCATAAACAATAATTCGTAAATCAAAATGAGCACTACAAATCATCGAAATAAGACTCATTATGAACTTCTCTAATTATAATGCTTAAATCATATTATCATAGACCTAAAATGTAAAATTACATCAATGATGATGAGCTGTAGCCCAAGGATTAATTAGATCCATAATTATGAATATAGGGGATTGGCATTGCATGAAAAGAGTTGGGTTACGCACCGGTAACCTCCACTCCTTTGACCTCTCTCTGTCTCTCACCGCAGGTTCAGCCAACCGCCAACCTAAAACTGCTCCGACTCACACTGTTCATGTGCAGACTCCATCGTCGTACTTAAGAAACGCCGTCGGGATTATTATGCACCCAAAATCCCACCATCTTCTGAACGTGGGACCCATCTTAAGTGGGTCTTCAGATACGGGTGACGTGAGACTTATTAATGTTAAAATTTTGAGCCCCTGTTCCGTCCCGTTTCAAGGAAACCGTCAGAAGCAAAAGAGAGTTAGTTGGCGTCTCTACCCACAGAAGTATCCGTTACAATTTTGATGACGTGGCAGTAAACTGGTTTACCGGAGTCTTCATCAACTAATAGTTTGGGAAACGTGTTATTTTCATATGATTAGATTAGGTTAGGCCAGCTGTGCTAGACGGGCTCCTAACTGTTAGCAAGAGTTCAAACCCGAAAGCGGCACTTGTTGAGAGGGGTAACCATCACCCCCGACCAGGATTAGTGTTATCTCTAATGTGGGGGTGGGGACACCTGTGGTTAAAGACCAAAAAAAAAATATTAAATTAGATACTCTAATATTCTAGTTATTCTAATTATTAATTAATATTAGAGAACAAGACGTTTGTATTTTGAATCTAATTTTTATTATCTTAATTAGTAGTTACACATTCAATATAACAATATATATTTTTTCTTTTTGGCTTGATAAGGGAACTTCCCCCCAATGATCCTTGGTATCAAACACTTGGGCCTAGCTAAGGAGGATCCCCAACACACGGACTTGAGTATTTCAGGAAATTAAATTTTACTACCCAGATAGCTTATCAACTCGCATATTACAGATAATTATTTTTTGTTCTAATTAGAATTCTTTTGTAGATGACATTATATTTATATTTTTGTTGTCTCTTACATTTTCATCATTGAATTGATGCGGTTATTTCTATAATACACAAGGCATAAGAAGTCTAAAAATACTTTTAGTAATAATAATAAATAATAAATTAAAAAACATGAAAAAAGTAAGAAAAATCATCATAAGATCTCAACTCATAACTTCCACAATCTCACCCTCTTATAAAACCCCTCTCTATAATAATAAAACTCAAACTCGTAACTTCCCCTTCGCTCCGTTCTCGTCCTCCGCCGTAACATCCTAAGCCACCTCTCACCGCCCCCCGAACAATGGTTCGCATCAGCAACGGTTTAATCGCGACCCTCAACATCATCAGCCTCCTCCTCTCGATCCCGATCGTCGGCGGCGGAATCTGGCTCTCGTCCAAGGCCTCCGCCTCCGTCTGCGAGAAATTCCTCTCCAATCCTCTCATCGCTTTCGGTGTCCTTCTCTTTTTAATATCCCTCGCTGGCCTCCTCGGTTCTTGCTGCAGGTTGTTTAAAAATCTCACCTTTGATTTATTTTTTGGTTGTTTGGATGTAGTCTTTAACTGGGTTTTGTTTATTTTCCTCTCATTATTGGAAAAACTTTGCTTTTGGGTTTTTTTTATGGGACACGTGTTTTGATACGGGAATTGGTTTTTTTAATCTCATTGTCAATCTTCAAGTTGGGTTTTGTCCTTGTAAAATTGAATTTTTTTCCGTTAGTTTCCTGATGCAGGTTGTCTTAAAATTTATAATTTTGATATCTTTGTAGTATTTCCGTAATTTTAGTTGGGTTTTATTTGTTTTCCTTACGTTACTGCATATAAGTCTTTCCTTTTACATTTTTTGTAAAATTTGGTATATTTTGATACATGGTTTGCTGTTTATTGTGGGTTATCTTTTGTTTGAATGTAATTTCGATTTGAATATTGGGTTTTATTTATTTATTTAAAGTTTGAGTCTTTTTAGTCCTTTATGAAAAAGCCTCTGCTTTCGTATGATTTTTGTGAAATTTTGGTAGCTTTTGAGACCTGGGTCTCTTGTGTATATTTATGTTGATTTGGGTAGTGGGTTTTGACTGTAATTTTCAATTTGGTAATTTTTAAAAAATATTTTACCCGAAGTGAATTTTGGTAGTTTTTGAGACATGGGTTTATATGTTTGTAATTTGAATTGTGCGCTGCATTCTCTTTATCTGACTGTAATTTTCAATTTGAACATTGCTTTTCCTCTCCCTTCAAACTTTAATTGTCTTTACTTAATTTTCCCTACATTTCTTGAAAAATCTTTGCTTTTGTAATAATATTAGTGAAATTTAATAACATCGGTATTCTCTATTCCCCGTGCTGCAGGATCACATGGCTCCTCTGGCTCTACCTCTTTGCAATGTTCATCTTGATCGTGCTCATTCTTTGCTTCACAATCTTTGCTTTTGCTGTGACTAATAAAGGCGTAGGCAAAGTTGTTTCAGGGAGAGGTTATAAGGAGTATAAGCTTGGTGACTATTCTCATTGGTTACAAAAGAGGATGAACAATCCTAAGAATTGGGACAAGATTCGTAGTTGTTTAGTGGATAGCAAGGTTTGTAGAAGTCTTCAGGAGAAGAATCAGACACTCAGTGAGTTTCTCAATGGCAACCTCTCTCCAATTCAGGTATTGGATCTTTTTTTATTTTATAATTTTTGTTTGTTTTTATTAGTTTATTTTGTAGATTCTTGTTGGAATTGGCATTTACTTCTGTTCCTAATATTTAGATGGTTTCAAGGAATTTTGTAGTTTGTACCGGTTCCCCTTTACTTTCAAACAATCCCATAATCATCTTTCTTAGGTATATGTAAAATCAATTAATTGGTTTTGGTTTGATATTATTAGATTGTATGAAACCCTCTATCAATAATTCAGCCACATTATTTACATTAATTTAGGTTATCTTCTATGTCGCTTGTTGGACTCCAATTTTAGCAAAGACACTCAAAATTTGTTTCTCTTTGAATTTATTTTTGGTTACATCTCTGTCATTGTTACAAAAGATTGACATAATCATTTATTAAAGTTTCTTTATTTTATATATTCTTACTCAATCCGAACTACTTGTGATGGCTATCATGTCATCCATACTTCTAGTCTACATTTGTTGAACAAAATATCACAAAGTCTTCGTAATGTATCTTTCTTGATATCTAAGGTTTTCTCTTAACAAGGACATGCTATATCTATAATGAACTTTAGAACTTATCCTCTGGGTCTTCAGCTTTATTTAGTAAGAAATATATGTTCTTTTTGTTTTTTGTATAACCTTTTTATGCAATAGGTGACCTGATCCAGTCTAATCGAAGATATTCAGATGCCGAGTCTTATGGTAAACTCAATTGGTTTAAATTGCCTTTGATTTTAAGCTTAAGTAGATGTTGACTTTGACTTTTTTTAGTAACTAAGTAGATGTTGACTTAAAATTTTTAGTCTGTTTTACTTCTTCTGAGGAATTTTCTTATATTGATGTTGAAAATCAAAGGTACTTAAAACTACTTGAGTTTTCCCCAAGACTTGTCATCTGAATAAATCTTTGATTAGATTGGATCAGGTCAACATATTGCGTAAATAGATGTTGACAATTATCTACTTGCAAAAATTTTCTAAGTTTGATTATAGCTGTAATTCTGATACAATTTCTTTGGCATTCCTTTATAATAATAAATAATAATAAATAAACTAAGAAAAATTTAGCTTGTTTTACTTCTGTAGATTTTTTTATCTTGAGGATGTTGATTTAAGCTCTGGATGATGTTCTAATTCTGATATATATCTTCCTGGATATTTGTCAAATTTAATCGAACTGCAACATAGTGTGTGCGAACAAATCTTAAATACACGCAATATCCCAAAGAATTATTGCAGAAATTTTTGTGATTAGTTATCCTTCTAGTTAATGCAAATAACTTTATTTAAGATGGGATTCAAATCTCATGTAGTAGTCTCGAGAGTTATGATTTAAATATTTATTGGTTGCTGAACCAAATCCTTAGGAGCATCTCCTTTCATGTGCTTAGGGCCCTTCTTTCTCGTAAGCTGTTTATTAGCTTAGTTAAAGTAATTTAATTACTACTAAGCAGCCTTATTGATTTCTGATTCAACCTTTTCCCTATGATATTAACCCTTCGCTAATCCAATTAAAAATCATATGACATATTTATTTATATGCATAGTTGCTTTGTTCTAATCAATAGCCACCAAATCCATAGGTTGGCTCGAGTTTACTTTACTTGTGAAGGATTTAGCTCGTATTATATTTCCATTAGTTTCTCTGAATAGGAGAGCACATAACAATTAGATTTCTCTCTGTCCTTCTCTAAATAAGTAGTTGTGTTTTTATCCTAGATTTTTCCAAGGAAAATTGGTCGATGAACAGAATTAGACTTTGTATCTGCCTACTTGGCATCTAGGCTTATGTGTAAGTTCTCCTTTGATTATATAGTTGTTCCAACTACGAGGGAACAAGTTCATAAGTTTTGATGTTGGTTTTCTAGTTCCCCTCTCTGACTTGGCACCCCAGACCCCATTTTTATGCAGGGATAAAATTATAGATAACCCGAATCATCTATGCATTTAGTAACTCTTATCCTCTAACTCAGCTTGTTTATTACTTCTCACCCTCTAGTTTGGCATTTTGAGAAGGATAAACTGCAGATGACCCCCTCTACCCACTAGTTGAGGGATGGTAAATGCTAATTACTTGAGGTGAGGGGTGACAAGTGCTTTCATGAAAGATAACTTGTAGATACGCCCTCTCATCTATATTCCTTCAATATATAACTTATCATTTATCGACGGTTAGCACTTATCACTCATGGATTGGCATTTATGAAGCATAATTCTCAATCCCTCTTGTCATCGTCTGTCAACTTGTTTATTAGCACTTATCACCCCGGCTTGGCATTTGATCACCCGTCGCCTTGTGTATTAACATTTATCACCCCTAGGTTGCCATTTTGAGATGAATAAATTGAAATCCACACGCTCCCTATGAATTAACCCCCACCTAGTCTACGCTTTGATATCACATATCACCACTTTAACCTTTATGAAAAATGGATTGGGTGATAGTTCTCACTAGTAAATATGAATCATCGAGATTTATGGATATCACCCACTTCTTACCTTAACTTCTTTAAACTAAACCCCTTTCCTTCCTTTTTTTTTAGTCTGGATGTTGCAAGCCCCCATCGGCATGCAACTTCACGTACAGAAGCGACACAATATGGGACAAACCCGCAGGCTTCAGCAACAACTCCAGCATCGACGACTGCAACACCTGGCAGAGAGACCAGACCAAGCTCTGCTACAGCTGCCAGTCTTGCAAGGCCGGAGTACTCGCAAACATCAAGAACGACTGGAAGAAGGTGGCCATCATTAACATCATTGTCCTCGCCTTCCTCATTGTTGTGTACTCTGTTGGATGTTGTGCTTTCAGGAACAACAGGAAGGATAATTACTACAGATGGAAAGGACATCCTTAGGTAGCGCATAAATCTTTACATCTTTTGTACAGAGTCATGGATAGATGATGATGCTTTTATTATTCCTTTTTAAAATTTTCATTTTAAAAACAATCTGAACCATGTTGATTTGGATTTGTTACTTTTAATGTGATATATATATATATATATATATATATATATATATATATATATATATATATATATATATATATATACAAGACACACACACACACACACACACACACACACCTTATTAGGAAATCCCTTGAAAGAATTTTTCTGAGATACTGAGTATTTAAGTTTGTATTGCGGACAAAGGATCCTTAGGAAGAGAGCAGCAAGAGCTTAGATCTTTCCCTGTACATATAGAGTCATGGATGATTATGCTTTTATTTTTTTTTTTTTTCTTCATTGTTCCGTGTTGAGGAGTTCAATCTGAAATTTTGTACAATGGGTTCTATTATCCCTTGCTAGCTTACTGTATATCACATATTTACAAATATATGTTTTGTGCTCGCAAGAGGAGAGGAACTTATGGCATATCTGGATCATTCATATAAAGTTTGCTACTAATACCTTATAGTTTCCTCTACCTTACCTTCATATATACCCACACTTCTTTTGTATAGTATTTACATACCCGGAAGTTTTTAAAGTTACATTCTGATATCTTATGTTATGTAAACGTGTCGGATTTGCTTCAAATATTACCATGTCAATCTACTTAGAACTTTTCCCTGCTTAACGATTTGTTGAATTTACTTCTGAATATATGATAATTCTATTTTAAACATACCTAATGAATTATATTTTCAAATAGAATTATGATGTGTTTAACAGTAGATTAAACAAACATTGAGGGCTTAAAAGTTTTAAAATTTGCTTGTGAGTGTCATATGAGAAAATTCAGGGTAAATTTTCAGATATGTATAACATAAAGTATTAATCACAACTTTTAGAAACTTCTGGGGAAAAACAAATTGAGGCTATATGTAAGTGCAAAATAATGTTTTTTAGCCTGTTGAAGGATTTTTGGCTTAGGTAGCGTATACTTTGTGATTGTGAGGTACTTTTTTTGGTCAGTAGTGGGTGGATATGTTGGATTATGAATATGAAAAATTTGGAACATTTAGGTTGATGATATTGGTGGAGAAGTTGTTTCCCTAAAAGGTCAGGTTACCAGAGCACATCTGTTCATTAAACAAAAATAGATAAATTGCTTGAGAGTTGTTGGAATAGTGCAATATACAAATTTAGCTCACCTGATGTAGAATTTGCCTATTATGGGTCACATACACACTGCAAGGAACTATAAAACTATGGTCACTATTATTTGCATATATACCCCTTAAATCATGGGTATTTGCAAAATTACAAGAATCTTAATATTTGCAAAACTATTCCCAAATCATCAACATTGGGAAGAACACCCCTAAAATTAACAAATTATCAACTTGATGAGTAAGTTTTTGACTATTTTGTTGATAACTTTTACATTGCAGTCACAAATTATCTTATCAAAGTTGATGATTGATTGACTTGGGGGTACCTGTTTTATTTAAAAATGATGATTTGAGGGGCAGTTTTGTAAATACTAGATTTGAGGGGTAGTTTTGCACATACCCATGATTTAAGGGGTATACATGCAAATAACCTTTTTTTATTCTTTTGTAGAGTTTTCCTGCAAATTTCGTAGTAACTACAGTCCTGAAATCTATTTGTAGGATTCACAGTATAATTTCTATATCTGAAATAATACAAAGGGAAAAAAAAGAACAAGAAATTTAGGATTTTTGTATTACACTCCTAACAAATAAACTGCCAGGGAAATTATTAATAAGCCAAAATTTTGTATGGAGGAGCAGAAGTAGTACCATGCAACTAAACTGCAGCAGTTTCATCTGGCTGTAATTTTGTATTGAGAAGGGGCTCCTTGATATTTGCTTCAGAGCTCTTTGATGATTCAAAATCCTTGGCTTTGCTACAATCCCACAGGCACGGCAATAGCACCAACAAGGCTGGAAGTTTCCATGTAATTCTAGTGAGTAATCTCAAAGAATTAGTGAAATAAAAACTAAAAAATGAAAAAAAATTGTTCATTTAAATCCTTGTATTCCAAACATTTTTTTTTTCAGATGAAACATTTTTAATCCAGTATATAGTTACTAAATTAAGGCATAGGCGGACATTGGCTGTTGATCACACGAGAGATCTACGTGTGATTTTTGGACCTTTAGACTAGCGCTTGCATTAGAAAAGCTAATACAAAATTAAGTTGCCAAGACTAATGAAGGCCTTAGTTATTAGCTTATAAATAATTAAAATGTATTAGATATCAAATGGAGATTAAATTAGTGCAGCAACTAATCATCCAGGCTGTAATGGCTGTGTTAGCGTCTCTCGCTAGCTAGTAAACCAGCGAGAGCCAGGGAACCTTCAATGATATTTGAGCTTAATTTATTGTCTCACTGACCTCTGTTTCCTTTGTTTAATTCATATAAGCAGAAAAATATCGAGACACACACTCGATCTAAATCTATAATATAAGGTTAATTGCTTATAGACCTCCATCCCCACAATAGTCCCATTCGTTTGAACTTACTACTCCTGTAGTTGCATTCTTGCAGATAGACCCCTGCCTTAATTTTTTTGACCCTTTCACTCCCAAATGAACTCATTAATTTCAGATATGGTCGATATCTTTAAAAATTTCACCTAGCTTAAAGGAGTCAAATAATAATAATTATAATAACTCAAGGGGTATATTTGCAACAATGAAAGCACATGGATAGTAAGTGCAAAGCATCGATACAACATCTATTATTCACATACTAATAGAATTTGAGGGGCCCGAGATCAATTTCAACATATTTTAACTAGATTTTAACTAGGGGGTTTATTTCAACATGCTATAGGATTTGAGGGGCTTGAGATCAATTTCAAAGATTTGGGGGGCTAATATTGAAATATTGAAGATTTAGGGGGCCAATATCGAAAGAACCCGAATTTCTAATATGTGCTGTAAACTAAGTCGATAAAGGTGAAAATGCTAAATCACTACCCAATTGATCACCTATATCAGCTACTCTAGAACTGAGCACCTAATATGAAATATTGTATAGAAATTGCGATGTGATGCATTCCAAGAACCGGGATAATTCGTCTAATAAGACTTGACAATAAAAAGCATGGTATGAAATATAATACTGTAATACATATTTATCACTCTTCCCTAGGATAATGTAAACTACGTGAAAATTAACACGTCAAATAAACAAACTATGTCAATAAAATTGGGAAGAGAAGTTCACAAACAGGCCCTATCATTTGACAAGTCAACAGGGTTATTGAATTGAGACATGGAAGTTCAATAGGAAAAGAAAATTTTCAAACAAAATACAGGACTTTCTAAACCCATTTCTTATCTCAACCCATTAAATTATCCAAATTCTGAAAATAATTAGAGGCAAAAGCAAGCGTTGAAAATACAAAAAATTGGGATTATTGTCTGAGATTTCTTTTTTCTTTTTTTTTTAAATGGGAAATGGGAACATATTTAACTTCAAAGGGAACTTACATCAGTCTCAATGTCCTTAACAATGCAATCAGGATAATGAGATAACCATGAAGAGAACACCCTATTACAAGCGCTAAAGCGAGCAAGTGAATGTGCTCATTATTCCATAGCCCATTACACTCTGAACAGAAATACCCAGGTAACATAGCCCATTACACTCTCAAAATTGGGCAAATAATTAGACCTTGTTGTGAGGACCAGGATAACAGAGACATACCATGTGATTACAACAAGCCACTTGAGTTTTGCCATGTTCTTCCATTTATCTTTGAGATCGCCCTGTTCAGAGAAGAAGAGAGAATTATAACAAACTCCAGACGAGAAATCATACCAGGATTATCCATTAATAGATAAATATATACCAATGTTCTCTCTCCTGCAATGCATCAAGATAAGGTTTCTTCATCAAATCCCAATTTCCAGCACCCAACCTTTCACCAAAAGGATAATGAATGTCAGAAAGATTATCCACATAACTGGAAAATTGTTAAATATAAATGACAACATATCAGTTTCTACATAAACTCCAGAATTAAGAAATCTTTAAAAACATTTCACCAAACAGTTCCATCCTAGGAACAAATGGCTCTTAAAAGGTAAATTATACTAGTATTTGTGAAATAAGTGTTTATATCTATCTTAACTATTTCTGCATGGTAGCGACATAAGTGAAGTTTATATGTCTGCCTCATTATCAATTAACGTAATTGTGTTGATTCATCTTACTAATTAATTGTACTAATTCAGTATTTTGTTCGGACTAAGTACTAATCGTATTAATTTCTATTGTTTGCACTGATTTTACACTGTTTAAACTCGGTATAGAGCAATATGTATAGTTCTCTCCTTTTAAGAGATGATATTTTATAGGATTTCTTTTCTTAAATGGAAGCCAAAACCACCTGAAACTTGGTCCACTATGCTACCTGGCCCAATTGTCAGATTTATACTCTAACCATTCATATTTGATTCCAAGCTATAACACCAAAACTTTTCGGTAAAACCAGACTATTTTAATTAGACAGTTTTAATGATCTAATCCAAAGATAAACGCTTTTATTTTTCAGAAATGGTTCGCGGTAAATGTTTTCAATCAAAATAATACATGATGGTTGATTATAAATGGAACCCAAAAAAAATGGAGGTTGCCAAGATTGACCTTGGAGCTCCGAAGGATCTTGATTTCCAATACCATCCGATTCTTAAAATACATCGCGATGAGATAGAAGGTCTTCGTTTTACTCAGGCTCAATCGCAGGCGGGTTTGGATCAAGAGAGAGAGAGTCACGGGTGGATTTGGATCTCCGACGAGGTGTGAGCACTGAGCACTGAGCAGAGGCTAGTCATACGCCCTCTTCAGGGGTCTCTGTAACTAAGTAGAGGCTCACATGATAATTTAATAGATTTTTATTTTCAATAAAAAACTTGCAACATTTTCAGCTCTCAATACATGGCCTACACAAGATGTTATAATGCTTTGCAGTAAATATATAAAGTTTGAAAAATATGTCATGCCATGCCATCAAGTTAATGTAAACCAACTGAAATGATATAAATTTATTTTACAATTACAACTAAACAAATATTCGATTAGAGATTAAATAAATTTAGTAAGCTACAAATTCAAAAGATTTTGCACCTAATGAATCGTATATTCATGTTTGTAAAAGGCAGCGTGCCTATTTCATATATCTGAGAGGTCTGGCTTTTAAGATGATCAAGCCGTGTAATATGTTCTACAAAATTGATGCAAATCAAATTTAAATTGATAATGCTTTTTTGAAACAAGTATTTCTGATTTATTATAGAAACAAAATTGACGCAAATCAAATCGATAATGCTTTTTCGAATGTCTTTTTGGTTGCTTATAACTCATATTGTCGAAATATCAAATTTCGTTCTAATTAAAGAAAAGTATATATACCTAATGATATTAAACCATCTAATGTCTCCGGTTCATAGTCACCCCCACTTATCGGGATCTTGCGCTACATTGCTGAATTCTGCTATAGACACTGAACAAGTAATAACAAACAATCAAGAAGATTTAAATAGTAAAACACACAAGACATAATCGAAATAATAAAATCATATTTACATAATGGGCATAGCTCTGAAATATCTTGATTCCCGACGTCACCCAACCCTTAAAATACTTTTATGCAAACAGAAATTCAGGCAAACTGCAAGAAGCATACAAGAAGAGGGAAGTGATTGGACACAAGAAGAGAAAGAGGTAAATGAGATGGAGAATTGCTCGGATATGAAACGAGAACAGGAGGTATTTATAGCCATGAGGCTTCACGGGCGGATTTAGAGAGAGAGAGAGAGAGAGAGAGAGAGAGAGAGAGAGAGAGAGAGAGAGAGAGAGAGAGAAGGAGGATTTTTTTTTCGGTTGTTAAAAAAAAAAAAAATTCGGCTACCAATCTTCTTGGGTCTCTACACTGAGTAGAGGCTTCACATGCTATGGTTAAAAAAAAAATTTTAAATAAACTTGGTCAAACTTTTTTATTTCAAGTAGTTGGTGAGCAACACGATATTATAATATATTTTATTCTGATAAACTTGCAACATTTTTCGGCTACCAATCTTGGCTATATCAAAGTTGTAATTCTTACAGTAAATATAAAGTTGCAAAAGAAAATATAATGTCATGTCCCAAGTTAATGTCAACCAACTTAAATATATAAATTATTTTATAATTACAACTAAACAAACATTTGATTAGGGATTAAATAAATTTAGTAAGATACAAATTCAAAAGATTTTGCAACTAACGAAAAGGTTAACTTATGTTTGGAAATTAATTTATTATTACAACAAATGATTCAAATACACAAACAACTGACTAGAGCTATCTTCTTTCAACAACTATTTCCCATAGCATTTTCTGCTTACAACATTTGTTTGTATCTAATTCTCCACTATGGATGATCCCACTCAAGCACTGTTGGGACAAACCCGGCTCGATAGATACAGGGTCGCAGTGAATAGTGCGGAAACAATAGAATTGAACACACGGATTTTTACGTGGAAAATCCCCAAAATGAATTTGGGGTAAAAATCACGTGCAAGAATAGAAGAATCCACTATGAGAAAAATTTAGGAGTTATAATATCTCTTTACAAGGATAAACTCTCTATTTTTCTCTCTTTCTCTCTCTTCTTTTTTTTTTTCTCTCTCTTAATTGGAGATACTGGGATTCTGGAATGATCTCAACTTAACGCTGAGGAGGACTATATATAAGAGATTTTCCAACAAGTACCATACGATGGAGACTGAAAAACTGATAATTTGTTCTGATTATTTAATAGATAAAGAATACTTAATTAGGTTTGACAGTCAGAATAGCAGTAACTATTGATATCTGATCAAACTAGGTTTAGGGTATCCCTTATTTCATCTATCTGGCGTTGATCACATATTTGTGTCTGAAAAAGACAGCTTGTGACTATTTTATCTATCCGAAGAGATCTGACTTTTAAAATGACCAACCCGTGTTATATATTCTACGGACTGGAATCGCGTTGTTTGCTGAAGATATGGTGTGGCCTTGGCGCTGAGCTCGCATGGGTTAGGATTCCGAGGTCATATGTAATAAAATATAACCCAAACAGTTTGGATTTATTATGGTTGTGTTTGGCAATCAGTCAAAAACATGGGCAAAGTTCTATCCTAACTAGTCCCACTCTAAACCAGTTTAGATGATTTAACGCTAAATTGATTTTATGACCACTTTTGGTCTAAGAAGAGTCATAAAAACAGATCCTATAGAAACAAAATTGATTCAAATACACAAACAACTGACTAGAGCTATCTTCTTTCAACAACTATTTCCCATAGCATTTTCTGCTTACAACATTTGTTTGTATCTAATTCTCCACTATGGATGATCCCACTCAAGCACTGTTGGGACAAACCCGGCTCGATAGATACGTGGTCGCAATAATAGTGCGGAAACAATAGAATTGAACACACGGATTTTACGTGGAAAATCACCAAAATGAACTTGGGGTAAAAATCACGCAAGAATAGAAGAATTCACTATGAGAAAAATTTAGGAGTTATAATATCTCTTTACAAGGATAAACTCTCTATTTTTCTCTCTCTTAATTGGAGATACTGATTCTGAATGATCTCAACTTAACGCTGAGGAGGACTATATATAAGAGATTTTCCAACAAGTACCATACGATGGAGACTGAAAAACTGATTATTTGTTCTGATTATTTAATAGATAAAGAATACTTAATTAGGTTTGACAGTCAGAATAGCAGTAACTATTGATATCTGATCAAACTAGGTTTAGGGAATCCCTTATTTCATCTATCTGGCGTTGATCATATATTTGTGTCTGAAAAAGACAGCTTGTGACTATTTTATCTATCCGAAGAGATCTGACTTTTAAAATGACCAACCCGTGTTATATATTCTACGGACTGGAATCGCGTTGTTTGCTGAAGATATGGTTTGGCCTTGGCGCTGAGCTCGCATGGGTTAGGATTCCGAGGTAATATATAATAAAATATAACCCAAACAGTTTGGATTTATTATGGTTGTGTTTGGCAATCAGTCAAAAACATGGGCAAAGTTCTATCCTAACTAGTCCCACTCTAAACCAGTTTAGATGATTTAACGCTAAATTGATTTTATGACCACTTTTTGGTCTAAGAAGAGTCATAAAAAACAGATCCTATAGAAACAAAATTGATCCAAATCAAGCGGGAGCAAACTAGAGTACTAATTTAAAACAAGTTATAAGGTTTGGAGGACTATTAGCAACTTTAATGATTTGAGGGACTAGTTCAAAATATGAAAGATCTTAAGGAGCTAATATCAGAAAAGCTTCAAAATTATTGTGTTTTTCATTTTTTGTTTTACTTGTATACCTTCTAGATATACAATATTTGCACATTCACCTCCTAAATCTTAATAGTTGCTAATTGATTTTCATACTATTAATAATGTTCAATTATGCAACGATTAATGGTAGTGATGTTTTTATACTATTAGTAATAGTGTAATTATACAATAATTTAAAAAGTGTCAAATCATCATGATACTTTGTAAATGTCATTTCAAACTTGATGTCAGTATTCTTCTAGGATCTAGTTAAATTTATTCTGATTATACTTTTAAAGTTGAGGGTACTCATTCTTTGTTCTGAACGATCATTTCATATATAATATTTAGTCCGAATTTTCGAGTTTAAGACCATACTCTTTCCCTCAAAAGTATCTCAATATTATCGATTATGACTATTAACATATTTATTCGAGTGTTTTTAAGAGAAGGAACGAGAGTGCCCCAAGCTTCAATTCTTAGTTGCGCCATTAATTGTTTAATCTTGAAAAATTATATATTCTAACAGGCTAAACTGCAAATAGAAGGAACATAAATATAAATATATGGTAATGAAAAACTTCAACAAGTAATGAATAAATCTTAAGAGAATAAAAAGAACAAAGTTTGATAGACCATCATGAACATGGGAATGAACAAAATAAATTTGCCGCCTTTAGATTCCTGAGTAACGGCAATGCATGCTGAAATTTATTACAAACTTGCTTACAACACTCCTAATAAATAAACTGCCAAGGATGTTAACAAACAAAAATTTGCAGTAATTGTAAAGAGAAGCACAAGTATGCATGTTCTCTGCAACTAAACTGCAACACTTTCATCTTGTTGTAATTTTGTATTTAACAGGGGTTGCTTGAGATTTGTTTCAGGGGTCTTTGATGATTCATCAACTGTAAGCGGAATCCTTGAATTGTGATCAAAATCCTTGGCTTTGCCCCAAAGAACAACATACAATCCCACAGCCACAGCAATAGCACCAACCAGGCTGAAAAATTAGTTTCAAACTAATTCTAGTTAGCAAATATGGGGATTAATTAATCTATGTTAACAACTTTATTGTTGTCGTCTTTGGTGGTTTCTATCCGAATTCTAGTGGTGTACTTAGTTTTAAATATAAGTAAAAGTGATTAAAAAAATTTATAGAATACGTAATCCAGTGGTACCTATGACACCACATAGTACTATGTGGCTTTGCCACTATAAAGAACTATCATACCATTAGAAAATCATCCTAATAAGGTTAACGATACTGTTAATAGTCTGATATATTGCTGATAGGTAAGAACAGGAGAGTTACATAGTTATGCAAATTAGATATAGACAAAAATGTTCAAAATATGTTGCATGTGTATCACTTGCTTAACTAACATAATGTGCATGAGCCGTGATAATTTACTGGGAAAGTTTATGATATTCTGGTATTTCTATGCAGAACCCGCACTAATTCATCATCATTTTCTAATTCCCAAAAAAGTAAACAACAAAAGTCAATTTAGAAGCATATACCTCCCAAAATATAGACGTTCATGAAATAATATAATGGCCATGACAGTAACAATAACAGTACAAAGGGGACTGAACATAGCGGAGAAAAGAGGTCCTTTTCTTGATATGCACCAAGATTCCAGATAAAAGGTCACTGCAGATCCGGCAACGCCCTACAAGAGTTTGATTTCCATCAATGATAGTAACACATCAAAAAATTGAAAAAAAAATAATAAACTGGCAGAGTTAATATAAAACTATAATCCTCGATCTTCACTATAACATCGGAGTTTTGATCTAATGGTTAGAGGGACTTAATTTAAGTTGGTATCAGAGCAATACATGTTCAAATCCCACCGGCCACAAATTTAAAGCGTATTTTTTAAAAATTGACACCGCTGCGTGAGTCTATGTTTCAGCCCATTAAAAAAAGGGCGTTCCACCTGCGGATCCTCGACCCTCACTATAACTTCGGAGTTTTGATCTAATGATTAGAGAGACTTAATTTAAAAGAGACAAAAGAAGGAAAACATCTCAGAATGGGTATCAGTTAAATATTAATTTGTTAGTCTATCTTAATGCTTTTGAAACAAGTATTTTGGCATTATATATCAGAAGTTATATATACATATGCAGGTCTAGTGTAAGTTTTAATTCATAAAAATGTGAATTACACTAAATCTCCAAGAACTTTGAGAGTTTTGCAATAAACCCCCAATAGCTTTCAGAATCACATTAACTCCCAATAATTTTTATAGATAACCCCCGATATCTTATGAGTGAATTACAATAGGCCCCAATAACTTTCAAAATGCTTTTTTTATGCCTTCTAATTTAAGGGGGCTATTGGCAAAATACGGAAACTTATTGAGGGTTTTCCGCAATTTTAAAAGTTATAGTTACTGGGAGTTTACTGCAAAACACTAAAAATTATTGGGGGTTTAGTCTACGTGATTTACCCTTCATAAAATTAAAAGATTTTATTTTGCAAGAAACATGCGAGTCTCTCCAGCTCTATGATGCAAATGACTGGCATGTACCAAAAGATTAATTTACATATATTTTATATAAAAATTACTAGAAAATTCTAATTTTAAAGCGTAATGCATGTGCAAGAAAGCAAATCTGCATTAAAGTTCTTATCTGTATGCAAAGTGAAAGAGCAGCCATGCAGGATGATCTTTTTAAGAATTTTATATTAGAGAACATTATATTCAGCTTAGTTTGCGCATACAGTTATCTATACTTACTGAATATATGCAATATAAAAGCTGAAGACTAGAATTTGGCTTCCAAGCTTTAAAGTCTGGCTCCAAGAAATATGTCAAGATTGCTGACTGCAAGCATGATAGCAAGCACATCCAACTTGACATAGACAATGGATCAACGTAGTTCTTACATAATGGTACCTGCCCATAAAAATTTCACAAAAAAAATTCAGCACCTTACCCTTAAAATGAAACTGTAATTATACTTATGTTTTTCAGAAAACCCCCTGCATAATTACCTGCAAAATTAACCAAAGCGACCAGCAACAGCTACATGTTAAGAGACACAAGCTCCCTAGCTTCCAATTCTTGCCAACAAGATGCAACATAGAGATTAGGGTTTGAGAGTTTGCATTCATGAGTTTTGGACCTTTGAAAAATGCCATTGAAATTGCTCCTCCAACGCAAATAATAGTTCCCAAAACTTTAGCCATGCTTCTTGGGCTCCTTATATTCACCTTCTCTAACCTGAGGGCCTCAAGTGAAAATTTTAGTTTGTCAAAGGTCCTTCTGAAAATATTAGTTATGAGGTAGAACTGTAGAAGGATTTATTTACCCAACAGAAGCTGCCATCAAAAATGTAATTGCAGGGACTATGTTGGTCACTGCAGTAGCCATGGATGCTGATGACAGTTTCAACCCTTGGTAATAAAGGAATTGGTTAATGGTCACACTGCAAAATGGGAAAGAAAATAACAATTAGTAATGCCAATTTCAAGACAGAGATGATTTTGATCTAGTTTTGTTTTAAAGTTATTTTCGAAACAATTAGTTATAGAACATACCCAATCAAAGCAGTAAGAAATAGCAAGCTGAATCCCTTCAATCCGAGAGTCCTCTGACTTCCTCTTTTCCTAAAATGAGACAATTAAATACTGGAAGAATTGAGAGAGAGAGAGAGAGAGAGAGAGAGAGAGAGAGAGAGAGAGAGAGAGAGACCTGCTTGAAGATAAAATGGTAGGTGGTGCCAAGGCAAGAGCTGCAATGCCTTGCCTATAAATGACAAAGACCATAGGGCTCATCCCCTCTTCGAACGCCGCCTTCGCGGCCAGCGCCGTGCCTGCGTAGATGAGCTGCAGGCCCACCATGGCCACCACTGGCTTGTACTCCTCCATGAATATTATTGATGAGACAAACTTCACATACATGAACCCGGAGTATTTATAGAGAGAGAAAAACTTAATGTGTAAATAATAGTAGATACATCCTCTGTAATGCTGCATCAGAGGGTTAGTCATTTATTACTTTCAAACTTTTTCTATTAGGGTTTTTTTTATTACCAGTTCCCTTAAATCTTTCATGTTTTGAAATTAGGATCCCTTAATTCATTGAAATTTCTATTAGCTCCCTGAATTCTTAGGTTACTTTGGAATTGGTCCATTCATTGAAATTGCTACAAACTTCTCATAAGTTGTTTCAATTAATCCATCTAAATATTTCTACTCCTACTCTTGATCGAAGAACTAATTTCAAAACTTAGGAATTGGGGACATGATAGGAATTTCAATTAGGATCCCTTAATTCATTGAAATTTCTATTAGCTCCTGAATTCTTAGGTTACTTTGGAATTGGTCCATTCATTGAAATTGCTACAAACTTCTCATAAGTTGTTTCAATTAATCCATCTAAATATTTCTACTCCTACTCTTGATCGAAGAACTAATTTCAAAACTTAGGAATTGGGGACATGATAGGAATTTCAATAATTTCTTGACTGATTTCAAAATAACTATAAGCATTGTGAACGTAATATCAATTTCAATGAGTTGAGGGACTAATATCAAAGTAACTTAAGAATTCAGGGGCTGGTATCAGAAATAAAAAAACATTTTCTTGATACTTATATCTTTGGTGTCCAAATGGATTCATCCCTCCCTTATAATTGGTACTTATTATGTGGATGTCATTTGACATTAATGTGTTGCAAAGAGATTGTTTCATTTTCTTATAATTGTTGAACATTAACTTATACCTTATATAGGTGTCAGTTGACGTCAATATTTTATAGAGAGATTTTCTAATATTTCAATGTGTTACATAGAGGTAGAGCACCACTGTAGATAAATGAGTATGACAGAGAGACAAGTAAACTAGGAAAGATAATGATCAATTGTGTACTAATGCTCGTAGATACCATTTTTAATCGTATGATTACCAAATAAACGCATATCCGGATAGCTGTTGATTGATCATTTTGGCATGAAAATAGAGTACAACTGTGACTACTTAAAAGCGTGGTCTCATGCTTTCTACACGTAAGATCTACGTGGGGGTTTTGAGTGATCTTTTAGACTCACACTAGCATTATTACAAAATTACAAAGACAACTGAACGTGGTAATTATGAGCTTAGCTTTAGTGAACTTGTGACCTCTCCTAGTTGGGACCTTACATATTTGGGCTTATTCATGAGGTAGGCATATGTTTAGGTGAGTTTAGTTTGCTTTGGATATTAAATAAGGATTAAATTAGCGAGAGGATCTAATCGTCTAGGCTGTAATGACTGTATACTGAGTAGCTCTCACTAGCTAGCAAGTAGCAAAAGAACAAGAGTCAAAGGAAGCTTCACATGGCCAATGATTGGGCTCTGTTTTGTCTTACTAACCCCTGTCTTCTTTCTTCCTTCCTAGGGGTTTTCCCCTTGTTAAACCAAAGTTTCACACAAAATCACTCTTAAACCCGAAAATGCCATGCTAAATTATTCTTAAATCCGCTTTTTTGTATTTTAACATTTTGGGTTAATATGGAAAAACCACTTTTTAAAAATATATATGAAAGGAGAAAATGTTGGGGAAGAAATCGGGTCCAATCTAGAGTTGATAACCTTTAAACAGAAGTTAGGAATCAATTTTAACCCAAAAGATAGAGTTACTAAGTATTGCCCCTAACTCCTATTTAAAATTCATCACTTTTTTTTATCCTATCCAATGTGGGACTATACTCACATATTAATAATCTCAACAACTCCCCCTTAATTTGTGAGTATAGTTCAATCTTTCATTGTCCTATTTTCAATCTTCCATTGGAATTACTAACTTCTACAACATTTCACTCGTGGACTAACTAATTCACTAAAACTCTTCCACCACTTGACTCATGATGGTTAACCAAATTATATCACTCCTACGGGCATCCGTGGATTCTCTCGACATCTTTGGGCTTCACATTGGACTTCATCTTCTCTTCTTGTTTTCTTTTAAATTACTTGGACTTCATCTTTTTTTCCTCTTTTAAATTACTTGGACTTCATCTTCTTCGTTTTCCCTCTCCTTTTAAATTACTTGGACCATGACCTTAGCTCTGATACCAATGTTGAAAAAAACGATAACGCATAACGTAACGCTTATTTATTGTTAAGGGTTATGGAAAAAAAATGCAAAAAAACGTAACGCATAACGTAGGTTATAGTGTTTACTAATTATTTAGATATTTTATAAATAATTTATAATGACTTTATTAATTACAATCATCAAAATTTTCAAACACAAAGATCATAATTGTCAAATATAACAATATAATATCGTTCTTAACAAAAGTTAGTCATACGTGATCAATAACCACTCCAAAAAGCATCATCAAATGATCACATATGTTAATTTTAAAGCAATCAAACAAGTCTTAACAAAATCAAACACTTCAAAGTTTCAACTTTCAAGTTTCAAGCTGTAATAAACCCTACAAGATAAAATAATCATCCTCTAGATCTCTCACAAAACAACTAAGTGTTCTCCTGAAGTGATTGGGTGTTGACTAGATTATAATAACTTGGACTAATTAATTACAATGCATTATAAATAACTTTAACATAAAATAAATTTAATGAAAAATAAAAAATAAAACCTTGTTACCTCACGAGAAAAGACTCAAAAAGAGTTGGGATTAATTAGATCTGGACGGTGGAGAATGATCCACGTATCCAAATTTGATACATAATATAACCCAAAAAAACTTAGGTTTTAAAACCCTTAACATAACGCCCATAAAACGCATTTTATTGGGTTTTGGACCGCTATGCACTATGCGTTTTTTGCTTGTGTTATGTAACATTTTGGTCCCGTTAGGTAATGAAACGGGTTATAACGAATTACAAAACGGGTTTTTTAAAACATTGTCTGATACTATTCGTTGGGGAGAAATCGGGCACAATCTAGAGTTGATGGGCCTTAAGCAGAAGTTAGGATCCAATTATAACCCAAAAGTTATAGTTACAAGGAATTGGTCCTACCTCCTATTTTAAACTCATCACTTTTTCTTATCCTATCTAACATGGGACTATACTCACATATTAATAACTGCAATAGAAAAATCATTGCAACATGCTTTAAATTTATCACCTCTTATCACATGACACATATTTTATTACCTCTTTCAATTATCCATTTATTCACATATCGTTTTTTTTTGATATGTTCAATTTGGATGGGATAATAGAAAGCCACAAGCTGAAAAATGGGCATATATATAACCTTTGTCTTAGAAAATTAAAAAAATCATAAAATAAAGTTTCATTATCAAATTACACTTGTTGGGTGACAAATACACTGAAGAGAGATGTTTTAGGTCATAAGTTGGGATGCACATGCATTGTATGTGGTCAAAAACTTTGATTGTTTATGTAGAGTTTATGTTTGTATTATAATAGCATATCTATCCTCTCTATAAAAATTGAAATTTATGAGTAAATTTCACTAAACCCCTAATAAGTTTGGGTGTTTGACACGAAACCCCAAATATCATCGAAACTCTCACTAATATCCAACATGTGTATCACATGATATATTTCGAACATGTATGAGGTCATTTAGTTCAAGGTGTTCGCGGTAAAAGTCGGGATGATTGTCATTGCTTGGATCCGCTACAAACTTCATTAAGCACAACGAGATTCAGAAAAAGATTGCCTTTTATAAGGCTTACAATGAAAATCAAAGAATTACAACTTTTATCCTTTTGAACAAACGGGATCCGCTTATCCGTCCCCGCCATGTCTTTGCCCGTGGGGACTTTATTTCGTCCGTGGACCGCTGCAATAGTGATCCAAAGAAAGAGATCTACATGGTAAACGGGGTTATCTCACGAAGGAAATAACAACCCGGTTTGAGATCGACTGCGAAATCAAAGCTCTTCTCGAGATCAAAACAAAGTTTAATCTCGAGGAATCACGTAGATCCGAGATCCGATCTCGAACCTTTTCAGGGATTATCTCACAAAGGATGATAATAGCCCTAGGGATTATCTCACAAAGGATGATAATAGCCCTTAAGAGTTCACGAGATCCGATCCGTCAAGAAGATCGGTTGTCGCCCCAAGTTTGGATCCGAGGTGAGAAGACAATTTGGCGAGCTTCTCCAAAATTTCTTGCAAATGAGACCCTACCTCTTATTTATAGGATTTTAAAGCGGATACGGTCGAACCGGGCCCAAAAGCCCAAGAAACTCTCTTTGCCGATGGAGACTTCAGTAAATGCTGGCCGCCGAGACACCATCGTGTTCGGCCAGTCGAGACACCACTGTGTTCGCCACGACACCTCGTGCTAGGTGTCCGCCGAGTTTTCCTCGTGGCTTTCGTCCGGTTATTTTCCGAGCTCGCTTTGAAGCTTCGCGGTTTGGATTTATTCCGCCGCTGCACGCCCATTGCACGGATTCGTTTCCTGAGTCGTTCATCCCATTTGTTCATTACGATTTGCCGCCGACGTATCGTCAATTCACATTTGCTTCATACACTTGTTGGGTGACAAATACACTGAAGAGAGATGTTTTAGGTCATAAGTTGGGATGCACGCATTGTATGTGGTCAAAAACTTTGGTTGTTTATGTAGAGTTTATGTTTGTATTATAATAGCATATCTATCCTCTCTATAAAAATTGAAATTTATGAGTAAATTTCACTAAATTGGAATTATAAAATTGGAATTATAAAATTGGAATTATAAAATTGGAATTATAAAATTGGAATTATATAGGTAAATTTCACTAAACCCCTAATAAGTTTGGGTGTTTGGCACGAAACCCCAAATATCATCGAAACTCTCACTAATATCCAACATGTGTATCACATGATATATTTCAACATGTATGAGGTCATTTAGTTCAAGGTTCAAAAGAAATTAACTGACCAATATACTTCCTAAAATTTAAATTTATCACCTCTTATCACATGACACGTATTTTATCACCTCTTATCACATGACACGTATTTTATCACCTCTTATCACATGACACGTATTTTATCACCTCTTATCACATGACACGTATTTTATCACCTCTTATCACATGACACGTATTTTATCACCTCTTATCACATGACACATATTTTATTACCTCTTTCAATTATCCATTTATTCACATATCGTTTTTTGATATGTTCAATTTGGATGGGATAATAGAAAGCCACAAGCTGAAAAATGGGCATATATATAACCTTTGTCTTAGAAAATTAAAAAAATCATAAAATAAAGTTTCATTATCAAATTACACTTGTTGGGTGACAAATACACTGAAGAGAGATGTTTTAGGTCATAAGTTGGGATGCACGCATTGTATGTGGTCAAAAACTTTGATTGTTTATGTAGAGTTTATTTTGTATAATAGCATATCTATCCTCTCTATAAAAATTGAAATTTATGAGTAAATTTCACTAAATTGGAATTATATAGGTAAATTTCACTAAATTGGAATTATATGGGTAAATTTCACTAAATTGGAATTATATGGGTAAATTTCACTAAATTATATAAAAATTGGAATTATATGGGTAAATTTCACTAAATTGGAATTATATGGGTAAATTTCACTAAACCCCTAATAAGTTTGGGTGTTTGGCACGAAACCCCAAATATCATCGAAACTCTCACTAATATCCAACATGTGTATCACATGATATATTTCAACATGTATGAGGTCATTTAGTTCAAGGTTCAAAAGAAATTAACTGACCAATATACTTCCTAAAATTTAAATTTATCACCTCTTATCACATGACACGTATTTTATCACCTCTTATCACATGACACGTATTTTATCACCTCTTTCAATTATCCATTTATTCACATATCGTTTTTTGATATGTTCAATTTGGATGGGATAATAGAAAGCCACAAGCTGAAAAATGGGCATATATATATAACCTTTGTCTTAGAAAATTAAAAAAATCATAAAATAAAGTTTCATTATCAAATTACACTTGTTGGGTGACAAATACACTGAAGAGAGATGTTTTAGGTCATAAGTTGGGATGCACGCATTGTATGTGGTCAAAAACTTTGATTGTTTATGTAGATTCTATGTTTTTATTATTATAGCCAATCTATCCTTTCTATAAAAATTGGAATTATAAAATTGGAATTATAAAATTGGAATTATATGGGTAAATTTCACTAAACCCCTAATAAGTTTGGGTGTTTGACACGAAACCCCAAATATCATCAAACTCTCACTAATATCCAACATGTGTATCACATGATATATTTCAACATGTATGAGGTCATTTAGTTCAAGGTTCAAAAGAAATTAACTGACCAATATACTTCCTAAAATTTGAAATTTACAAAACATGCAAAAATTTCAAGATTTACAAACATTACAAAATCAAGGAATTAAAAATGCTTGAAAATTTTCAAATTTTAAGGGAGATTTCTGCAATTCTCTAAGTTTGTAGGTCACTTTTAAAAATTTTTAATTTGTAGATTTTCAGTGTATACTTTGCATCTTTGATTTATTTTATTGTGTTTCTTATAAATTTTAAAATTTTGAGGGTATTTTTATAATTATTAAACCATTATCTTTTATCATGATGTTGTAATTTAAAGTTTTTAAAGATTTTAAGGGAGTTTTACAACTTTCTAAGTTTGTATGGTACCTTTATAAATTTCGAACTTGTAAATTTTAGTTTATACTTTGCATCTTTGATTTGTTTTATTGTGTTTCTTGTAAACTTTAAACTATTGAGGGTGTTTTTTTTTCATAATTATCAACCCTTATCTTTTATCACGATGTTATAATTTAAAACTTTTCACATTTTTAAGGGACTTTTTTGCACGCATTGCATATGGTCAAATATTTTAATTGTTTATGTAGATTCTATGTTTTTATTATTATAGCCAATCTATCCTTTCTATAAAAATTGGAATTATATGTGTAAATTTCACTAAACTCTATAAAAATTGGAATTATATGGGTAAATTTCACTAAATTATATAAAAATTGGAATTATATAGGTAAATTTCACTAAATTGGAATTATAAAATTGGAATTATTATAATCAATCTATCTTCTCTATTATAAGTTTGGATATTTGACAGTAAACCCCAAATATCATCGAAACTCTCACTAATATCCAACATGTGTATCACATTATGTATTTCAATATGTATGAGGACATTCAGCCAAGATACAAAAGAAATTAATCTGGACCAATATACTTCCTAAAATTTGAAATTTACAAAACATGCAAAAATTTCAAGATTTACAAACATTACAAAATCAAGGAATTAAAAATGCTTGAAAATTTTCAAATTTTTAAGGAGATTTCTGCAATTTCTAAGTTTGTAGGTCACTTTTAAAAATTTTTAATTTGTAGATTTTCAGTGTATACTTTGCATCTTTGATTTGTTTTATTGTGTTTCTTGTAAACTTTAAACTATTGAGGGTGTTTTTTTTTCATAATTATCAACCCTTATCTTTTATCACGATGTTATAATTTAAAACTTTTCACATTTTTAAGGGACTTTTTTGCACGCATTGCATATGGTCAAATATTTTAATTGTTTATGTAGATTCTATGTTTTTATTATTATAGCCAATCTATTTTTTCGATAAAATTGGAATTATATGTGTAAATTTCACTAAACTCTATAAAAATTGGAATTATATAGGTAAATTTCACTAAACTCTAAAATTGGAATTATATGGGTAAATTTCACTAAATTATATAAAAATTGGAATTATTATAGTCAATCTATCTTCTCTATAATACGTTTGGATATTTGACAGTAAACCCCAAATATCATCGAAACTCTCACTAATATCCAACATGTGTATCACATTATGTATTTCGAATATGTATGAGGACATTCGGCCAAGATACAAAAGAAATTAATCTGGACCAATATACTTCCTAAAATTTGAAATTTACAAAAACATGCCAAAAATTTCAAGATTTACAAACATTACAAAATCAAGGAATTAAAAATGCTTGAAAATTTTCAAATTTTTAAGGAGATTTCTGCAATTCTCTAAGTTTGTAGGTCACTTTTAAAAATTTTTAATTTGTAGATTTTCAGTGTATACTTTGCATCTTTGATTTATTTTATTGTGTTTCTTATAAATTTTAAAATTTTGAGGGTATTTTTATAATTATTAAACCATTATCTTTTATCATGATGTTGTAATTTAAAGTTTTTAAGATTTTAAGGGAGTTTTACAACTTTCTAAGTTTGTATGGTACCTTTATAAATTTCGAACTTGTAAATTTTAGTTTATACTTTGCATCTTTGATTTGTTTTATTGTGTTTCTTGTAAACTTTAAACTATTGAGGGTGTTTTTTTTTCATAATTATCAACCCTTATCTTTTATCACGATGTTATAATTTAAAACTTTTCACATTTTTAAGGGACTTTTTGCACGCATTGCATATGGTCAAATATTTTAATTGTTTATGTAGATTCTATGTTTTATTATTATAGCCAATCTATTTTTTCGATAAAATTGGAATTATATGTGTAAATTTCACTAAACTCTATAAAAATTGGAATTATATGGGTAAATTTCACTAAATTATATAAAAATTGGAATTATATAGGTAAATTTCACTAAATTGGAATTATATAAAAATTGGAATTATTATAATCAATCTATCTTCTCTATTATAAGTTTGGATATTTGACAGTAAACCCCAAATATCATCAAACTCTCACTAATATCCAACATGTGTATCACATTATGTATTTCAATATGTATGAGGACATTCGGCCAAGATACAAAAGAAATTAATCTGGACCAATATACTTCCTAAAATTTAAATTTATAAATACACACTAAAAATTTTAAGATTTACAAAATTACAAAATCAAGGGATTAAAGAAAACACCTAAAAATTTTCAAAATTTTAAGGGATTTTTGTTTTTGGATAGGATAGGATAACAATTTTTTATCTCTTTACTAATTACTATAGATAATTAAATTTAAAGATAAAAATAACTCTTAATTATCAATTCATTATCCCCTAATTTAAAGATATTAGGATGAGATAATAACTTTTATCTCTTTACTAATTATCACAGATAATTAAATTTAAACATAAAACCAATGTCTAATTATGAATTTCTTATCTTTTATCAATTAAATATTTTCACATGCAATGAAACACATATATAGGATGTATATTTACATATTTTTACCAAAATTTCTCATTCAATTAATTATTTATATTAATTAGAACAGGATAACAATGTAATATATAAAAAGGTTAAGGGTATTTTTGTCCATAGATTTTTTTCCAAACATACACTTTTATAAGGAGTATAATATGATATGATATTCAAATCTCAATACTGTATATAAAATGAAAAAAACTAAATAATTATGTTATATTTTTGAATTCAGGTTGTAGACAGACAGCAAAATTTTACTTGAATTTTTTTTAAATTTAAAGAAAGAGCAATCATCAGTATGAGTAGAAAATTAAGTAATGGCATCTTCAATGAGTAGAAAATTATGATAAAGATTTTTTCCTTTTCTTTTTTTTCTTTTTGTTTTTCATTGAATGGAAGATTTTTCAACTCATCCAGAAAAACCCAAACATTATACCAATATTCTCACATCATAAACTTATGGCGGAAAGCCATAATGATCTTTTTTGAAAATGGGCCAATCACGGTATGACAGAGTTATGGCCCAAGCCCAGTACCAGTGCACCTTGCATTGTCAAAAATAAATTTGGTAGGCTGCAAGGGCAAAAGAATAAGAACAAGACATCTAGCGTTTCGCATCACAATAGAACTTGATTACCCTCGTAATAAATAAAAATTAAGGATATCAACAAAGTAAACTTTGAAATTCTAAAGAAGAACACAACTATGTATAACGCAACTAAACTGTAACTTTTAAATCTTGTTGTAATTTTGAATTTAATAGGGGTTCCTTGATATTTGTTTCAGAGCTCTTTGATGATTCATCAATTGTGAGTGGCATCCTCGTGTTGTCCTCATAATCCTTGGCTTTGCCCCAAAGTACAACATACAAGCCCATAATCACAGCAACAGCACCAACCAGGCTGAAATTTTCAAAATATATACCTCTAGTGAGCCATCCCAAAGTTTTATTTTTCTATTTATAAATAATAACAAGATTTTACGATATTAAAATGAAAACTCAATCATACCTTCCAAAATATAGATGTTCGTTAAGCAGTAGGATGGCCAAAATAGTAACAATAACAGTGTAAAGAGGATTGAATAAGGCAGAGAAAAGAGGTCCTCGTCTTGATATAGACCACGATTGCACATAAAAAGTCACACCGGATCCCATAACACCCTGTAAGAGTTAATTTCCATTAATAGCAGCATAGAGAATAAAAAGGCTAAATATCAGAAAATCCCACTTTACTTTGGATGATTATCAGATAACCCCCTTGTAACTTTCACAATATCAGAGAATCCCTCGAGTTTAGGGGCGATTAGAAAAACACTTTAACTTTAAGATTTTATCAGAAAACCCCAAAATTGTGTTTCTCACAATTTTCACATTGATAGGTAAAAGTACGCACATTGCCAGTGAAACTTGGGGTTCACGCTTTTAAGGGGGATTTTTCTTAAATAATCTTAAAGCTAAAGAGGTTTTTTGGTAACCCCCAAACTTAAGTGGGGGTTTCTGATATTTTGAAAGTTATTGCGGGTTATTTGATAAGTGTCCAGAGTTTTCTTTTTTGGTTGGCCTTTTTTTTTTTTGGTATTAGCCGAGTAAAGAGGAAAAAATTAAAATAGCAAAATATCTTAGAAGGGCTCACAAAGCACTTACTGCATATAAGCAACACAAAATATCTAAATTAGAATTTAGTTTCCAAGCTTTCAAGTCTGGCTCCAAGAAATATGTCAAGATCGCCGATTGCAATGTTGATAAAAAGCACATCCAACTTGACAAAGATAGAGGATCAATATAGTTTTTATATAGTGGCACCTGCCCATCAAAATTTAGATAAAAGGAAGAAAAAAATCAGCATCTCGTACTCAAAATGTTATACAAGAAATTGGGTGTTCCTCATATTAGATCCTAAACCCTACGAATTTTTAAAACAACTATACCACACAATAACAAAATGAAAGAATTCTGGCTTGGGTTTAATCTGAAACAACTAACTAAAATGTTTGAGGGTAAATTAAAAATGTGAAAACTATGAAGCTTATGTGAAAAGTATGATAGTTTTGGGTCTGATCAGAGAAAACTGTAAAATTCTTTTTTTTGCGGTAAAGCCCCTCTATACCTGCAAAATTAGCCAAATGGACCAAGAGCAACTGCTCCCTAAGAGACACAAGAATCCTAGCTTCCAATTCTTGCCCACAACATGTAACATTGAGATTAAGGTTTGAGAGTTTCTGCTCATGAGCTCTGGACCTTTGAACAATCCCATACAAATTGCTCCTCCAACGCAAATAATAGTACCAAAAACTTTTGCAATGCCTGTAGGGTTCTTTATATCCACCTTCTCCAACCTGAGTAATTTAACTGAAATTTTTAGTTTCCAAATTAAGGGTTTTTTCTGAAATATAATTTCAATAGTATTTTTTAATGATATATAAAATAGAAGGGTTTATCTACCCTGCAGAAGCTGCCATCAAAAATGTAATGACAGGGGTTAGGTTGCTCACTGTACTCGCCATGGATGCTGATGCCAAATTCAATCCTTGGTAATTGAAGAATTGGTTGATGGTCACACTGGAAAAGCATGAAAAACTATAATTAATAATGTCAATTTTAAGACAAGAATGATTCTACTTACTTTTTTGTTTAAAGTTACCTGTATTTTTCAAAAGGTTTAATTACAAAAAACCCCATGAACTTTTAAAGAGTTGCAGTAAAACCCCCCCTCAACTTTTTTTATCACACTAAACCTCCATGAACTTTTGGGGAGTTGCACATAACCCTCATGAACTATTTTATTTCACCAAATCTTATCTAAAAATTTATTTTGTAATCCCACGTTAGCACCATCAACTCCAACATGTCGCTAGTAAGCACAGAACAAAAAATGTGACAAATAATTCATTCTTAGTCTCAAAAAGTATCCTTTTATTAAAAAGAAAAAATAGGTAATTATTTAGAAATAAGAAAATATTTTTATTTTTTGGCACATGGTTGTCACATGATAGCTAATTATTTGAATATTATATTAAATGAGGAATTAAGTTGAAAAAAATGAGATGGCAACTAGTTCTTCAACTTACCCAATCAAAGCTGCAAAAAACAGCAAGATGAATCCTTTCAACCCCATAGACCTCTGATCTCCCCTTCTCCTAAGATTATACAATGCAAAGTTTAATTAGAGAGAGCGATACTTTCACCGGTAGAAAAGACACATTCTAGACGGAATATTCCGCCTACAATGTCATAATTTCGCCTACAAAACATACTAGACGGATTCGCCTAGGAAGTCCGTCTAGTAAGTTCCGGCCCAGATGAAGCATCCTAGACGGTTTTCCGCCTATAATAAATATCCTAGACGAAAACATCTTAGACGGGAATTTCCGCCTAGGATGTCCTAGACGAAATGCCGTCTAGGATGTATCCTAGACGAAATGCCGCCTAGGAAATCCTAGACGGAAATACCGTCTATTATGTATCCTAGAGGATATTTCGATGAGCATTACCGTCTATTATGTATCCTAGACGGTATTCCGTCTAGGATGTCCTAGACGGAAATTCGTCTAGGATACATACTAGACGGTATTCCGTCTAGGATGTTGATCACCGCTCCTTCGCTTTTCCCCGTCAATATTACATATACATATACACTCAATAATAATCCAAAATGCAATTCACATCCAAATACAAATCAAAATCCAATAATAATCCAAATCAATATACTTCCATTCAAATACACATTACTCATTCCATTCGAATACACATATTTCATTCCGATACGAGCCCCATGTCACAATATCAAACACAAACGATAAACCATCCAAAACATCCCAAGTCACAATATAAAACATCAAACATATGTATTGTTTCATACATATCATGTCTCTCCTACAAATAACAATATCCAAATCCATCAAACATATTATATTGTCTTACATATCATGCATGTCACAATATAAAACTCCAAAATCCATGATCCCTACCACTGCGAAAAAATTGCAAGCATATAAACGATTGATGATATAAACAAAAATGTTTGAAAAATTTTATGGGAAGTAGGATAAATCTAAACATGAAATTAACAAATACAATTAAAGAAACATCAATAAACCAAACTGCTTTGGTGAAAGAGCAAGATATGTATGATCCGTTAAGCAAATTAGACAATCCACGTTTCTTATATGTTGAAATAAAAGAAAAGAGAAGAATTAGATCGGCACATAGCACACTTCAACATTGCAGTACTATGGTTAACTCATACATTGCATCTGAATACCCCTTATTAAAGACGAAAAATCATATAATATCTTCTAATATAACACAAGCATGATTATTTAGACATGATCATGCATTTAGATGCTACTGCCAAGATCCAAATTATTTTGAGATCCTTTTCCGAAATGATTTTAATAGTAAACAATTGTGATAATGTCATAGATATATCTTGATTATTGAGATTTTTTCCGTAAGCTTATATATCTCATTCTTTGCCATTGACTCAAGTTTACTGGACATAAAATAATGTAACATTCCCACAACATTATCTACTATATTACGCCCAACAAAGATATATAGCTTTCATGTCAATATTTTATGTAACCGATATCAAAGGAATGTTGCAGATGACCGTGGAGTTCGAACCCGAATCGCATGACCATCTTTTCATATCTTGCTCTTTCACCAAAGCAGCTTTGGTCTCTCTTCCCCTCAGTGTAATAGCCAAACAACTTTGCATCTTTTGTATAGTATCCGTGATAAAAGTTTAAGCTATTCATACTAGAGGTGCACAGCAATTACCCCCTTCTAAGTTCTAAGTATGCCCAAGTATTGGAATATAGGGAAATCTAAACTGGTACAAAAATATAAGAAGTAAATAATGAAATGAAGAAATAATAGTAATAGATATACGAATCAAAACTCACCACAAGATATCACGAAGTCGCCGCCATCGCATCCCTCCTCTCAGACGCCACCGCTGCTCCCCCCAACAACTCCAGCCTAATAATAAATAGATTTAATTTTAGAATATGAAATTTAGCAAAACAATACACATATTATCAACATACCTGTGCACCGGTTTGACCAGAGCTACTGTTACACGGTTTCTAAATCTATAAGTGACAAACAATCTCCAAATAAGTTAGCTGGAATCTTATCAGACAAGCATAATACAATGTGAGTAAAACTTGGTCATTGTGGGGCCGGCCGCAACTGTAAACATAGCTTCGCCACCGCATTAGTAATGCAGGGTCAATCTTACCGCGCAGATAACATGAGACGCGCAGAATTGCTGATGTGGCAGGAGTCCTTGCTGAGGATCCTGGAGAAGTCGATGACGGTGAGGACGCCGTTGAGGATATTGTGCGCGTGCCCCGCATAGCTCCAACCCCCATCAATGGAAGTCTACCCCTATTATTATACCCCATAACATTCAGAGCAATGACGTCATTTTCCTCTCTAGATAGGATATGAGGGTCATCAGCTTCTTCCTGGGTAGCACGTAGTGCTGCCTCCTTTGACGCGGCATCAATGCTATCCTAAATCACATAAGGAAAAAGCATATATATTTAATTGGCAAATAATAAAATGAGTATCAACAGAGTACTTATTATCTTATGATTTATTGAAAAAATTTACCACCAACAGCATGTTTTCCTTAATCTTGACTTCATCTTTATAAGTCATTGCTCTACATGCACATCCGGTACTTCATCTTCAATACAGCCTTCCCCGTGCTATGACCAGTATCTATATTCCTCATAAAACCCGAGTTTGTTAAGTGACTTCAGATTTCCTCTCTATTTTTAACTTCATATTCTTACACCTACAACATGTGGCAAGACATTGCACCACTACTTAAATTATTTGGGTTCATTTCGCATACTTCGTGAAGGCTTCACATCCGGCCCTTATATCGCCGATCACGATACCGCTCAATCCTAGGAATATCTATCCATGACTTATCCGAATTATCCTCATCTCAGAGGTAATATATATTTAGAAATTAAAAATTAATCTGTAAATAATATGCTAATAAATTCTTAACTATTCAAAACAATATATATACATACACACATCATCCTTAAACTTGATGTATAATGTGTTTGTTTGCTATCATGTTTTTAGGGTTAATTTCACAAAACCCTCCGAACTTTGGGGTGTTGCATATCACATACCCCCACCCCACCCCAACCCAACTCCTCAACTACGTAGTGTCTCACAATACCTCTTAAATTTTACCTTATCTCACCTAGCATATGATTTGCAATTAATGGAAATGTTTTGAGTAAGAAAATTTGAAATTTTAGGGAGGAAGCTTTATCTTGGTTAGGAGTAGTGCATTTGTTGGTTTAGTTCCCCAAGCTTAAGTTAAAGAATTTAATTTGGGGTATGATAAATTGCATTTTGGACTATTGGATGGATACTTGAATTTAATGGTTACATAATTGGATCATATTTAATTGTATTAAAGGAGCTTAAGATAGGGTAATTAGCACTTAAATATGGTATAACATTTAAGTTGGGCTAATTGAGGTAGGTTTGATATGGAATTAAGGTTTAGAGACTAATTAGCACACTCTAGCTGCCGTCATAGGAAGGCTTCTATCCCATTAAGAATATAGTAGTTTAAAATCAACTCATATATTAGTTTTTTCTTGAAAATTTCTAGAAGACTACTGCTCTCTCCTCAGACATCGCGCGGATGTTATTATGCATATTGGCAAATTGGCAATAGACCAAAATGCATAACAACATACGCTTATTGTACACGGAGAACAATGGGTACGCATCGTCGAAATTTTCAAGAAATGAAACATACAAAGTATACAAAGTTAGATGTATGCACTACTATATTCTAACCCGTCAGAAGGATGATCCAATAATTAATGCCATTTCTTTCTACTTATAATAGAAGATAAACGTTTCCTTTCTCGATGGAAAACTTATTTTCATATCCAAACCGAAGTGCCTATCTTATATTAGAAGTCCAAATTCATGACAATAATTATTGGACGGGTCTAAGATAACGTTAATTATTTTTATTCACCTAAATTTGATATATAACACATTATTGTGTTATATATCACACTAATTTTAAAAATTTAATTGTTCAATTTAATCAAAAATTATCAATTAGGGTTTCCACTTATGGTTAATTTCTAAAATTTGTTCAATTAGGGTTAGTATTTTAGCTAAATGTAGTTCAATTAATGTTGTTAAGGTTTAAATTAGGGTTTCAACAATCAACATTATGAAGGGCAAAATGCAACTTGATTAAGGTGAGTAACACAAATATAATTGAATAATAAACTGCGAATGTTATAAAAATTGTTATTTCTTATGAAGCACACCTTAAATGAGGGAGAGGATGATATGGTCAGCGGACGCTATGATCGGTGTGGCCGGCGGTCGCTGTCAAGGGCAAAATACAACTTGATTAGACCACAAATATAAGTAAACTAACTGCAGAAATTTTGCAAAAAATAAATTATGTTCGACCATAATTATAACATTACTTAAAATCGATAAAAAATAAAACCAAGAAAGGACATGAATTACATTAACAATTAGCAACTCCTAAAACTGAATCCTAAAGTTATCAATCCACTTAAAAATAGGGACGATCTCAAGTACGCAAATACCTAAAATAAATAACCTAACGAGAAGATAATACCAGATCCATGAAATCACGCAAATACCTAAAATAATTCCGCATTAATTACTGCTATTTATCTACAAACCCTAGCTATAAACAAGATTCGCTATTATTCCCACAAAATTAAGCAAAGATATCATCAGATCTAAACTTCTAACATAAAAATTACAACAATTTATGCAAAAAACAAAGAGAAAATCCAAGATAAAGATCAAGAAATGTTACCGATAATGAAAGAGGCGCGTATGGAGCGGCGACGCTAGCGGGCGAAGGCTGGGGCAGCTACGGGTATGCTGGAGCCGGGGAAGCGCAAGTGGCGCTACGGAGCCGGCGGATTGGGAGGCGCGCTGGCGCAACGTCGGGAGCGAAGCGGCGGGCGCAATGGCCGAGAGTCGCGGAGGAGAGGCGGCAGCAAGAAGGGAGCATGGCGCCGGGCGAGGAGCCGCATGGCCGGGCGAGTTTTGGTTTGTCTGGATAATGGAGGGAAATTTTGGGGAAGATTTTGGGAGAATGATTTTCGTTAAATGAGTTGGTGGTTTTATTTTTAAAACCAGGCCTGACTATCCCAGACGGATATATCCGCCTCGACTATTATAGACGGAAATTTCCGTCTAGGATAGTGGGGTCCACTTTTTAAAAAATAAAACAAATATTCCGCCTATAAAGAATTTTAGATTTGAAGCCGGGTTTCAGAAAGAATCTTTCTAGACGGATATCTTAGACGGAAAATATTCCGTCGTTATTTTCCACATTCTAGACGGAAAATATTCCGTCTAGAATATTCCGTCTAGGATGCGTCGATTTTTACTAGTGTTTAAAGATCCCTTACAGTACTACTACATCAAAAACATTGAAAGTCGTCAGAGGGGGTACTTGTTCGAGAACCCCAAAACTTAAGGGGATTCTGTGACATTTTGCCATATACAGATATATAGATAGATAGGGGAGGAGAGAGCGAGAACCTTGCAGAGAAAAAGGTGGGAGGTGCCAAGGCAAGAGTAGCAATGGCTTGCCTATAGACAACAAAGACCATAGGGCTCAGCCCCTCCTTCATCGCCGCCTTCGCCAACAGCGCCGTGCCGGCGTAGATGAACTGCAACCCCACCATGGCCACCACCGGCATGCTCTGCGCAAAACGATGCTCGGCCATGATATCCCACCTTCTTTAACTCTGTACTCTTTGATGCCAACTTAATTTTCATACTCGAACCATGAGCATGCTACATATATAAAGAGGGAACCCTGACTTTTAAAAATATAATGAGAATTGGCTGTGAGAGGATCCGAATCCAATATAAAATAATTGCTTATTTCTTAAATTTTATGTTTGAAAAAACAAAGTAAAGAAGGAGAAGAAGTGGGCTCCTGGTGGTTTAAACAAAGGCTAAATTTTTAGAAAACCACCTATAACTTTTAAAATATCAGAAAATCCCCCTTTAAGTTCAGGGGTATTAGAAAATGCACTTTGAGGTTTTTTTTTTCTTTCAGAAAATCACCATAAAATTGTGAATCACAATTTTCACTAGCAAAAATATCTTCCTGTGTAATCTTCGTACCAATGTGAAAATTGCGGCTAATGATGTTAGGAGGATTTCTGATGAAATCTTACAGTTAAAGGGGGTTTCCTGATACCCTAAACTTAAGGGGGATATTTGATAAATTGTGAGGGTTATCTGATCATCTTCTAAAGGTATGTGCGTTTTCTGAAATTTATGTTAGAACGTTGTATGTACAATATCTCTGGTTTGAGTAATAATAAATATTCATTTGAGTCTAACTCGTATTTGAGATGATCTAGTATAGGAGTATGCATGTATGGAACAAGAACGAGGTGAAAAGTATTAAAAATCTGCTCAAAAGCTAATTTCAGCAATTGAAAATTCGATGATTCCACATTGATTATCAATGGTCCCCTATGAACCACTGATGGTGCAAAAGTCCTGAGAGGTTCAGATCATAGATGGGTTCATCAACCATCGATGGTCACTACGTCACCATAGATGGTCGAGAGCCACCATCAATGGTCAAAAGGCTGATTCTAGATTTTTAGGTTTTAATATCAGCCGTTTGTCGTAAGTTACCTCTCAATCTTCTCCTGCATTTCACAACACTTCTTTTTGACCTAATATGTGGAGACAAAGAAAAAGAGAGAGAAGAGCTAGGGCTTGAGAATCATCATTAAGAAGTGGTTTGATTCCCCGGTCTCACGATCGCCACTCACGCACTCATGATCATCCGATCACCGGCAAATGAGAGCCACCTTTGGATCTCAGAGTCTGCATCAAACTTCCACATCTCAACTTGAATCTTTTTGGAGTTTGATCTTAATCGAAAAGAGCTGTAAGATTTTTCTAATTGAGCGTAAATGATATTTTGTTATTTGTTTCAAACTTGTTTTATTTTTATAGCATACTTAAGCTGGTTGAATTGAAGGTTGGGAACTAGCTAGGGCTAGGATTACTTGTTGTGAGGAGTTAGGTTAGATGACTAGTTTCGAGATAAATTAGGGTGCGGTCTTGTATGCCTACAGAATCGAGTCTGTGATTCAGTAGAACTCTTTTATAGTGAGGAAGTCTCATTACGAGAAGGAAGAGTGGATGTAGGATTGTTTATCCGAACCACTATAAAAATCTTGTGTGTTCTGATTGCTTTTCCCGTGTTTAATTTATTGCTTATTGTTCTTTTATCACTATAATTTGATTTATGCTGCATATTCTGTGATAATATGAACAATTCTATTCACCCCCGCTTACATCTCAAATCCAACAATTTAGCCTTAAACAAATAAAAAGGAATACTGTGTGCATAGTTGACCAAAAGTAGGGGCGCAGTAACCAAATTTCTATTTTCATTAGTTCTCATTGCTCGGTTATGTGATTTTTAGTTATTTTTAAGTTACACCTAGGCCCCCCATGTTTCGCTGTTTTGAACTTACGATCCCTGTAGCTTTTATTTCGTTTAATCGCCACCACTGGCTTGCACTGCTCAACTGATTCTTGGCCGTCGCCACATTGATACCAATTATTACTTTTCATATGTCAACCACGAGCATGTATATTGAAAGGGAGAACCCCCAACTTTTGAGAATATAATGGGAGGACTAAAAGTCTAAAATGAAACAAAGTGCTCAATTTCTTTATGGAAAAGTAGTCAAAGAGGTAAAGAAGTTGCCTCGATCGTGGTGGTTTTTAAACAAATATCCAAAGTAGTCAAAGGATTTGCTCCGAGGGTCTTTTTGGTTGTCTTAAAATGGAGCTGGGCCAGCTAATAAATGTCGAACCAAACATCCTTTAAATTTTTAAAATGTCATTTGACCAATCTTAAGTTTTGTCAGATAACCCCACTTAACCACACCACAGATCTAATGCGCGTGCGAAAATCACTAACGTGCGAAATACCAAAATACCTCCACTAAAAAGAACTTCTTTCATGCCCTTTTAATAATTTAAAGGTAATTTTGACAAAACCGCTTTGAATTCAGTCTAATTTTGAATTGGATGCTTGTGATTAATTTATTTATTGGATTATTTATTTGAAAGGTTATTTTGTTAGCTAGGGGTTAGTTGAAAAATCGAAACTATTTGAGGGCTTTCTGTAACACCCCAAACATAAGGGCAGTTATCTCAAAACAGTTCTAACTTAAAGGGTTTACCGGTTTACATGAAGTTTAACATTTTTAGTATTTGGTTAGCAATACGACATCGGAAGTCAACAAAGTATGTAGCGTGATGATATATAATTTAGAAGTTACAATTATATTGGTTTTAATATAAGATAAAATTTATTAATTGATGATACGTATGACTTATCATAATAATGATCACGAGTTCAAGACATGCCATAACAAATATAGTAAAAAGGAATCAAATTTCTCTTTATTCGATATAGATAGGAATTGAAGAGCACATCTTATACTCAAAAAGAAAATGTCAAGCAAAAGTATTTTTATTAGATCACAATCAGGCTCAAAAGTATAATATTAATATTCAATCACATAGTGTTAGATTATGAAATTGCGTTTATTATATAAAATATATATCGGGAATAAGTATATATTTTTGTGGTACTATAACCTTACTCAAAATTCACGCTTTGCGTATTAGGTAAGATCTCGGATATATGTTTCTTAAGATCATGTATAGTCTAAGAATTATAATCGAAAAGTAATACAATTAATTCTCAGGATATAAACCCAATATCTCACAACCATACTAAACTTTGTGTTGTACTAATATATGACAATCATTTTTCTGAGTTATACTACTTTCAATATACTAGAAGTTATTAGCGAGGATCTATCTAAGAGTAATAATTAGTATTTGGAATTCGTAAAGTACCGTTACTAAATCAAGGCATAACCGGATCTTAGCTGTTATTACGAAGACTACTTAAAAACGCGGTTTCATGGTCGTGACACGTGAGATCCACGTGTGAGCTTTGGCTGGGCACTTGTACTATCCTATAGATAATCTACTGCAAAGTCACAGGGTGTGTTTGACAACTTGACAATGATCCGGTTAAGGTCTTAGCCGAGCTAGGATTGAACTAAGTCAGGGGTAGTCCAAATATAATCTAGGTAAGGGTCTTATTCAAGTTAGTGGACTTATCCAATTTAGTGAGTGAGTTGCATACAAGCCCACAAAGACTAATGAACGCCCTACTTAAGTGCTTAGTTTAATTCTTAACCTATCCTAGTGGGAGCCTTTATTTTTTTTAAAAAATTCTTTTTGGTATAGGATTTAAAGTATAAAATTATAATGCTCCCTCCTAATTTTTTACCAGGCAAGGCAAAACTTAATTTTAGGCCTAATTTTGGTTGGTTTATTAGCATTCGGAGACGTTGAACTGGAATTTAGGCCACAGTTGGGGCCCAAATTATTAGTTGCACAACCAGCTGGGCCTATCTCACTCTCTTTTTTATCGTACCAAATGTCAAACATATTTTCCACCACTAATTAATATTCATCTGACAAGCAAAATTGATTTTTCACTGTAGTAGATAATGAGATACCTTGCAATAAATAAGAAATTAAAAACAAGAAAAAGAAATTAAGCAGTTCGGTACATTACAAAACTTGCTTACGCTCCCTTACAAAGAACATGAACAAAGCAAATTTGAAGTTCTGAAGAGCACAATTACAAAGGGAAAATTCACAAAACGCACCTGAATTTTTGGGAGATTTGCACAAAAATCCCTGAGCTTTAAAAGAAATTAGAGACAACCTCCCTACACTTTGGGGAGTGCCACAAGACCCTGTCAAACTTTTAAAAGTTCCACCTGAAATTCGGAACAAATTTCCTTTCAGAGTGTTTTGGGGAAAATAAAATAGGGGGAAACGGGCACAAAAAAAAGGGAGTAGTTTTTGAGAAACTTTTACAAAGAGAGGATTTATTTATTTATTTATTTATTTTGCCAATGATGATATGACAAAAAAAGAAAAAAAAGGGGACATTTCGTTTTGTGAAACTTTTTGAAAATTTAGGGGAAACTACTCGAAAGTAGGAGAGGTTTCTCTAATTTGTATAGTTCAATGGGGTTTTGTGCAAATCACCCTAAAGTTCAGAGGGATTTTCTAGAATATATCCCAATTACAATGGAATTGTTTCATCTTGTTGTAATTTTGTATTTAACAGTGGTTGCTTGATATTTGTTCCGGCTAAATTATCAGATTAGTCTATAAAGTGATACTACTTTACTATTCTGGTCTATAAATTGACTCCAATGACACTTTGATCTAAAACTTGATAATGTCGTGGCAATTAAGCATTTCCGATCGTCGACGGCAAGTTCTGTGCTCCGAAATTGAGGGATTTTTACATACATCCCCCTCAAATCTCCCATAGTTTAAGATTTTGCTCCCAAAGCTCTCTTATTAATAATATTAATAATAAACTTCCCTCCCTCGCTCCTATTTACATATTGTAGAGGGGCTTTCTGAAATTTACCCAAATTATTTTTTTTATCGTTGGCTAGCTTTACTGCATGTTACATGTTTACGAATATATCATCTGTGCATCCATTATGGGACAGGAACTTTAGCATATCTAGATCATTCAACTTTGAAGGCTTTCTCGCCTGAATAAATAAAACTTAAGGATATCAACAAAGTAAATTTTGCAATTCTAAAGAGCACAACCATGTATAATGCAACTAAACCGTAACAGCTGTTTCATCTTGTAATTTTTGTATTTAATAGCGGTTCCTTGATGTTTGTTTCAGAGCTCTTTGATGATTCATCAATAGAGAGTTGCATCCTTGTGTTATCATCAAGATCCTTAGCTTTGCCCCAAAGTACAACATACAATCCCACAATCACAGCTACATCAACAACCAGGCTGAAAAATTCAAAATACCTCTAGTAAAGCAATCTCAAGTATTAAAAAAAAGGTGGGGGTCCTTTTATATGTACTATCATGATTCACATTGGTGCATCCTTTGTAATAATTACAATTATTTTTTCCATAAACCTAGTTAAACATATTGTACTAGTTTGGATTAGCTTGGCAAGGGACCCCTATAATTTAATCTTGGTTGAGGAGGGACTATCCTTTTGATTCTATTTTATGATTAGTTTTTTCTTTTTCTATTTTTTTTTATAAATAACAATATTAATCTTACATTAAAATGAAAAGTCAATCATATCTTCCAAAATATAGATGTTCATGAAGGAGGAGGATGGCCAATGTAGAAACAAAAATTGTTGGGAAAAATAGGGGCGCTTGATTGACTTTTTCCCCTCATCTATAAATAAAATATATTAACAAGGCAAATAATAATAAAATGATCAAAAAAAATATTCACTAGGACACTAGTATTTTTAACGTGGAAAATCTTTCAACTGAAGGTAAAAATCACAGAACCTAGGCCAGAAAAATCTTCCACGATGAAAAATAATGGATACACAAGTTTTCTCTCTAGACACTTGGCTGGAGTTACACCAACAACATGATAGAAAAGAAGACTTCTTCTACACCGGAGAAGGAACACAAAAGACTAACTTTCTTTCTTTCTTTTTTACCCTCTCTCTTTCACTCACTCAAGTTCTCTATGACTTGAGTTGCTCTGCTTGTTCTACTTCCAACCGAAAAACTGAAGGCTATTTATAGCCTTTTGTTTTTAATATGAAACCATTATCCCTCCTTAAATTAAGGTGGGCTACCCTATAAACATAGCTCCCCCTTTTTTATTTTTTTTTTCATTCTTTTCACACGGGCAGCACCGCCCATGCAAAACACTCTAAATAAGGAGGGGCCCCCGGCCCACAACAATAGCAGTGTAAAGGGGATTGAATAAGGCAGAGAAGGGAGGTCCTCTTCTTGATATGCACCATGATTGCACGTAAAAAGTTACACCGGATCCAATAACACCCTGTAATTAAGGAGAAAACTATAAGCATATCTTTCTAGGGTTTACAAGCACATACTGCATATAAGCAGCTCAAATTATCTAAAGTAGAATTTAGTTTCCAAGCTTTAAGGTCTGGCTCCAACAAATAGGTCAAGATTGCTGATTGCACGGTTGACAACAAGCACATCCAACTTGACAAAGATAAGGGATCAACATAGTTTTTACACAGTGGCACATGTCCATCAATAGGTAGACGGAAAAGCTTCTAGCATCTTGTACTCAAAATGCAATGCTAACTGGGTCTTTCTCATATTAATTATTTAACCATGGACAATAACAGAATTGAAAGAAATTTCACTTGAGCGTAATTTAGTCCCCCGTTCTTTCAACCAGCTGTTAATTAGAAGGATAATTTCAAAACACTTAAAGATTTGGGGGAGTAAGTTTTAAATATCAAGATTGGGGGACTATTTCAAAATATAATACGAAGGACATAGGGGACTATATCGAAAAATCATATTATGCGAAAACCCTTGGGGCATCCTTGGCAAATCACTAAAACTGGATCTAGGGGTGGCAAATTATGACCCGACCCATCAACCTGACCCGACCCGACCCGTTTATTAGATGGGTAAATTAGGGTTGATCCGAACCGACCCGTGTAACCCGATAACTGACCCGTTTAATTCTAAGTGGGTCGCGGTCCAGACTCCAGATATGAAGATGAAGAGCGATTCTCACAAAACCTAGACTCTTTCAGAAACCCTACCTGAGCTTGAATCTGTGGTGGTGAACGGCGGCGAGCGGAGGCAAGCGAGCGGCAGTGAGCGACTGCAAGCAAGCGGCGGCGAGCGACGGTGAACGAGCGGAGGCAAGCGGCGAGCGACAGCGAGCGTGATCGACGGCGAGCGCAAGCGGCAGCGAGAACCTTTGCTGTAAGTTTTTTTTAACCCTCTCCTTCTCTTATTCTCCATTTTCCACTTTTCTATTTTTCTAATTTTGTTTTTAGCCCTCAATTCTCTAGTTACAGATTAATTGAATTCTTATTATCTATTTGATTATACTATAGAGTAACTCAGGTTTGTTAATCCCATTGCTACATTCTTTAAGCCTTTTTTAGTAAAATGCCAACTGATGAGCCTGGAAACTTTTTGTTGTTGTTTGTGATTTATTAGTCGCGAGGCCTCCACAATTGATTGTTGAGAGAGAGAGAGCCCAAGCTATCGATCAAAGTGAACCGGAGTGGCCCAAGTAATACTTAACTGAGAGTTTTAAGTATAGCTATAAACGGGTTATATGGGTCGGGTCGGGTAATCCGTTTAATAAACGAGTCGAGTAGCATTGACCTGTTAATTAAACGGGTCGGGTCGGGTCACACTTATATGGATCGGGTCAACTATGACCCGAGGTCGGGTCAACTATGACCCGACCCAACCCGACCCGACCCGACCCGTTTGCCACTCCTAACCTGGACTGGGTTCAAACGCATCCAGCTTTTAAAGTTCTTTTGTGTTTGTAAAATTCAATGATCGCCCAACTTATGTTAGTTTATTTTTAATCTCTTAACCGGGCTGGAATTGGTCCACCCCCTACCTAGGACCAATTCTAACTAGCATGGTTAAGAAATAAAGTAAGGCTGGCTTAGTTTTGCCGAGGTTGCCAAACAGAGCCTTTAAACTTCTTTTTTGCAGTAAAGCCCCGCTATAGCTGTAAAATTAGCCAAATTGACCAGGAACAACTACTCCCTAAGAGACACAGGAGCCCTAGCTTCCAATTCTTGCCAACAACATACTGTTGGAATTAATAAAAGATTGGTGTTTCTAACCTATTTTGGAATTCATTTTGATTATTTGCAGTGTTTCGTTTGATTTTTTCTAACACGTACAACATGGAGATCATGGTCTGAGAGTTTGTGCTCATGAGCTCTGGACCCTTGAACAATCCCGTGGAAATTGCTCCTCCAACGCAAACAATAGTACCCAAAACTTTCGCATTGGTTCTTGGGCTCTTAATATCTACTTTCTCCAACCTATTATGAAAATTTTAGTTTTCAGATGTTCTTTATGAAACATAATGTTTGCAAGTAATATTTTACAGCGACAATAGAAGAACTTAATTATTTACCCGATAGAAGCTGCCATAAAAAATGTGATGGTAGGGGTTAGGTTGCACACTGTACTCGCCAAGGATGCTGATGCCAAGTCCAATCCTTGGTAATAGAAGAATTGGTTGATGGTAACGCTGGAATGGTAAGACGAGAATATACTTCTAATTAATTTTTTGTGTGAAGTTAGGCTAAATTTCATAAAATCCCCTTTTAAGTTTGGACAATTATCAGATAACCCATCATAACTTATAAAATATCAGAAAACCCCCTTAGTTTTTGGGATTATTAGAAAACCACCTTCAACTTTCAATATTTTTAGAGGTTATTAGAAAACCCCTTTCAACTTTCAACATCTTTCAGAAAACCCCCTTAAAAGCGTGAACCACAATTTTCACAGGCAAAAATATCTTCTTGCATAATTTCACCCACACATATGAAAATTGATCTTAACGCCGTTAGGCAGGTTTTATGAAGGAAAAAAAAAATCTTAAAGTCAAATGGGTTTTTTTTATAACCACTAAGCTTAACGGGGGTTTTCTGATATTTTGAAAGCCATGGAGAGAGAGAGAGAGAGACCTAATCAAAGCAGCAAAAAACAGCAAGCTGAGTTAGTTGGAGAGAATCCGGATCCAATATAAAACAAGTTACTCATGTTTTAATTTTTATTTAGAAAAATGTAAAGAAGGAGAAGAAGTGGCCTCAATGTGGGTTAAACAAAGGCTAGATTTCAGAAAACCCCCTTAACTTTGGATGATTATTGGAACAACCACCTTAACTTTCAAAATATTAAAAAAAAACCCTTAAGGTTAGGGATTATCCGAGAATCCCCTGTAACAAATTTTTTTCAAAAGACACCCTGAAAGCAGAAACCATAATTTCACTAGAAAAAATATCCTCTTGCAAATTTTACTCACCCATGTGAAAATTGGGGCTAATACTGTTTGGGAGGTTGAGAACATATTAAAGTTTAAGGGAGTTTTCTGATAACCCCAAAAGTTAAGGGCAGTTTTCTGATATTTTGAGAGTTACAAAGGGTTATCTGATAATCTTTCACAGTTAAGGGGGTTTCTGAAATTTAGCCTTAAACAAATATCCTGTCAGTCAAAAGGAATACTGCGTGGTTGACAAAAAATAAAGGCGCAGTAACCAAACTTCTGTTTTCATTGGTTCTCATTGTTTGCTTCTCAACATGGAATAATTAGCAAGTGTACTAAGATTTTTTTTTTTTTGGGTTTAATTGCACATCGACCCCCCTGCAGTGTGGTTGTTATGTAGTTTTTATTCGATTTAATTGCCACCACCACTGGTTTGCATTGCTCCAACCGATTCTCGGCCAACGCCGACTTCTGACTCATGATACCAACGAGTACTTTTCATACATGAACCACGAGCATGTATATATTGAAAGAGAGAACCCCTAAACTTTTGAAAAAAATATATAAAGGTGCTAATTATATAAATAAAACAAGTTGATCCTGTTTTCCATCTAAAAGCAACAAAGAAGGAGAAGATGCTGCCTGGTGGTGGATTAAACAAATATCCAAATTAGTTGATCTTACTTAATAATTAGAGTGTTAATTTAAAATGGATATTTTGGTCTTTTTATAAATTCATCTAAAACTATGGAGGGGGAGAAGTTAGTTGAAAAAAATTGAAAACATTCGGGGGTACACCCCAAACCGAAGGGGAGGTTATGTGATATTTTTGAAGCTTAGGGGGCTATCTCAAAATCAACCAAACTTAAAAGGCGTTTTTTGAAAATTGTACTTTTTATTATTTGGTTAGCTATATGTGACTTTGGAAGTCAACAAAGTATGTAGCACGATCATATACAATTAAGAAATTACAATTATAATGGTTTTCGTAGAAGAAAATTTTATTAATTGATGATACATGTGACTCATAATAATTAATGATCACGAGTTCAGACGTGCCATAACAAAATATAGTGAAGAAGGAATCAAATTTTTCTTTTTATTCGATAGATCGGAATGGAAGAGCACATCTTATATTCAAAAAGAAAACAACAAACAAAGTATTTTTATTAGATCACAATCCGGCTCAAAAGTGTAATATTGCCATTCAATCATAATATTTTATTACGAAATTGCGTTTGTTAGATAAGATATATCAAAATAAGTATTTTGTCATACTATAACCTGACTAAAAATTTACACTTTGCGTATTAGGTAAGAACTTGGATATCACAGTAGTGATTTTCACAATAATAGTTTTAAGATAATAATAGTTTAATTTGATGATAATAATTAAAATCATATACTTTCTTATCTCATTACTTGAAATTAGAATAGACGATAAGAATTTGAACAATTGGATCATCTTCAATTACCACATTGAAGAACATCTCCTCCTGAAATTTACCCCAAATATAATGAACCTAAACTATAACTGCTTCATCTTTTTGCAGTAATAGGGGCTGCTTGAAATTTGTCTCAGAGCTGTTTGATGATTCATCAACTGTGAGTGGCATCCTTGTGTTGTCATCGAAATCCTTGGCTTTGCCCCAAAGTACAACATACAAGCCCACAACCACAGCAATAGCACCAACAAGGCTGAAATTTCAAAGTACCTCTAGTGAGCAATCTCAAAGAGTAAGTAACAAAAAGGAAAATTTTGTTCCTTTTATATGTACTAACATGATTTATATTGGGCTTAATCCTCTTAAAAAATATTTTTTTAGATAAACCATAGCTAAAGATCTCGTACTAAAGTTGATTTGGCTGATAACTCTTTTGTACTAATTATCTTAGCTGAGAAAGTGGCCCCTATGATTTAACGCTACTTTTTTTTTTTGATGGCGCCTTTGGCGCAGACGAATCGAAGCTCCCCACGGTGAAATACACTGCCACATGACTCACCTACCACCCCATGATTTAACGCTACTTTAGTAGAGAATGTTTGATTCCTACTTTATATATAGTATGTTTTTTTTTGACAAATCTTAACTTTAGTCACTCTAACCATTAGATCAAAACTCCAAAGTTATGATAAGAGTTGAAGTTTATATTTTAATATTCTAACATGTCTCCGCAGGTTAAGCGCCCTTTTAATGGGTCAAAACATGGACTCATGCAGCGGTGTCAATTTTTTAGAAAATCCACTTTAAATTCGTGGCCAGTGTGATTTGAACCTAGGTTGTTTTGACAGCATCTTAAATTTAGTCTCTCTAACAATTACACAAAAACTCCGAAGTTATGGTGAAAGTTGAAGTTTATATTTTTATATTCTAACAACTAAGTTTTTCTTCTTCTTCACAAATAATACGATTTCGCATTATTTTACCAGATTAAGATATATTTTAACATACCTTACAAAATATAAACTTTCATGAAACAGTAGGATGGCCACGATATGGACAATGACAGTGTAGAGGGGATTGAAAGAGGCAGTGAAAACAGGTCCTCTTCTTGATACGCACCATGATTCCACATAAATGCCTACTGAGGATCCAACAACACCCTGTATATATAGGAGATAATTCAGGTGAATAATGGTAAAGATAAGAAATCAGAAGGGAAAAGAAAAAAGAAGAAGAAGAAGAGAGAAACGAGTTAGATGTATGCATATTCCAAATATTACAAATTTACAATTCAGAAGAATGGATAGATACAAAACGTAATTGTAACTTTAGCATAATTAATCTTTTCTCAAAAACTTATAAAAGGACAATGTGTTTATAAGGACTTACTGCATATAAGCAACATAAAAACTCTGAAGTAGAATTTAGTTTCCAAGCATTCAAGTCTGGCTCCAACAAATATGTCAAGGTTGCTGATTGCAAGGCTGATAAAAAGCACATCCATCTCGACAAAGATAATGGATCAACATAGTTTTTACATAGTGGCACCTGCATTCCCATCAAAATTCAGTATCAATTCTATTGAATAATGTTACAATAAATTGGGCCTTCCTCATATTAGATCCTAAATTACATCATATTACTATATTAGGCTCCTAACTCTTCATCTTTTTAGTAAGTTTCAAGTTAATTAAGATAAATGGTCATCATACGTTATATCTAAGATTAAAACAACTTTGAAGATATAGAACCTAATATAAAAATAATATGATAGAATTTAAAAGGGTTAAGTTTAGAAAAACTTTAAAAGGGTTAAGTTTAGAAAAACCCCCCCAACTGTGGGCCTTGTTTCAGAAAACCCCCTCAGCCTATTTTAACTTTAGAAAACCCCTCTCAAAATTGAGGGTGTTGTAGATAACCCCAAACTTTTAAAATATGACTAAACCCCTTAACTATGGGGTGTCTCACAAAACCCTCATTATCTTTCTAGTTTTTCAAATAACCCCATTTATATTATTAATTTAATATATGCAATGACTAAAATACCCTTTGTTGAAAAAAGTCATGTGAGTTTAAAAACTCAATCCAATCAAAATATTAGACTTCAATTCGATGGGTTTTGATGAGGAAACTAATCTTCAAAAAAATTAAAAAGTTTCAATTGCTTGGTGGATCAAGATCAAACATTACAAGCATGGATAAGCGAAAATAAAAAGTTTCGTGTTTCAAAAAGAAAGAAAAAATTTAGATTTGCACATGAACCTAGCAATGAAGGTAGAGGAATAAGAAGAGGGGAAATAAAATGAAAGTTATTTTTAACCAAAAGTTAAAAAGGAACGCTATGATAAAATTTTAATGTCTTAGGGATAGTATGGTCATTTTAAATTATTTGTTCCTTTAGATTTTAATTAGGTGGTTAAGTGAGAAAAGTTAAGGGGATAAATCATATTTTGAAAGTTAAGGGGTTATCTACAACAACTCCATTATTGAGGGGGGTTTTCTAGAGATAATAGTTGAGGGGGTTCTCTGAGATGACACCCATAGTTGAGGGGGTTTTTCTAAAATTACCCCAATTTAAAAACCCTAACAAACTTCTAACTATTTGCAGCCAAGTCGCTCCATACCTGTAAAATAAGCCCAAGTGACCAGCTACAACTATTCCCTAAGAGAAGCAAGCACCCTAGTTTCCAGTTCTTGCCGGCCACATGCAACATGGAGATTAGGGTTTGAGAGTTTGCATTCATGAGCCTTGGACCTTTGAACAATGCCATGGAAATTGCTCCTCCAACGCAAATTATGGTACCAAAAACTTTTGCAATGCTTCTTGGGCTCTTTATACTCACTTTCTCCAACCTGAACACAATATGTGAAACAATAAATTTTCAAGGGCTCTTTCTGAAATTTAATTTTTTGGGTAAATTTTACAAAACCCCCTCGAACTTTGTAGGATTTTGCAAAAAAACACCCCAAACTATATAAATTAGAGAAAACCCGAGGAACTTTTCAAATTATATATACTAAACCCCCTGAAGTATTGCAAACGCTCATAAACGTTGATGTTAATGTGTAGCGTAGAAAGTCTAAAAACACTAACTGATTGTTGTGTCTTATTCTCCCACACAAATGCTCTTCATTCAACTTTTGTCATCACAAACTTTTTGATAATTTGTCATAATTTTCAAATCTACTATTCTAATATTCTTTAACCCCATTTATGAGATTTGTTTCAGTAGCTAGCTCAGAAGGGTTTAGCTAGTATAATTTGAAAGTTCAAGAAGTTTTGTCTAAAACCTCCTAAAAGTCTCCCATAATTTCTTGCAAGTAATATTTTTCAATAATGAAAGAAAGATCATTTACCCAGCAGAAGCTGCCATCAAGAATGTAATTGCAGGGACTGTGTTGGACATTGCACTAGCCATGGATGCTGATGCCAAATCCAACCCTTCGAAATAGAGGAATAGTTTGGTGGTCACACTGCAAAATATAAATAACTAATTGCCTTTAATAGAGTCAATTTCGAGGGAAGGATATACTTTTAGCCTGAATTTTGCATGCTGGCATCTGTCTGTATGTGCATAAACGACCAATTACTGTAACAGTTCTATTATTGATCATGAGTGGATTTGTTGTTGAACCTTTTTTGTTTTGTTTTGTTTTGTTTTGTTTTGTTTTGTTTGATTAGTTTATTGAAGATCAGGTTATAAATGAAACAGGTTTATTGCAAAGTAGCTGTAGAACTTACCCAACCAAGGCAGTAAAAAAGAGCAAGCTGAATCCTTTCAACCCCAAAGCTCTTCGATCTCCAATTCTCCTAAAATTAGGCGAAGCAAAGTTTATTAGAGTCTTTGGCATGGTATCAGAGCAATCCAGATTTGAATCTTATTGTTCAAGAATTTCTAAACCAGAGTAAAATATACCACTATGTGCACCGACACCTATCCTGGTGTCGGCCCATGAAAGCGTCTTCAACCACCAAGAGCGTGTTAGAATATGAAATTATAACCCTCAACTCTCATCACACTTCGGACTTTCGGTGTATAGTGGCAGTAATATTTGATTACTCTTATTACGTCAAAACTCTGAAGTTGGATAATCTTCTTGAGGATTATAATTTTAAACTGTTATGAATGAAAGAGAGGGAGAAGGAGGGAGATGAAAGATGGATGAAGGGAGAACCTTGCAGAGAAGAGAGTGGAAGATGCCAAGGTAAGCGTAGCAAAAACTTGTCTGTAGACAACAAAGACCATAGGGCTCAGCCCCTTTCCCAGTGCCGCCTTGCCCGACAGCGCCGTGCCAGCGTAGACGAACTGTACACCCACCATGGCCACCACCGGCTTGCACTGCTCCATCCAGTACTTCTCACCCATGTCTACCAGGCTACCTGTACCTTCTGATCACTCTAGCTAATTGAGACTCAACTTAATTTTCATACACTTGAACCACGAGTATATATATATAGAAAAAGAGATAACCAACTTTATAATTAAATAGATTAACGTAAATTAAACAAGTTGGTCCTGTTCTTTTATCTAAAGTGAGGAAACGAGGAGAAAAACTTGCCTCGTTGTGGTTCAAACAAAAACATCCAAACTTAGTCAAAGAACATGCTCTAGCTAAGCGCTGATTAGTCTAGTAACATGAAATAGAGTCACAATAGTAAATGTTGAAATCAACTTGGAGAATGTACTTAATATTGAGGGAAAAAAATGTGTATGGGCTGAAAATGAGCGCCTATTATGAGATAGAGTACTCAAAGTAAGGCTCATTCTGCTAGCTTGTTGTGTTGTGACTCAAATACTCAATCTGATATATTTGGCAAAGGCTACAGTCAATAAGAGCCCGTTGTCTTGTAGGAGTGTGGAATGATTATATGAATTCAAATTTCTATTTTGACAAGAATAAACAATTCATATTGTGGGCTTGGACTCTTATTGGGCTTTAGAACATATGGACTTCTATCTCCCACTAGAACTCCTATTCTGTAGGCAGCAAGGACTTGTGATCTTCAAGTCTATATATATACAGTCTTTCAAGCCAATTGTCATCATCAATTTACAGAGCACCAATCAAGAAGAGAGAGTTCTCTTGTGAAGCCTATTTGATATTTTTCTCTTTTGTTCTTTTATTTGAGAGAGGTTGTATTATGCTTTTGGGGTGTATTAGGGAGTGAGTGATTGAGAGATCACCATATTGTATTCCTTACAAATTGTTAGTAAAGCTATTCTCCTCATTCGTTCGTGGACGTAGGCTACAAGCCGAACGTATATCCGTGTATTTTTGTGTTCTTGATATTTTTCGTGCTTTCGTATGATTGATATTAGTTTATCCTGGGGATTTTGTCATAATTAACATGACGATCACATCAAATTTTAGCGACTTCTATCTCTTCGTATAGCTTATTTTGCTAGAAGACGTGTCCACTCATGATATTGGGTATTCACATTAATTAGATTTTTATTTTGTACAAAAAATTGTAGAATTTCCTTAGAATAATGAATAAGTAATATCCCAAGTTTGCGGAATCAAACTTACAAACTTGTTACTTTTCTTTTTGTAGGAAAAAGGATGGAATCACAAAGATCTCAACCCATACTATCATCAACCATTGCTTGTACAAAATAGAATCAAGCCCCCCAACTCCAAAGGCCAAGATTCATATATTATACGTCAGCTGAGACTATGAAAACCGATAACACCCCCACAAACTTGTTACAAACTTACAATTACATCTAAATAAATAATTTATTTACAATAGAAATATGTTTCTTGAAATAGAAGACGCAAATCCTATGAGTTTTGCAATGAAAGCAAACACTAAATTTGCATTTGGAAATACATTTCTTTAATTTGAAGCTAATTTTATAAATGTTTCATGCAACACTTGTTGTAGATGCAATTGCAAAATGCCAAGCATCCCTTCACTGTTTGTGCGGAATCAATTTGTAGTAATCAGGTTTTTGACAGTATTAAATCATGTTATTATTTCCTGCGTGTTAAGTCTAATTTGAGCACGGCTTTCTTCTTGCCTCGGCCTTTGTCGACTTTAAATTGACTGAAAGGAAGAATGATGCCGACGATATTCCGCTATGCGTGAAGTGAATAAATTGTTTACTGCGGGCGTGAACATGATGACGGAAGGCGACGAAGGGATGCGGCTGAATTGATGGTGATGAAGGAGGGCGCCAGCGTGGAAAGTGAACGCTCTTTAAAAGAAATCTTTTATGAAGGATCATCGGAGCTTGCAGAAAATCAGGATCAGGAAAGAGAGTCGATCGAATCGGTCGTCAATCGAGTCATCCGGGATTCTCGTCTTTCTAAAAGAGTGGGACACAAGTGGAACAAATTGAAATTTTGGCTTACATGGGGGAAAGTTGGAGGGGGCTGGTCACATGAAGTTTTTACTTTTGGGGCCTTGACACAATTTTCCCAAAACATTATTCTATTCTTCCCATTTTTTGACTACCACGTTTGCTTCCCCTATGAACTTTACTTTATGTATGACCTTCAGATTTTATTCAAAGAATATAAAAAGTCTCCTAAGATCCATTTAGCATGTAAGCTTTGGAGATTAAAAAATTAATTTGTTAAAAATCATAACTTTTCTCTTTAAACTAACCAAACAAAGGAAGGACAATCAATCGAGATTGGTGCGTCCCACAAGCTCTTTGATACATGCCCTAATGAAAAAAAGCGAGTGCATTTGAGCAAGTTTGTTAGCTTGAACATGAACTTTCAATTTGTATTTTATTTCTTTTGGTGATTAGAGCTTATTAGTGGCGAGAGGCTTTGATTTTAGTGATTAGTAGAGGGTATTTTTGAAATTAACCATTTTTCTCACGCATGCAACCTCAAAATTTTCAAAATATTTATCTTTATATAAATCCAAAAAAGCGAGAATATTAACATGAATTTTGAAGTTTTCATGAAAAGTTACATCTTTTAACTCATTAACCAAAAACCTAAGCAATTATTACTTGAAAACGAGAATTTTTCAAAGAATTGGAACAACTGGTGTAGATCACGGGAAAAATTTTACCTTAAAACCAGACTTTGATGTCGTTCTTAGTGAAGGAGATGAACTTCAAAGAGATTAGCCCCAAAAGATCCACCGTCCGATCTTGAAGAAGGAACAAGCCAAAAAAATGTGGAATCAAGAGGAATTGTAGCCAGTGAACCCTACCCATTAGATGAGAGATGAAACCCCATTTCTTTCACAATTTTGGGTGGATTTTAGGGATTTTATCAAGGGTTTCCTGAGACAAATAGAGGAGGTCTCGTTATGGCGGCAAGAAAGAAAGAGGGGAAATAATGGCGGTTATACTTCTTTCCCAAATGTTCCCATTGGAAAGCCCTAAAAATGTTAGGCATTTTTAATTAATACTCACTTTCCACCCAATCGACTTTAAAAAGTGGGAATTGGCTTTTCCAAAAGCATACAATTACATTTTCAAAACTTTTCCAAAATTTTCTAATGAACCAAAGCGAGGAATAGAATTACTTTTTAATCAATCTGACAAAGAAAAGAGGTGTCAGTTTTTTTTATATGTTTTCCAACCAAATTCTTTGAACCAAACAGGCCCTTAGGTGAAAACGAAAGTGAAATTAGGTAGGTTTACAATTTCTCATATTTTTATTAACTTGTGGGACCCGCTATTTTAGGCAAGAGTCCGTCTGTATGCATACTAGGCGGAAATTCCGTCTAGAATAGTGGGGTCCTAAATACTAAAAATCCGGTATTTAAAATCCGTCTAGGATGCTATCCTAGACGGAAATTCCTTCTAGAATGCTAGACATCCTAGACGGAACAATCTGAAGCGAATTTCCGTCTATAATGTTTACATTCTAGACGGAAAATATCCGGTCTAGGATGTTCCGTCTAGAATCTTCATTTTCTACTATTGGCTGTGAGAGGATCCGAATCCAATATAAAATAGTTGCTTATTTCTTAAATTTTATGTTTTAAAAAACAAAGTAAAGAAGGAGAAGAAGTGGGCTCCTGGTGGTTTAAACAAAGGCTAAATTTTTAGAAAACCGCATATAACTTTTAAAATATCAGAAAACCCACCTTAAGTTCAGGGGTATCAGAAAACCCACTTTGAGGGTTTTTCAGAAAATCACCGTAAAATCGTGAATCACAATTTTCACTAGCAAAAATATCTTCCTGTGTAATCTTCGTAGCAATGTGAAAATTGCGCTAATGATGTTAGGAGGATTTTTGATGAAATCTTACAGTTAAAGGGGGTTTCCTGATATGCTAAACTTAAGGGGGCTTTTATGATATTTTATAAATTATGAGGGTTATCTGATCATCTTCTAAAGGTATGTGTGTTTTCTGAAATTTATGTTAGAACGTTGTATGTACAATATCTCTGGTTTGAGTAATAATAAACATTCATTTGAGTCTAACTCGTATTTGAGATGATCTAGTATAGGAGTATGCATGTATGGAACAAGAACGAGGTGAAAAGTACTAAAAATCTGCTCAAAAGCTAATTTCAGCAATTGAAAAATCGATGATTCAACATTGATCATCAATGGTGCCCTATGAACCACTGATGGTGCAAAAGTCCTGAGAGGTTCAGATCATAGATGGGTTCATCAACCATCGATGGTCACTACGTCACCATAGATGGTTGAGAGCCACCATCAATGGTCAAAAGGCTGATTCCAGATTTTTAGGTTTTAATATCAGCCGTTTGTCGTAAGTTACCTCTCAATCTTCTCCTACGTTTCACAACACTTCTTTTTGACCTAATATGTGGAGACAAAGAAAAAGAGAGAGAAGAGCTAGGGCTTGAGAATCATCATTAAGAAGAAGTGGCTTGATTCCCTGAAGCCTCGTCGATCGCTCACTCGCCGCACTCATCATCATCTGATCAGTCTGCAGCCAGGAGAGCCACCTTTGGATCTCAGAGTCTGCATCAAACTTCCACATCTCAACTTGAATCTTTTTGGAGTTTGATCTTAATCAAAAAGAGCTGTAAGATTTTTCTAATTGAGCGTAAATGATATTTTGTTATTTGTTTCAAACTTGTTTTATTTTTATAGCATACTTAAGCTAGTTGAATTGAAGGTTGGGAACTAGCTAGGGCTAGGATTACTCGTTGTGAGGAGTTAGGTTAGATGACTAGTTTCGAGATAAATTAGGGTGCGGTCATGTATGCCTACAGAATCGAGTCTGTGATTCAGGAGAACTCTTTTATAGTGAGGAAGCCCCATTACGAGAAGGAAGAGTGGATGTAGGATTGTTTATCCGAACCACTATAAAAATCTTGTGTGTTCTGATTGCTTTTCCTGTGTTTGTATTATTGCTTATTGTTCTTTTATCACTATAATTTGATTTCTATTGCATATCCTGTGATAATATGAACAATTCTATTCACCCCGGCTTACATCTCAGATCCAACAATTTAGCCTTGAACAAATAAAAAGGAATACTGTGTGCATGGTTGACAAAAAGTAGGGGCGCAGTAACCAAATTTCTATTTTCATTAGTTCCCATTGTTCGGTTCTCAACATGCAACATGTGATTTTCAGTTATTTTTAAGTTACACCTAGGCCCCCATGTTTCGCTGTTTTGAACTTACGATCCCTGTAGCTTTTATTTGGTTTAATTGCCGCCACTGGCTTGCACTGCTCAACTGATTCTTGGCCGTCGCCACATTGATACCAATTATTACTTTTCATACATGAACCACGAGCATGTATATTGAAAGGGAGAACCCCCAACTTTTGAGAATATAATGGGAGGACTAAAAGTCTAAAATGAAACAAAGTGCTCAATTTCTTTATGGAAAAGTAGTCAAAGAGGAGAAGAAGTTGCCTCGATCGTGGCGGTTTTTAAAACAAATATCCAAAGTAGTCAAAGGATTTGCTCCGAGGGTCTTTTTGGTTAACTTAAAATGGAGCTGGGCCAGCTAATAAATGTCGAACCAAACATCCTTTAAAATTTTAAAATGTCATTTGACCAATCTTAAGTTTTGTCAGATAACCCCACTTAACTACACCACAGATCTAATGCGCGTGCGAAAATCACTAACGCGCGAAACACCAAAATACCTCCACTAAAAAGAACTTCTATCACGCCCTTTTTCATAATTTAAAGGTAATTTTGACAAAAACCGCTTTGAATTCAGTCTAATTTTGAATTGGATGCTTGTGATTAATTAATTTAATTTATTTATTGGATTATTTATTTGAAAGGTTATTTTGTTAGCTAGGGGTTAGTTGAAAAAATTTAAACTATTTGAGGGCTTTCTGTGACACGAGTTCAAGACATGCCATAACAAATATAGTAAAAAGGAATCAAATTTCTCTCTTTATTCGATATAGATAGGAATTGAAGAGCACATCTTATACTGAAAATGTCAAGCAAAAGTATTTTTATTAGATCACAATCAGGCTCAAAAGTATAATATTAATATTCAATCACATAGTGTTAGATTATGAAATTGCGTTTATTATATAAAATATATATCGGGAATAAGTATATATTTTTGTGGTACTATAACCTTACTCAAAATTCACGCTTTGCGTATTAGGTAAGATCTCGGATATATGTTTCTTAAGATCATGTATAGTCTAAGAATTATAATCGAAAAGTAATACAATTAATTCTCAGGATATAAACCCAATATCTCACAACCATACTAAACTTTGTGTTGTACTAATATATGACAATCATTTTTCTGAGTTATACTACTTTCAATATACTAGAAGTTTTTAGCGAGGATCTATCTAAGAGTAATAATTAGTATTTGGAATTCGTAAAGTACCGTTACTAAATCAAGGCATAACCGGATCTTAGCTGTTATTACGAAGACTACTTAAAAACGCGGTTTCATGGTCGTGACACGTGAGATCCACGTGTGAGCTTTGGGTTGGCACTTGTACTATCCTATAGATAATCTACTGCAAAGTCACAGGGTGTGTTTGACAACTTGACAATGATCCGGTTAAGGTCTTAACCGAGCTAGGATTGAACTAAGTTAGGGGTAATCCAAATATAACCTAGGTAAGGGTCTTATTCAAGTTAGTGGACTTATCCAAGTTAGTGGGTGAGTTGCCATACAAGCCCACAAAGACTAATGAACGCCCTACTTAAGTGCTTAGTTTAATTCTTACCCTATGTTTCGGTCGAAAGCTGGTTTCTTTGTTATTTTCATTTCAAAACGTTCTGACAATGAAAACAAGAGAAAATTACACGTGTAACTCTCTATTACAAAGTAGTTTGAGTCGCTTTCTCACAAACACGAACAGAAGACACTGCACGTGTAGATCTCACCTTTAGTGGATTCTTTGCACTCTTGAGGACGGCGTCGTCCGTGGACCGCCGAGCAACGATCGTCGAATTGACAGGGTTGAGTTGATGTTCCGCAAAGGAAATAAGAACTTAAGCAAATATCTTAGCAAGGTAAGATATCTACCCTTCCCAAGAATAAGTCTAAGCTTAAACTCGAGGGATCTCCGTGTGGACGATGTTCTTGAACTCTTGAAGCTTGGAATCTCCTCCTCAAATCTCCAGAAAAATCTCCTCCTCCATCCAAGTGGACGTAGGAGGGTATTTATAGCCTTTGGGAGGCGTCACATCTGAAAAGAACACAAGTCGTCAAGTGTCCAAAATCCGTAGTGGGCTGACAGATGTTATTCAGCGCATCAGCTATCTTGCATCTTTGGGCAGCGATGTTGGCCTCCTTGAGGAGATTTCTCCAGCTGTTGTAGCGGCTTTCCTCTATTTTAGGGCGATTAAATGCCTAATTTCAGCTTAGTGGTATTTTGATGTGTAACCACCCACTAGCGTGGTGAACGTCTCTTTGAGTTGAAAAGTCAAGTGGGCCCCACAAGCATTAATTTGAACACTTCAAGAGAACATACCTTTGAGTTGAAAAACTTCGAGGGATTTTCGTGAACATTTTAGTATTTTTATATGCTTATATGGATGCTTTTATCATATAAAAGTAAACTAGAGTTAACTTTAATCTTTAGTTTATGATATTTTATGAAGTTGATCAATGAATAGGAACAAACTCCATATTCTCTTTTGTCATTTTAGCCAACTTTTAATCAATCATCTTGGCTTATAATGCAAATTTTCAAGTGTTTTCACTTTTGTAGCGCTATATTTTCTCAAGTCAAGCTTTGTTTCATGTTAGTCAAAATAATATGAAAATTCAAATTGACTTGATTACATTTGTTTAGTGTCAATCAATTATCAACATGAAAATTTAAATTGTGTAGCCCATTCGGACAAAGATAAAAAAAATCACAATGTTAAAGTTTAGAGATATAAGTGAGCAAAAACTATCGAAGTGAAACGAGGATAACTTTAGTAAGGAAATAAACTAAAAGTAATTAATTAAATTATTTAACCGTGCATTGCATGCATAAAACCTAGTCTGTGGTGTGTGTGTGTGTGTGTGTGTGTGTATATATATATATATATATATATATATATATATATATATATATATATATATATATATATATATATATGAAAAAAGAGAAATATGAGGTGGCGGTTCATTTAGTAAAATGAGCTACCATTAATGTGTATAGTCTTTGGAACAGTTGTCACATCCATTGGTATGAGGTGTGTAAGTGGTGGTAGCTCACTTTACTAAATAAGGTGCTAGCTCATATTCCTTAATCATATATATATATATATATATATATATATATATATATATATATATATATATATATATATATATATATATATATATATATATATATATATATATATTGAACATGCACAAAAACATGCACAGGTTCGGCTTAGTAGTGACTAATCTGCATAGTAGTGCTAATGAAGCAGCGACGAAAGGTGTGTTTAGCGTTGAGTGAGTAGTGTCGACTAATCGTGTTGTAGTCGACTAATCTCGATGAGTAGTCGACTAATCGTAGTAGTCGACTAATCTGGGCGGTCAAAGCGGGTTTTGGTTTTAAACCCGGTTCGTTTAGAGTTTATAAATAACCCTAAACGATTATTTGAAAGTTAAGAAGCGTTTTGGGCGACTTTTCGGAGGGTTTTGTGCATCTTTGGAGAGGAGATCTTTTGAGAGATTGAGAGGTTTGTTTTAGGGTTTCTTTGTGAGAACTTGTAATCCTAATTTGTATTCTCTCTTTCTATTAGTGAAAATCCCCTCCTTACCCGTGGGCGTAGGCAACTTGTAGAACCACGTAAATCTCGTGTCTTTCTTGCTTTTGTTGTGTTTTGGCTTTACGTTTGCGGTGGTTTCTCTCGGACGGTTTAGTCCGGCCAACAATTGGTATCGAGCTATTGTTGATTGGGTGGTGTAATTTCTAATTTGAGGGGTGTTGGTGATTCACGAAGGCGGATTCACGAAGACAAGCGAGAGGATGGCGTCAACCAAAATCATCAAAGTGGGAAAATTCGAGATTGAAAAGTTCAATGGGAAGAACGATTTTTCTTATTGGAGGATCAGGATGAAAAACTTTCTAATTTGCAAAAATTGCACAAGACTTTGGATGGAAAGGAGAAGAAGAACAAGGATATGTCATGAGGATTGGGAGGAGCCGGATGGAAGCACAGTCGATTATCCTATGCCGAGAGGGATGTAGCTTTCTTGGTAGATGGAGAGGAAGCGGTGAGTGTGGAAGAAGTTAGAGGTACCTTCATGTGAAGAGTCTAACTAACCGGATCTACTTAAAATCCAAATTGTATACTTGCAAGATGGAGGAGGGTTCATCAATCAGGGAACACATCAACAAGTTTGATAGGATCATATCAGATTGAAAGACATAGATGTTAAAGTAGAAGCGAGGATCAGGCTTCTACTATCTGCCGAAGTCTTATGAGAACTGGTGCAAACGAGGCTTGTGGAGAAAATCGAAGATGGATGAGACTAGAACGGCACTTCTGAGACGATCTTGGAAAGCATAGTGACATACATGGCGATGCGTGAGGAGTTTCAACAGTTGTTTGCAAGAGGAAGGAGCAATGAGCGAAACAAAGGGAGGAAAGTCTAGATCTAAATCAAGACCTCTTGCGGGAAAAGGATGTTTCAAGGCGGTGAAGTTGGACATTTCAAAGTCGGCATCAAATAAGAGAGTAGGTGGAAAGAAGAACAACAACAAGACGAGAGGAGAGGCAAGGAAGAAGCGAGCCTTCGTTGGAGGAATAGGGAATGCTATGTAGTCCACGGTGGCGAGGAGATCTCCGGAAGTGGATACTTGATTACGGTTGCTCTTACCATATGTGTCCAAATAGGAAGTGGTTTACTACCTACGGCATTGATGGTGGAGCTATTGATGGGGAATAACCATGCTTGTAAAACAGTGGGGCTAGGTAATATCAAAATCAAGATGCATGATGGAGTGGTTCGAACCTTGTGGATGTGAGGCATGTTCCGACTTGCGGAAGAATCTTATCTCAGTTGATGCTTTGGACTCCGTTTGCAGGATTGTGACGAAAAGCGGAGTGAAGAAGGTTGTTCGTGGTTCCTTAGTAGTGATGAAGGGTGTTCATCACGGTAATATATCTCTCTCGAATCACGGCGGTATGGAGATCTGTGGTTAGGCGAAGGAAGTGGTGAACCCATGTGAGCACCGCGTTATGGCATGGCGGCTTGGGCATATGTCGAGAGAGGTCTAGTGCTTGGTAAAGAGTCTCATTGAAGAATCTGAAGGAACCTAGCATGGATTTTTCGAGGATTGTGTGTATGGAAAGTCACCGCGAGGTCAAGTTCTGAACAGCAAGTCTAAGAGCGAGGGATACTAGATTATGTGCAACGAGATGTTTGGGGTCCGCTCGAACAACTTCAAGGGTGGTTCCGGTATTATGTCTCGTTTATTGATGATTATTCTAGGTATGCTTGGATTTATTTTCGAAGCACAAGAATGAGGTGTTGAGACATTCAAGAAGTGGAGAACAATGGTTGAGAAACGGGGCGAAAGAAATTGAAAGCCATGAGATCGATAGCAGTGCAGGTATCACAGGATGGTGCTTTCAAGGGAGTTCGTGATCGGGAGGAATTGTTGACCTTTGACCGATCGAGTCACACCCGCAATGAGAATGGGGTGGAGAGATCGAACCAACACTACGGGAAAAGCGTGTAAGAGTATCTTGTAGGCATCAAAATTCTTGAAGAACCTCAAATATGACTAAATTATGAGAAGATCGAAGGACAACATGTCGAAATCTCAAGAGAATCAACACATAAGAAGATTGTGTCCTTTCTGATCGCGAGACACTGGTTTCTGCCTCGCCATGGCGAGACACTTGTTCATGTCTGGCCCGATAGCGAGACGCTTGTGTGTGTCGCTTCTGGCGAGACGCTTTGATGTGTCTGCTACTAGCGAAACACGTTGATGTCGCCCGCGGCGAGACACCTTGATGTCTGCAAACTAGCGGGCGCACTATGTCGCCAAATCACGAGACACCGAATACCAGCGGGCTCTTGAAGGGTCTAAATCAATGATGGGGCACTTGACTTTATCAGCGGAGACGTTCGGATATTTTAATGGGCGGTTACATCGAAAATCGCCCACTAGGTGATTTTAGGGCATTTAATCGTGCCTTAGCAGTAAACCGTTACAACAGTTGAAGGGCGACACTTGCCTCGCCGGTCGGCGAAGCGTACATCTTACTCGCCCATGGCGAAGCGGCCGATCTACCTCGCCGGTGGCGAAGCGGCATATGCCGGCTCGGTATGGCATGCTTGCAAATGTGGAGCACTTATGACTTGTTTCTTCGGAGGCACGTTTCCCAAGGACTATAAATACCCCCACATCCACTTGAAGCGAGGGATCGGCATTTGTCAATGGAGATCAAACAAAAATCGAGCTTTGTAAGGAGAGAGATCCAAGCTTCCAAAGTTCAAGAACACGGTCCAAACGGAGATTCCTCGAGGTTAAGCTTTGCCTTAATTCTTGGGAAGAGTAGATATCTTACTTTGCTAAGATATTTACGAAGTTCTTGTTTCCTTTCGAAGCATCAACTAAACCCGTCGATTCGACGATCGGCTGCGGTGGTCCACGCAGTTAGCGTCCCACGCGGGGAAAAGTCCCACAAAAGCGAGAGATCTACACTTGTAGTATCTTTTGTTGAGTTTGTAAGAAAGTTATCTAAATTCTTTGTAACGAAAATCAAAGTGTAATTTTCTTAAGTTTTGTAATGGAAGCGACAAAGAAATCAACTTTCGACTCAAACATATCCGATCTTATCGCGAGTTGGACGCGAATGGTGGGCGGAAGCGGTGGCTCTGACTTGTTACATTGTGAACCGTTCACCACATTCGACATTGGATGGTGATACACCCTATAGGGTGTGGTCGGGAGCATGCGATTATGATAGGCTCGAATTTTTGGATGTACCGCTACTATCACGTCAAAGAGGGAAAGCTTGGCGAGGGCGAAGGCAATATTCTTGGGATATGCAAGGGCGTAAAGGCTATCGCCTTTGGTGTCTGAAGATTCAAAGTTAAGTGGTCGTGAGGGATGTTACCTTTGATGAGAAATCCATGATTGCTAGGGCGTCCAAGGATGATGGTGTTATGGTGGTGAGACTTCTAAGTCTCGGGTTATTGAAATAGAACCTAAAGACCAACTAGGTTCTAATGCGTGCTCAAGTGGGAAGTCGGGTAGATGATGAGTTTGGCGGGGGGAGGTTCAATGAGGAAAATACACGAGGCACTACAACAATGGCACTTCGTGGATAATTTGGCTTCCACTAGGCCAGCGAGCATACAATCTTGAAATAGAAGACGCAAATCCTATGAGTTTTGCAATGAAAGCAAACACTAAATTTGCATTTGGAAATACATTTCTTTAATTTGAAGCTAATTTTATAAATGTTTCATGCAACACTTGTTGTAGATGCAATTGCAAAATGCCAAGCATCCCTTCACTGTTTGTGCGGAATCAATTTGTAGTAATCAGGTTTTTTGACAGTATTAAATCAAGTTGTTCCCATTTCTTGGTGAATTCAGCTATTTTTATACAAATACTATTAAAGAGAGGTTAAGATATTTGTTCAAGTATGGACGTTCTGATTTCTTGGTGATTCTTCCTTGTTACCTACATGATCATGCCTTTTACTGTTCAATCAGAGGTCAACAAAGCATGCAGCACGATATGATATAATTAAGAAGTTTGAATTTATAATGGGAGCAAGGCTACTATAAACTTAAGTTGATAGGAAGTAGTGTCCACCAATTTTCATATCCATTGATCTTGCCTTGGGATCCGTGAAATCAAGATATGCACAAATCTTAAAGGTGAGCTTTATATTTTTCTGATTTCTAAGCAACAATAATGGATGGAAGAGAAGGGAAGATACTTCAATCAATAATTATCAACCATCTTCTCTATAGTGATTGGACTCCAAATCAAAAAATAATTTCACCAAACACTATGTATAGAAATCTGGTGATATGGATTTACGTGCTAATCTTATCATTATTTAAATAAAAAATTAGTGGATGACTATTCCCTATCAACTTAAGTTTATAAGAACCTTGCTCTTTATAATGGCTCTAGAATAAGGTAAGTTTACATAATTGATGAATCATGCGTGATTTATAATAAGAGATCACGAGTTCAGTACCGTACCATAAGAAAGCACGTCTTATATTAAAAAAGATAATGTGAAACAGTTGTTCTTTTATTTTAGACTGCTCTACTCTACCATTAATCGTTTTTGTATGAAGACAGCTGTGACTACTTAAACACGTGGCCTCACGGTTGGTGAGATCCGCGTGTTAGGTGAAGTGACACATGCGCTGTAGTTATTCTAATTAAGGACAGTTCAGCCCACGAGGCTGTCGTTATTGTGAGCTCTGGAGCATATCAGATGTATGCATCGTATAATATAATTTTGGAGTTTTTAAGATGATACCTAATTAAACAAAGTATGTGCAAATCCAGTTATTAGACAATATTTTCAAATCGTAACTTTTTTTTTCTAAATATATTGTTGCACAAAGTATACGGTGCTTTATCATGAAAAGCACATTTAGATTTTGAGAAATTCATATTGTAGTGTTTTTCCATTATCTAATGTATTACTGCCTGTATTAGTAACTCAACCACCAAGACTGAAATTGATATATATTGTTGTTAGCCGCCCTCCCCACATCTCTCTTATATCATACTCCCTTTAAAAGACGAGAAAAACTGAGATCGGTGATACCCTTTACTATTTTAAATATTTTATTTAAATCTTAATCTATCCTAATCCTAAGTATATCCTATATTAATCCCACATGAACTACCTATAGCTCAACAATTAAAAAATTTAATAAAATACATGAAATAACTATTTAAAAAAAATAAGATTAATAAAATACATGAAATAGATCCATCAGTATTAGTAAAAAATTAAGATTAATAAAATGCATGAAATAACTTCACGGTATTAGTTTGTTAGGTAAAGAAATCATACATAGCTAACATACTATAACATATGAAGTACTAAAAACCCCAAAAAACTTCAAAAATTGCACAAAATACCCTCAAAGTTCAAAAGTACACAAAACACCCTATAGAGGGAGGAAGAGGAACTGGTTGCTTTTGCTTTAGGGTTAGGTGATCCGAAGCCTAACTGGATAGGATTGAGATGGCTTTCCTTTTCCAAACTTAGTTTCTTTTTCCACTTTTTTTCCCTCCTAATAAGTAGAGGAAGCGTGTGGGTTATGAACTTTTGAAAGCTGGAAACTTGCAAATCTTTGCTTCTTTGTTATTAGGGTTATATTTGATTTTTAATTTATACATAAACCATCTTTAAAGTAATTTTATAACAACTAACCATCTAAACCCACTTTTAAGTCAAGTTTCTTACGTAATAATTAGTTGTCAAATCATATCATATCATATCATACTCCCTTTAAAAGCACGGTTCGAGAAAAATTTACTATGGTCAATATTACCCTTCACTATTTTGAATATTTCATTTAAATCTTAATCTATCCTAATCCTAAGTATATCCTATATTAATCCATGAACTACCTATAGCTCAACAATTAAAAAAGATTAATAAAATACATAAAATAACTATTTAAAAATAAGATTAATAAAATACATGAAATAGCTCCAATTGTATTAGTAAAAATAAGATTAATAAAATACATGAAATAACTTCAATTATTAGTTTGTTAGGTAAAGAAATCATACATAGCTAACATACTCTAACATATGAAGTACTAAAACCAAAAAAACTTCCAAAATTGCACAAAATCCTTCAAAGTTCAAAAGTACACAAAACACCCTAAAATTTTCAAAAATTAAAATAACAAACATGAAATTTGGAAATTAGCAACCATCAAATAATTTAAAATTTCCAATTAACACCCTCAATGTTTCAAAATTATAGAAACACCTTTAAGCGTTTAAATTATAAAAGCACCCGAAATTTGAAATTTCAAAACTTGTAAATAACATAGATGAATTCAAGGAATTACCATTAGGCATCTGAAAGTTTAAAATTTGTAACAATAACTGAAAGTTACAAAATTTGTTTAAAAACTCCCTCAAAAGTTAAAAAAATCGCAAAAAACCCTAAAATTTCAAAACGATAACCAAGTATTATATCAAATTTGGAAATTATCGCCAGACTCTTGAAAATTTAAATTTTGTAAAGGCAACTCAACTCTCATTAATTGTAAAAATACTCTCAAAATTTCAGAGATGCTAAAAATATTCGACATTTGAAAACTTATTACTAACACATGAAACATGGAAATTACTAGCACCTAACTTAAAGTTTAAAATTTTCAAAAACACTTTCAAAATTTTAATAAATGCAAAACACACCCTCAAAACTTCAAAATCACAAAAAGGACCATTTCAAAACTTCAAAAAAAAAGAGTAACTGTTTGATATTCTTTCATTAAGATGTAAATTTACTTCCAATTTAAGGTTTACTATCCCTTTTAGCATCTAGCGGTTTGAGTTGATCTTTGGTAAAAAAATAACAATATCAATAAATTAAAAATATCCAGAAGGAATAAAATTTTGAAAAATATATGATAGATTAAAATTAACCATTGTATAAATTAAAGTAACTACATATA